>VDFB02000009.1:34858818-34981261 GCA_007258455.2 Sequoia sempervirens | reverse complement strand
AAGAGGAGGGAGGGACATAGATATATGAGGGTTGATGGTTTAGGGTTTAGGGTTTTGTTGTTTGATGTTATATTGAAACTATTAAACTATAAAATTGGAAGATTTGAAGGTTTTGTGACTTGATACACTGTTGCCCGAGGTTATTTTATGGTTTGGAGTTGTTTTTTGATAGTTGCTTCACAAAATTGACCTAATTTGAGGCACTTTCTAGCAGACAGTTTATTGTTCTTAGAAACTTTCCAAAATAACCTATTCAAAGATTTTTTTTATGTATTAGTAGATCAAAATGGGTTTCTAAATATGTATTGGGGCTATGGAAACACAAAGAGATTGAAAAAGAATCACAAAACAAGCAAACTACGTTGTCCATAAGGCCAATTAGGCCAAATTAACAAAGCAACCCCCCTTTATTCTTCTTATCATATGCAAACCACCATTGCACGACATTAACCAGTCTACCAAACCACCAATTCCTCCATTTTTAGGGCGTGATAAGCCCTCTAACATAACAAACCCCAAAACCCTCTTCTTTCACAAGTTAGGCAAGGGTTTATTGAAAACCCATACTCCAAACCTTCCCACAGCCAACCAAAGCTTGAAACACCTTAAAAAAGGTATGCACAAGCTTAAAATTTCAAGAGATATTGCTGCCCCCAAATATTTCTTCAAACCCTAGCACTAAACCACCATTTTCCACTAAAAAATGCACCATTTGACATCTAGGTCATCACCTAAAAACCCTCTATTCGCCTCCATTGCACACAAAACTTTTCACACATATTTTATAACCCTAACTAAGCCTTTCCACTGAGTTATAGAAGCATACAGTGGGTGGAAGGCTTAATATGACAATTTAATGCACTCAAAACCCTTAAAACAGGGTATATAGACCAACCCTCGGTAATTAGCTTCTAAAATGCACAAAATCACTTGAAATCCAACCAAACCAAAACTAAAATGGATTTAAGTCTGTTGCCCACCAAATTCCATCCAAAAGAGAACACAATCACTCTGTACGGAACCATACAGTTCAAGAAAACATCATATCTCTAGTAAAAATACAAAAAAATGCAAGGAAACAATGAATTTTATTGATCTTCTAAGTATGTGGTACATTTATGCTAGGAATGGTCCTCTTTTGCACCCAAACATGCAGAATCGCTTTGAGCTATGTTCAACCGACTCGATCCCTTAAGGGTCCAAAGTGCAAAAGGGCAACAATATTTGATGGGATATTACTTGGAAACCATGGCACTTACGAAATCTTCGTCTGAGCCTACGAGATCATGTTGGGCCCCTCTACAATAATGTCTCTCAGTTTTTGTTATCTCGGAGTGGTTTTCCCATGGTCTCTAGTTTTCACTTGATGAAAAAAGTGTTAAATGCAAGCAATGCAAAGTTGCAAAGTGGTACAACTTTTATTTTGCAACTCGTATGACCAAATAGACTGTTCCAACATGTTTGAATATGTATGTTTATGCTAGGCATGGTCCTCTTTCACACCTAAACACACGGAATCACTCTGAGCTACGTTCAACCGGATCGGATATCATGATGCTTAGAAAATTTTTGTCTGATCCTGTGGGATTGCGTTGGGACCTCTACAAAAACCTCTCTTGGTTTTCACTATCTCAGAAGCATTTTCCCGTGGTAAAGGATTTTCACTTGGGGAAAAAGTTGTCAAATGCAAGTAGTTGAAAGTTGCAAAGTGGTGCAACTTTCATTCTGCAACTTGTGTGACCAAACAGACTGTTCCAACGTGTCCAAATAGGTATTTTTATGCTAGGCATGGTCCTCTTTCACACCTAAATACGCGGAGTCGCTTTGAGCTACATTCAATCAGATCGATCTCTTAAGAGTCCAAAGTGCAAAATGGTTGCAAACTTCAGCATGTTATTACTTGGATACCATGACACTTAGAAACTTCTTGTTCGATCCTATGGGATTGCATTGGGCCCTTCTACAAAAACCTCTCTTAGTTTTTGCTATCTCAGAGGCATTTTCTTGTGGTGGTGGATTTTCACTTGGGGAAAAAGTTGTCAAATGCAAGTAGTTAAAAGTTTTAAAGTGGTGCAACTTTCGTTCTGCAACTCGCATGACCAAACAGACTATTCCAAAATGTCCGAATAGGTATTTTTATGCTAGGCATGGTCCTCTTTCACACCCAAACATGTAGAATCTCTTTGAGCTACATTCAATCGGATCGATCCCTTAAGAGTCCAAAGTGCAAAATGACTACAAACTTCAGCATATTGTTACTTGGATACCGTGGTGCTTAGAAAATTCTCGTCTAATCCTGTGGGATCACATTGGGCCCCTCTACAAAAACCTCTCTCATTTTTTGCTATCTCATATGCATTTTCCTGTGGTGGCAGATTTTCACTTCAGGAAAAAGTTGTTAAATGCAAGTAGTTGAAAGTTGCAAAGTGGTGCAACTTTCATTCTACAACTCGTGTGACCAAATAGACTGTTCCAACGCATCTGAATAGGTATGTTTACGTTATGAATGGTTCTCTTTCACACCCAAACACGTGGAATCGCTCTGAGCTACATTCAACTAGATCAATCCCTTAAGAGTCCAAAGTGCAAAATGGCTACAAACTTCAACATGTTACTCGGATACCATGATGCTTAGAAAATTCTCATCTGATCCAATGGAATCATGTTGGACCCCTCTAAAAAAACCTCTCTTGGTTTTCACTATCTCAGAGGCATTTTCTCGTGGTGGTGAATTTTTACTTGGGGAAAAAGTTGTCAAATGCAAGTAGTTCAAAGTTGCAAAGTGGTGCAACTTTCATTTTGCAACTTGTGTGACCAAATGAATTGTTTCAATGCATTTGAATAGGTATGTTTATACTATACATGGTCCTCTTTCACACCCAAACATGCAAAATCACTTTGAGCTACGTTCAATCGGATCGATCCCTTAAGAGTCCAAAGTGCAAAATGATACGAAATTCAGCATGTTGTTACTCAGATACCGTGATGCTTAGAAACTTCTCATCTAATCCTATGGGATTGCATTGGGCCCCTCTACAATAACCTCTCATTTTTCACTATCTAAGAGGAATTTTCCTGTGGTGACGACTTTTCACTTGGAGAAAAAGTTGTCAAATGCAAGTAGTTGAAAGTTGCAAAGTGGTGCAACTTTCGTTCTGCAACTCATGTGACCAAATGAATTGTTCCAAAGCATCCAAATAGGTATTTTTATGCTGGGAATGGTCCTCTTTCACACCCAAACACGCAGAATCGCTCTGAGCTACGTTCAATCGGATCGATCCCTTAAGAGTCCAAAGTGCAAAATGGCTACAAACTTTAGCATGTTGTTATTCGGATACCGTGACACTTAGAAACTTCTCATCTAATCCGATGGGATCATGTTGGAACCCTATACAATAACCTCTCTTAGTTTTTGTTATCTCGGAGTGGTTTTCCCGTGGTGAAATTTTTTCACTTGATGGAAAAAGTGGCAAATGCAAGTAATGCAAAGTTGCAAAGTGGTGCAACTTTCATTCTATAACTCGTGCGACCAAATAGACTGTTCCAACACGTCTAAATAGGTATGTTTATAGTAGGAATGGTCCTCTTTCACACCCAAACATGCAAAATCACTCTAAGCTACGTTCAACTAGATCAATCCGTTAAGAGTCCAAAGTGCAAAATGACTACAAACTTTAGGATATTGTTACTCAGATATTGTGACTCTTATAAAATTCTTATCTAATCCTATAGGATCACGTTGGGCCCCTCTACAATAACCTCTCTTAGTTTTCGCTATCTCAGAGGCATTTTCCAATGGTGGTGAATTTTCACTTGGAGAAAAAGTTGTCAAATGCAAGTAGTTAAAAGTTGCAAACTGGAGCAAATTTTATTTTACAACTCATGTAACCAAATGGATTGTTCAAACACATCCATATGGGTAATTTTACGCTATGAATGGTCTTCTTTCACACCCAAACACGCGGAATCGCTTCGAGCTACGTTCAATCGGCTTGATCCCTTAAGGGTCTAAAGTGCAAAAGGGAAGCAAACTTTGTCGGGCTATTACTCAAAAACCATGATGCTTACGAACTCTCAATCTAAGCCTACGAGATCCTTTTGGGCCCCTCTACAATAACCTCTCTCCATTTTTGTTATCCCAGATTTTTTTTTCCTGTGGTGTCCAATTTTCACTTGATGGAAAAAGTGTCAAATGCAAGCAGTGTAAAGTTGCAAAGTGGTGCAACTTTCGTTTTGCAATTTGTACAACCAAACAAACTACTCCAATGCACCCCAATAGGTATTTTTACGCTAGGCATGGTCATATTTTGTACCCAAACATGTAGAATTGCTCCGAGCTATGTTCAACCAGCTTGATCCCTTATGATGGCATGCAAATCAATCAAAAAGAGAAACATACACACGATGGTTGAGAAGTCTAAGTTTTCCACAAAAAAAGTGTATGATCATTGGTGTGGAGCACCTTGTTCCTCCATTTGATGAAGAAGGTCTAGTTCAGTGGTTTTAGTCATGATAATTTCAAATAAGGCCATGATGGGCCATTTTGTAATCTTGCTTTTAGTTTTGAGTTAGTGTGGGATCATTTGAGTCAATTATGTAAGTATGATAGGGAGTAGGAATAAGAGAATAGCATTGGTAAAAGCATTGGAAGAGATTACTAACGTTGCCCCTATTGAAAATTTAGAATTTAGGCCTTAAAAGCAAGGCTAGACGAGGTGAAAAGAAGAAATTGCTTGAGAATAAGTTAAAATAGGTTGGAAATAGGGTGAGGTTGTGGAGTTTGATGTGTTCAAAAGGTCTGCAAGGACAAGGGAGGCCAAAAGTATGTTATGGCATGATGCCCTAGTTGGGAAAAGAGGGGTTTTGAATGAAAAAAAGAGGTTTGAAGGAGTAAAAGTGGGTAAAGTTAGGGGGCAGCATAATCTGGTGGTCAATTAAGTTTGTGCAGGCAAAATGAAGAGTGTTGGAAGAGGTTTTGAGGTTGTATGAGGTCTAGATATGGGGTTTTCAATACACCCTAGTGAAATTTGAGAAAAGTGAGGGTTTAGAGGATAGTGGGGTTAGAGGGCCAATCACGCCCTAAAAATTGTGGATTTTGTGGATTTGCAGACTAGTAAATGCTGCCCAATGGTGTTTTGCAATTGGAAGAGTGATTGAGAGGGTGTTGCTTTTTTAAATAGATCTATTTGGGGGTCTAGGACAATGTTGAGTCCATTTCTTATTTGTATTATAAATTATAACTTTTTTTTCTCCCGAGTCCATTTCCTATACAAGAAATAATATTGTAAAAAGTTGACATATAAATCTTTTGACGTGTTTATATGGTGATGGATCAAGAACTTAACAATTCATTTTGCACTATCAGGATTATGCTATGAAAATGTTTAAAGACTATTCAAGATAAATGTTTGTATGATAATGTGTCAAGAAGTTAACTACTTCATTTACTCTGAATATTTTGTTTTGCAAGTGTTGTGAAGACTATGTATCATTTGCTTAATTGAGTTGTTCCAATCAAAGGATTAAATATATTGGAATCCTTTTAAGATTCATTTCATGGAATACCAATTGAAAATGTGTTTTTTTCTTTTAGATAAAGTTGTTTAGCATCAATCAATTAATAGTCAAGACAAACCATGAAGGACAACAATGATCAATGCTAGGGCTAACCAATTAATAATTATACACATGAATAATTCAAGCATGTACATGTGAATAAGGGAAGCACAAGTACTCAAAAACACATAAGCCTTGAAGTATACACACTAATACATAGTATACACAAATTAATACAAAGTATATACACAAATATAAGGTATACACATGAAAACACATAAGTCAAAAAGTATACATTGGAACACACATAAGTCACAAAGTATACATGTAAGTTGTAAAGTATACACTTGAATACACGTAATTCATATCTATTGAACCATGAATTTATAATGCAAATATGGACACCATCGATAAAAAAAAAATTGTATTAACCAAATAGCCATGTAGGCATACATCAATATATGTCGATGTGAGTATGAAATATAGGTACAAAATAGCCATATAGGCTTACGAGAATGCCATATAGGCATACAATGTCGAATATATCCAAAACAAAACTGCCATGTAGGCATGTGACAAAGGGCTCTGGAATCAAAAGTCATTGCTCTCCATGCTCTCAAAATAAATTATTTCCCTTTGCTTGTCGATCGGATGGCAATACATATGTCACTCGTTTATGTTGCACTTGAGGAGTTCTCCTACTGCTCCTCCTAATGTTTAGTTCTTGGTGAAGTTTTATCTGTTACAATAAGAAGTAAAGACATTAATATATAGAAATTACATTATAAAAAATGATATATTTAACAAAATAATCACTTATCACCATCTGATGATCACTCTCCATGAGGGAAATATTCACATGCCCATGCTGAGGCGTGTTGAAGCCCTGTATAAACCATCTAAATAGAAATTAAACTACGAATCAATAATGGTTTTCTTTTTCACTAACTAACATCTATAACAATGAATGTAAATTGAAATTTAGTAATTTTCCTCATACCTCCCCTGTCAGAGCCATCAAGGATTCTATAGCAGATGAAACACCGATCTACATTTCCCTCATCACATTCAGAGGTGTTTCCGCTTGCAACATCTGAAAATAAAACAACAAATTATTCAATCACAAAAACTACAATAGCGATCACATCATGACTTATAATGTATGAGATAATGAACAAAATTTTGAGTACTATTAAACTATATATTTCTAACTATCATGCTTACTATTTTCCCTATCCATATCTTGTTCTAAAGCACGTGTTTTTAGGATTTTACCCATAGCAGCAAGCCGGTGAACTATTTGATAAAATGATTTCGTAGACATGTACGATAACTATGGTGGCATAGAGAAGGCTGTGAATTGTTTGAAAAAATGCCTCAAAGAGATGGGGTCTTGTGGTGATGGAATGCCATTACAAACAAATGCACGTCATGGCATTCCATCACCATAAGACCACATTTCTTTTAGGAATCTTTTTAGATGGTTCATTGCCTTCTCTATGGTATTATTGCTTACTATTATGCTTTGATAGAAATTTTTCCAAGCATCCATAGTTTGTTGGAAAGCACCTATTTTAGGCTTTTAGCCATAGTAGCAAGGAAGTGAGTAGTTTGATAAAATGCTTTGGTACACATGTATGGAAAATGTGGTATCATAGAAAAGGTGGTGAGTTGTTTGAAGAAATGTGGTCTCATGGTGATGGAATGGCATTCCATCACCATGAGACTGTATTTCTTCGAGACATTTTTTCAAACTACTAAATACTTTGTCTATGCTATTGCTTACTATTATGCTTTGGTAGATTTTTTCCAAGCATCCATAGTTTGTTGGAAAGAACCTTTTTTAAGCTTTTAGCCATAGCAGTGAGGAAATGAACTGTTTGATAAAATGCTTTGGTAGACATGTATGGAAAATGTGGTAGCATAGAAAATGCGGTGAGCTGTTTGAAAAAGTGCCACAAAGAAATTGGGTCTCATGGTAATGGAAATCACCATGAGACCACATTTCTTTGAGGCATGTTTTCAAAAAACTCATTGCCTTGTCTATGCTATTACTTACTATTATTCTTTCATATATTCCTTCCAAGCATCCATAGCATAGACAAGGCAGTCAACTATTTGAAAAGATGTCGAGCAGTAAAAAGTGGTCTCATAGAATGCCATGACAAGAAAATACAATTGGAAGCTGCTCCTAGACTTATTACTTATGCTATGTGAAGTAATTGCATCACTGCTTATGTTGACTTTCTAAACAACTATATTGTAGTTGAAATTTTTTCATCTATCAACATCTAGTTATTAGTTATGGAATGTGAAGTAATGCTTTGAGATTGAATTATGTGCAATGCAACATAATCAACGATATGAATATAAACTACACAAATCTATTAAGTCCAATTCATTAGTTAAACTCTTTATTCTATTACCTATGTGTAGGATTGAGTAAATCCACTAGCACTGGGAGGTGTTCTCTTGAAACCTCTAATATTATCCTGTTCAACATCCAAAATCACATATTAAAATGCCATTCATAAAACAATGCTATTAACATGTAATAAATTTATAATTGTTTACTAGTTACATACCCCACTGATTGGTGTATTGTAGAAATAAGTAGGTGTAGGGCCGGTGTATCCAGTCTCAACATTGTGACCTTGCAATTTTATTAACATCATAAAACTAAATTTGTTAATCTTGCATTTCAAAATCAAAATTTAATAAATTAAATTCAATGAACATGCTAACTTTTACCTGAGTATCAATTCCATATGCCTCGTGCAAAATGTCAGCTACCCTTTCCATCTCCATAGTTGTAGATGGATCTTGCGTAGCAGCCTCCTGAGTGTTGGTGGGGTCATATGAATAAGTCACCCCACAAGATTGACACAAATGGGTTCAAAGGCCACCACTCAAAGACTCCCCTGGATGGTTAGGTAGAATAGGGTTGGCATGTTGGATGACACTCTAGGTCAAAGTGTTGATCATCCGCAATGTCTCTACGTCAGTACTCTCCTTCATGACGGAAGGGATAACGACGTGCTCATGAGGCAGCCTAGTGAGAGGTTGTCTCCCTTGCTATGTAGGATCTGGATGTGCACTGGGTCTATCCTAAGTCGACCCCCCACCTCTCCCCTAGAAGTCCCTCATATCAAAATAATTTGGGATTTTGTTCAATATGAACTCATAGTATAGTTTCCTAAGGAAATATTGTGGGACTTCACAATTGTTGCACGGTGGGTAATCAAAAACCATGTACCACCTATCATAAAAAAAAGTTCCTAATCTATTGGTGGTGGAACCAATGAATAGGAAACCTCTTCGCATTGAGGGTAAGATTTTGATTTGTGCATGGGTCAGTGAATAATGAGCACAAATCACCTTTTGTAATTTTTAAATCCTTTACATCTTTATATGATAATTTATCCGTGTACTAAGCCCTAGCCGCCTACCTCCTATCTTGCCATCCAGTTATTTGTTTGCTAATTGAATCTACATTTTTTAACATTTCTTTCAATGAAGTTGTCAGGGTCATTCTTTCCGCGGTTGAACTGTTTGGATTGCTCAACCTCCTGATTAAATCCTCAATTTGATTTTTATTGTTCTCAATTTTACTCATTAAATTTTGTTGAGTGCCAAGAGAGTGTTCAGGGATTGGTGGAGGAGGTTGTTGTTGTGGTTGATTTTGTTGTTGAGGATTTTGTTGCTCTGCTTGTTGAGGATTTTGAGGGTTCATAGGTTGATTTTCATCTCCTACAAATTCAAAAAAATAAATATCAAATACAACTTAAAACTAACAAATTCAAAACAAAAAGAAAACAATCCTTACCTCTCACACCTCCTTGTTGATTTGACAGCATCTTGGAAATGAAACAACAACCATTGATGAATAAATTCACAAAATAGCTCCTCCTAGAATGCGAGCGCGAAATAATGGGGTTTTGGCCATAGGCAACAAACAAAACACAGTCACAAGTAAAAATGTTTTTTTTTTCCTTTTTTTTTGGTTTTAATAGGTCATAACGCGAGCACGTTATAATGCGCTCGCGTTATGGGCTTGTTGTGGCCGAACCTCAAGCTCAACACACCAAGCCATAATGTGAGCATGTTATAACGTGCTCGCGTTATGAGCTTTCAAAAAAAAATTCAAAAAGTGGCCACAAATTGGCTACCCATCTCCATGCACCTGCCCATGGGTTTCAATCAATTGTTGACACTATAGCATAAAATTTGTGGGATGTCAATTTATTTTTGAATAAAGGTATATGTCACTATGACATGTATTTTTAATCAAATAATTGTTGTTTGAGTATGTGGTTTAAATGTTTTGTTGTGATTGTATTGTATCAATAAACAACATAACTTGTTATTTAGTCTTTTAATACTTAAACTAAGATTATTACTATTGTGTATGGGGGAAATCGATGGTGTCAAATAAGATAAATGTAATGAATCAAACCTAATATAATTCAAAACAAGAATCAATATCTATGCCCATTACTGATGAAATGAAGTTTACTAAGCTATTGAAAACAAACAATGAAATCCTACAATATCATAACGAATTCAAAAATAAAGGAAACTTTACCATCCCATGTCGAAGTGTGTTCGTGAAGATGTTGGGTTGTTTGTATCAATGTGAAGCCTCCATTGTGCATTTGAAAGCCTTAAGAACGTGTGTGTGTTGATCAAAGATACGGGTGTTGAAGATATCAAAAGCTTGATTAAGATCTCTACATTACTTCGTTGTGTAAATGACATTGATTCTCTGAACTGTTTTTGAGGAAAGAGGTTTTTAATATAGAATTTGTGATTTCGAATGAACACTCTAGATTGCGTAGTAGAATATCTTGATCGACGGTTGAAAGATGTTGAGAGGATTTAGATGGGCATAATCTATGCATTTTGATTACATAATTAGTGTGATTGAAGAAATAATTTTGACTGTTCAGTGGGATTGAAGGAATAGATTGAATAATATGTGGGATTGAAGAATAGATTGATCTGTTGGGAAATAGATGGATCAATCAGGCAATCAAAATGATCAATCGGTGGTTTGTAATTTACTCAATCATGAAAGTGGGTGAGGATAATTAATTAATTGATCTGTTTTGAGTTGAACATGCAAATCAAGTTTGAATTTTGCAAATAAAGTTGTAGTTGTTTGATTTGATTTTTCATGATGTTTTGAATGATTAAATTAAATTATTCAAATTTGGGGGAAAGTGACATAATTAAATTATTAAGTATTAATAATTCAATTGATTTAGGGGAATAAAGTGAATTAGTGACATAATTAAATAATTGATGTTATTTAATTAATCAAGAGGAATAACGCTAGATTGGGACTTTATTAAATAAATGAAATTTATTTAATTGGTCGAAATTGATGAAAAAGTGAATTAATTAAATAATGTCGTATTATTCAATTAATAGAGGAAATTAAGGTTTTCAGGAATTTTGATGCTTTTGATGTGAAATGCAATGATATTTGATGATAATGATGTTGATAATGTGAAAATGCCATTTAATGTGTGCGATAAGTGTTAGGTCAATTTTACATGTCTACATTTTTCCCCTCTTTGAGACAAAGTATTGGTTGCTTTGTTTCAAAGATTTTGATGTTAAGATCAAGATTTGAAAAAAAATTATATGCCCCATTATGCCCTGGTGGTCAGCGAAATGATGGTATGACTTTGGGTTGCCCCCTCAAGAGGTTGGCCGAAAATATCAATTTTGAGGTTAGGCTCACGACACTGTTTCATTTCAGTTCAAATGTATAGAGGGCAAAAATTTCAGCATATAGGTCTTTTGTTGTTCATTCAAATTTTCTCGGGAGCCCCTAATTTTAACCTAGGAAAGTTTCTTAAGCAAAAATTAGGGTTTTGGGGGGTTAAAATAGGTAATTAGGGTTCTAATTCCCTCATTTGCACTTTGAGCCTATAGAGAATTATTTCCTCTACTTTTCTTTTTTTGCCAATTATTGAGGAGCTATGGCGAGGATTCGAGGAGCCCCACATCACGTGGATGTGGTTCGTGAGTTTGGACGGCCTATAGGCATTGATGTTGTTAAACAGGCGCGGGACAACTGAGAGGGGGGGTGAATCAGTTGTCACACAAATTCAAACTTAAGACTTTATCACATATCAAATCTTCAACCACACTATTATGTTGTTAAGTATGAGCATGAAACACAGATAACAAAAAGTAAATCAACTTAATGAACACCAAATTTTTATGTGGAAAACCCAATAAGGGAAAAACCAGGGTAAGAGTTCACTCATAATATAAAGATTATAAACTGAATACAAAGGCTCATTGCCCAAAAGAGGATCACTGTCCAAATACAAAGGCTCACTGCCTACAAAGGACTCATTTTCCAACAGGGTGGCTCATTTCCTATAGATACAAAATAGAAGAAAAGATCCACCACTACAATTAAAGAACATTCACAGGATTACAGAAAGCTTCAACTCACTACCTTTAGCACACTGAAAAATGTTATCACAACTCACTCACACACACTTTTGTTCTTAAGATTTGTGGCACACTTTCGTCACTTTGCATCACACTGTCATACAACTCTTCACAATTCAACTTGCTTTTATACCATTCTTAACCTTAGAAGCATTTACCAAGGTCAACCTCAAAATAACCCATTTCATAAGTTCAAATTAGGTTGGCAACTCAAAATTCCCGTGGTGGAAAGGAATAAGAGTGGACCAATAAAATTATTTTCTTGAATCTTCTACACGCTTCCTCAATTAAATTTTATTCTTCGAATGAAGTGTAAACATGAGGTCGGCCAAACCTAATGAAAAGATAGATAAAAATTGATGCACACACTTCCCAGCAAGAAGATGAAACATGGACGCTGCAACATGCTTCATTATGCACGGGAATACACCTCAGAACCTTCCAGATACATCCGCAGCAAAAAAAAGATTCAATCACTGAATTTATTTCACCAGTCTATCCAGACTATGCAGACACACACATAAATACCGAAACATGACTTCCTGATTACCAAACTCCAAACCTCTTTGCCAAAGCATAGGAAAGACCTTCACAAGACATATCCCAGATCTGCATGATCTGAAATGAAATAGCGGAGGACTATAGAGCAAACATATTTCTCCCAATCCATAGAACACTAACTCTATCGGTAGAACACACATATCGGTGGACACAAATTTCATGTACCATCTCACCAGAAGCTTAAACTCAACATATGTTACCATGAAAATACCAACAAAACACCTTGAGATCTACACAAGTATAGGATCAACATAGGAGAAACGTGGAACACATAACAGAGCACATTTTGAACACATTCATCACTCAGACTTCTCTTCTATATTAACTTTCTCTAAAGCACTTAGAAACTCATCAAACCAACATATCTACAACACCATAAGGATAGCTCCATGTACTCACAACATCTCACCAGCATCTCAACCATACATGTATAATCTGCAACATATTGAACTGTGATGAGATCAATGACAACATTAATGACAACACCACCAGACTAGCTCATACTTGCAACAATCTCCCTCTTTGTCATTGATTGCAGCACATAACCTTTTCTCCCCCTTTGAAGTACACTCATATTGCAATAATGAAAACCTTTTCTACTCCCCTTATGGAGTAGACCCATTTATCAGTCCAGATAAATGAAGAATTTGTGAATTCACTGGACTGATGCACCTTCATGCGCACCTAGTTAGGAGGGCCAATGACCCCCAACCTCTCCCTAAGATGCTAAAAAGTATCCTTTGGAAGTTCCTTAGTAAATATGTCTGCAATTTGTTCCTTTGTTGTCACATACTCTAGTTTGACCTCAATCTCCAACACTTTTTCTCTCAAAAAATGATACTTGATAGATATGTGCTTTGTTCTTGAATGCATAATCGGGTTCTTCAAAATGTTTATTACACTTGTATTATCACAGAAAATAGAGATAGGCTCATCACATGCCACACCAATTTCTTTCAAATTTTGCTTCATCCACAAAACTTGTGTGTAGCAGGATGCTGCAACAATATATTTTGCCTCTACAGTGGATAAATAAACCAAGTCTTACTTTTTACTCAACCATGAACCTAGTCTTCCACCAAGAAAGAAAGCACCACCACTGGTACTCTTCTGGTCATCTACACATCTAGCCCAATCTGCATCTATAAAAGCACTCAGGGTGAAATCATTACTCTTAGGTTGCCATAGTCCATAATATGGTGTACCTTTAAGATATCTAAATATCCTTTTAACAGCCATAAGATGTGCTTCTCTAGGATCTGCTTGAAATCTAGCAACTAAACACACAACATGCATAATATATGTTCTAGTAGCAATAAGGTACAGTAGTCTTCCAATCATGGATTTGTATTTCCTCTTATCAGTCTTAGAGAATTCATCATCTTTGCTCAGTTTACATCCAGTTACCATAGGAGTAAAAACTGGTTTAGATTCCTCCATCCCAAAAAATTTTAACAACTCTTTTACATACTTAGATTGTGAAATGAATATCCCTTTATCAGCTTGATTCACTTGTAGACCAAGGAAGAAATTTAATTCACCAATCATTGACATCTCAAATTCTTTCTGCATCTCTTCAACAAACTTTTTACACATGCCATCACTTCCACCAAAAATGATATCATCAACATAAACAACTACAATTAACATCTTATTACCTTCCACTTTGAAGTAGAGGTTGTTGTCAGCATAACCTTTGTTGAATCCTTGCTTTGTCAAATATCTATCCATTCTTGCATACCAAGCTCTGGGAGCTTGCTTCAATCCATACAATGCTTTCTTCAACTTACAAACCATGTTTGGCTTTTCAGACAGCTGAAACCCTTTAGGTTGCTCCATGTACACTTCTTTCTCCAACTCACCATTCAGAAAATATGACTTAACATCCATCTGATATACCTTGAAGTCCTCGTGGGAAGAAAATGCCAAAAACATTTTGATAGCTTCCATTCTGGCTACAGGAGAAAATTTTTCTTCAAAATCTATACCTTCAACTTCTGAATATCCTTTGCATACCAATCTTTCCTTATTCCTTACTACTTCTCCATTTTCATTCAGTTTCTTCTGGAACACCCATTTTGAGCCAATCATATTTTTGTTCACAGGTCTAGGGACTATTTGCCATGTCTAATTCTTTTATATCTGCTACAGTTCCTCTTTCATAGCTCTCATCCAACTTTCATCTTCACATGCTTCTTTTACAGATTTAGGTTCTATTTTAGAAAGTAAACACAAATTTACCTCAGTTGCAACTCGGCTTCTTGTCTTTACACCTTCACTTTTGTCTCCAATTATCCGATCTTCCAGATGATTCTTCTATACATATTTAGGAGTCCTAGCAGCAGGTTTTGGTTCATTCTCTTCTTCTTCTACTACTTGTTCTTCTTCTTCTTCCTTCTCCTTTTTCTCCTCCGGTACATGTCCACAGATAGGATCATTAGGTTCAACTTCACTTATCTCAATAGGTCTACGTATGTCTTCATCAAATTTCACATTAGCACTTTCAATAATATTTCTCAACCTTTTGTTAAAACATCTATATGCCTTGCTAGTAGTAGAATATCCAAAAAATATTCCTTCATCACATCCAACATCAAACTTTCCAAGATTTTCATCACCTCTTTTAATATAGCATATGCTTACAAATACCTTAAAATATTTCATAGTAGGATTCTTACCAGTCCATAACTCAAAAGGTGTATTTGTGTTGTTGTGTCTGATTTGAACTCTATTAAGAACATAAACAACAGTACGTATCACTTCTCTCCAATATACATCTGGGACATTGGACTCTTTCATCATAGTTCTAGCAGCTTCCTGAACTATCATGTTTTTCCTTTCAACTACTCCATTCTGTTGTGGGGTTCTCAAAGCAGAAAAATTTCTTTTATGCCATGCTTCTCACATAATGCATTAAATTCACCAGAAGTGAATTCACCACCTCTATCAGATCTCAAACACTTGATTTTCATATTTAATTCATTTTCCAATCTTTATTTGAATACCTTAAACCTATCCAGGGCTTGATTCTTCTCTCTGAGAAAAGAAACCCATGTCATTCGAGTATAATCACCAATAAGCAACATAAAGTACCTCTCACCATTCAAGCTTCTAGTCCTGGTCGGACCACAAAGATCAGTGTGAATCAACTCCAACATTTTGGAAGTAGAATATTATTTTCCTTTAAAGCTACATCTTGTCTTCTTCCCCAATTGACAACTTCTGCAAATAGCATTAGCAGGTCTTGTGATTCTAGGCAGTCCTCGAACAATCTCCTTAGCACTGATCTTGACTAGGTTATCAAAGTTCACATGTCCCATTATCTGGTGCCATAACCAACTTTCACCGATCTGAGATAAAAGGTAATGAACATCAACTCCCTTCAGCTGATAGATGTTTCCATGAGTTCTTCTTCCAGCAGCAATCATATCTCCATTTTTGGGTCCTTTCCTTATTTCATAGGTACTGTTCTGAAACACAAGTTTAAAGCCATTGCTACACATCTGACCAACACTCAAAAGTTTATGCCTCAAACCCTTCACATAATATACATCATCAGTATTATGCACTCCATCAAAACTAATTGAACCTTTACCATAGATCTTAGTTCTTGAATCATCACCGAACATGACTAAACCACCATCATATTTTTCAAGTTTAGTGAACTTACTCTTATCTCTGGTCATGTGATTTGAACATCCACTATCAATTACCTAGTATTCTTCATCCTATCTTGCATGAAAAGTGGTAACCAAAGTACCTTCCATCCTACTCTTCTCTATCTCCAGAGCCTTCTTACTTACACATTTTCCAGATTTACTGGATAAATATTTACTTTCCAAAGCTAAGAATAAGCATTCACTATCATCAAGCTCATTTTTAGATTCATCATCAATAATACCTGCCTCTTCCTTAACATAGTACAACTTCTTATACTTCTTATCTTTCCTATCCTTATCTTTATAATCCTTGTTCTTCTTATGTGTATCCCTATTCGGGCATCTCGAAGCATAATGGCCAATGTTACCACAACTAAAGCATATAAAGGGTAACATACCTTTATACTTTCCAGTACCTTTCTTGAATTTCCTGGTGAAGTTTTCTTCCAACTCTTCATCATCACTATCCGGTTCTTCAATCTTCAAAGCCTTAAATGCCATTTTTATCTTTTCTTCTGTCTTTTCGTCTTTTCAGAACTTTCTTATCTTAAATGCTTGCAAGGTGTCAAACAACTCTTCTAGAGTGTACTTCTTAGGATCATACATTTCTTCAATAACAAAGATCTTGTCACTGTAACATTCTGGTAAAGTGATCAAGATCTTCTCAATTATACTTCATCTGCTAGTTTTCCTCCTTGATTTCTAACTTCATTTGCGGCTAGTTCAACTCTCTAAAAGAAACTTGTAAATTCTTCACCATCCTCCATCTTTAGGTTCACAAATCTATGCTTTACTGCCAACCTCTTTGTGAATTTCACATTTTCATTTCCTTCATACATGTCTTCCAACTTCTTCCAGACTTCATATGTAGTATCCATAAAATTAACCTTGACTCACTCATTTTTAGATAAACCACTGCAAATCGCATACTTTTCCTTCTCATTTTCTTCATAAGCAGAGATCTCATCTAGAGAATTAACACCACCAAACAGAAGTGTATACTTATTCTCAGCAGCCTTCCAAAGTCTTGAAACCAAGAGAGATAATGTATCCTCTCATTTGTCCCTTCTAGTCATTGTAGTCAGTTCCATCAAACATAGGGATTGCCAATTTGTGTGCCATCGGATCTTCCTTAAGCAGTTAAGCTCTACACAAGGAACCACAAGCTTTGATACCAATTTTTAAACATGCATAGGACAACTGAGAGGGGGGGTGAATTAGTTGTCACAAATTCAAACCTAAAACTTTATCACTTATCAAATCTTCAACCACACTATTATGTTGTTAAGTATGAGCTTGAAACATAGCTAATAGAAAGTAAATCGACTTAATGAACACCATATTTTTACATGGAAAACCCAATAAGGGAAAAACCACGGTGAGGGTTAACTCAAAATATAAAGATTATAAACTGAATACAAAGGCTCACTGCCCAAAAGAGGATCACTGTCCAAATACAAAGGCTCACTGCCTACAAAGGACTCACTGTCCAAAAGGGAGTCTCACTGCCTATAAATACAAAAGAGAACAAAAGATCCACCATTGCAATTAAACCACATTCACAGGATTACGGAAACCTTCAACTCACTGCCTTCAGCACAATGAAAATTGTTATCACAACTCACTCACACACACTTCTGCTCTTAAGATTTGTGGCACACTTTCGTCACTTTGCATCACACTGTCATACAACTCTTCACAATTCAACTTTCTTTTATACCATTCTTAACCTTATAAGCATTTACCAAGGTCAACCTCAAAATAACCCATTTCATAAGTTCAAATTAGGTCGGCAACTCAAAATTCCCACAGTGGAAAGGAATAAGAGTGGACCAATAAAATTATTTTCTTGAATCTTCTACACGCTTCCACAATTAAATTTTATTCTTCAAATGAAGTGTAAAAACTAGGTCAGCCAAACCTAATGAAAATACATATAAACATTGATGTGCACACTTCCCAACAAGAAGATGACATGTGGATGCCACAACATGCTTCATTATGCACGAGAATACATCTCAGAACTTTCTAGATACATCCACAACAAAAACAACAAGCTTCAACCATTGAATTTCTTTCACCAGTCTATCTGGACTGTGCAGACACACACAAAATTACTAAAACATGACTTCCTGATTACCAAACTCCAAACCTCTTCACCAGAGCATAGGAAATACCTTCACAAGACATATCCCAAGTTCACATGATCTAAAACGAAACAACAAAAGACCGCGGAGCAAACATATTTCTCCCAGTCCACAGAACATTGACTTTGCTAGTAGAACACACATACCGGTGGACACAACTTTCATGTACCATCTCCCCAGAAGTTGAAACTCAACATATGTTACCATGTAAATACCAACAACACTCCTTCAAATTCGCACAAGCGTAGGATCAACATAGGAGAAATGCGGAGCACATAACGGAGCACATTCATCACTCTGACTTCTCTTCTATATTAATTTTCTCTAAAGCACTTGGAAACTCATCAAACCAACATATCTGCAACACCATAAAGATAGATCCATGTACTCAAAACATCTCACCAGCATCTCAAACATACATGTACAATCTGTAACATATTGAACTGTGTTGACATCAATGACAACATTAATGACAACACCACCAAACTAGCTCATACTTGCAACAAATGCCCCAATATGTACCCTTTCATTTTTTGTTTTCATCTTTTCAAGTTTGTGTAATTAATGCATGAAGAGAAATCAGGCGAGTGTGTTAGTTTTAGGAATTTTACTCTTTTGAATCGGCTTTAGCACTTTTGCTCTTTTTAAATGGATGATTTTGATATTTTTTCTCGCACTTGCTCCAAATTTGTGCATTTGACCTAATTCTTCGCTTTTTCTTTTTTTCTTTGCTCAAATTTTGTGCTTTTGACTTTTTTTTCTCATTTGGTTCGCCCTTGTGATTATTTTTTTCCTTTTGAAAACTTTTGTGCTTTTGAATTCTTTTCCTTTGCATTTTTCTTTCGCTTTTTCCAAAAAAAATCTCGCATTCGCCTTTTCTCTGGCTTTTGACAAAAATGTTTCACTTTTGACCTTTTTTGGAATCCTAAGTCAATTTTTTTTGCGTCATAGGTTTGTTTTGCATTTTCTTTGCAAATCCTTAACATAGTGGGTTGAATGGTTATAGGTGGTTCTTAATCCACTCCAATCAAGGGAGCGACAACCACAAGATCTATTCAATTTGATTGTTGGTTTTGATGTTTTAGAGTGAGATGTTTTATATGGTCTCAGGTTGTGGCACATTTTCTATATGCCTACCATTAGCTATGATGATTGCGCTCATGGAGAGGTGGCATTCAAAGACCTCATCCTTCCATTTACCTACTGGGGAGGTGACTATTACCTTAGAGGATGTGTGGAGGATCCTCTGCATACCCATTCATGGAGAGCTTGTTACATATTTTGTTTGACAGGGTACCCGCACTATTTTCCACATTCTTGGAGTGAGACTCCTATAAGTTCGGCAGACTAAGATACACTTATTGTATATTATGGGCAGTGTTGATCTTGTTTCACTTGTTCTTTGTGGTTTGGTTATGAGGCTCATCATTTCTGATAGGTGGGGCCGATAATTTTCTATTGGTTGGCGTGTGTGTATCGAGTAGATGTTCAAGCACAAGACTAGATACACATGGGGTCCATGTCTCCTTTCCACCTATACAGAGATATGAATGAGGTTGCATATTGTGGTGGGAAATCTATTTGTTTTGGTGTCTCTCTTCTTCATATATGGGCTTGGGAGCATATGTCATTTATGTGGCCTAATGGTATATTGGATCATACTACTGGGGATCCATATTCTTATTGTTAAGAAGATTTTTTGCACTATACTTTTCCTAGATAGCTTCCCTACTAGCACCAGGTAATTGACTCAACTACTTTCTTCCTTACTCATGTCAGCATAGGTTTTTGTCCCCAAGCTTTCCCATCAGGTATTCAGTTTAGGTTAGTCTCTTCCTTTCTTCCCAAAAGAAAGTAGCTAAATCATTCCCCTTCCCACACGCTCAGTTAGCATTATCTTAGGGCCCCCACCCCCGAAAACATCACTGACCTATATGTTGTACCCCACCAACCTGAGGCATATCTATATGTCGGTCCTAAAGGGTAGGTAGTCGTTAACCAACCCCACCCAGGGGGAGGATATAGGGATAGGCCTTGGGTGGGAATCTCAGGCTCAAGATTGGTTAGGTATTAGTAGGAGGGGGTGAAATCATGGACCTTCCTTCTAAACAATGCAACCGGGGCCCACAACAGCTTCATGAACTAGTATGTCAGGATGGCACCTTTACCTTCCTCCCACATTCAGTCCAGCCTAACTCTCACCCAAGGCCTATCCCTATATCTTCCCGTGAAAAGACAAATAGGTCGGTCCAACCCCACCATCCCATTCATCTTAGGGCCCAACTAGAATTCTTAATTAATTATAAATTAATTAGCCTGCTAGTATTGCATAAGGTGGGAAGGAATCATAGTTCCCGGTGGGGTTTGAGAAACTCAACTAATTTACTGGGTTAACTTCACTTAATTATGCTAAAATAAGTGGGTGGGGGTCAACTTCACTGATGGTCCAGTTGAGGACTATCTATAGCTATCGGATGCTGCTATTTTGTTTGGATGGGAACACTTGCCTGGGGAGGATGGCCACAGGGAAGAACTTTCTTTCTCAACTACCGGGTAATGGGACTCTATCCTTAGAGCTATGGATCGACCTTTTGGAAGACCTTCCTGCTGATTGAACCTTCCTTCCTTCCTTTCTTACATCCAGCTTGCTAAACTAGATTGATACATTATCCCTATATTACTATGATGAGCAGGAGAGTTGAGCATCCTCCATCATAATTGTTGAGGGAGAGCATCCTCCTTAAAACCTCCACCTTCAATAGAGAATTGTAGACTATGGGTGGGAGGCAAGACCTTCCAAATGGATAGATGGCAATAGGAAAGAAACCAATTCCTTGGGGAAGACTAGAGAAAATGTGTCGCATGCTCGAACCTGAGGGAAGGAAGGCGGTCGTCCATTGTTTAGTGAGATCTCCCCAGACCAGATATCTCCAGAGCTAGCAGAGAGTCTCATGTTTATCCTACTGATTGAACCAATCCTCCCACCGTGAAATGAGGAGGACCATTTCTCATAGAACTAATAAACTACTTTCTTCCTATTGATTGAACCTTCCTTCGATCAAGAGTGAAGCAATCAATAGTTAATGTTGACCCGGGTTCAGAAGTGGAGGCAACACATCCAAATGAAAGCATGCTCAACTAGGAGATTAGCAACTTGACCGACTAGAGGAACTACTTGGGAGTGAATGGATGGGCATCCTACCATCCTTGATGGGCGAGATGAACTGCCTTCCTTCCTAGCTCCTCATTAATTCAGTTCACCTTCCTTTCAAACACCCCACCATGGGTGAAGGATGGGAAACTACATCAACTCAACTAATCTCACCCAGATGGAAGAAAGAATGTTAGTAGGCCCTTGACCAATCCAACGGTCAACCCTTTCTCGAGCAGGAAAGAAAGAATGTTAGGATCTCAAGTTCAACTAGTTTATTTCCATCAGTTGGTAGGGGCCTCATTCCTTCAGGCAGTAGGGGCCCCTTTTTAAATCACTAATGGAAGGCAATTCATTATAGTTTTCTAGGGGGAGAACAATCCAATGGATGACTAGATAGCAACTGGACTTCCTTTCAGATAGAGATTAGAGAAAGCAATTTTTTGGAACCTGTTGATTAGTGAAGCTACTTCTGGATAGAGATTAGCTTGTTACTCATAGAAAAGATTCATTCATCACCATGGGGATGGGAAATTAATTCCCATGTTAACTTCTCTACAACCAGGAACCAGTAGGACTAGTTCAATGAGCCCTTATGGATGATAGACATGTGGATAGAACCATGGAGTTTTGTCGCCAACTGGTGAAAGTTTTGTCATTCTAGAATAAGGAGGGGATTACATTAACCAACTAAACTATCGAGTGAGACCAAACTAGTGCTAGTTGAGTGAGACCCTTTAGTAGGGAGCAGGCTATCTTGCCTTCAACTCTAGGCTAGCCTACAGGGATGCAATCTACTGAGGGTGAAGGATGGATAACACCCCTGCATACACGGGGAGCCATAACCTTTAACGAGTGAGAACTCTAGGCATAGGGTGGGTGGGAGGATATACTTTCCATAGGTAGCTTTCCCTGCTAATTGCTAATTAGTAATTAGCCTCACCCACGGTAGCTTATTTCACTATATCCCTCCCACTTTCCATCCTGAACTTCTATTTTGTTTTTTCTTAGAGAAAAAGGCATATAGGTCAGTGGGGTCTATGATCGATGACTACAACAATTCTTAGTAGGAGTGGGTGAAATAATAGGCTCCCGTTATGATCCAAATCCCCATCCCACCCTGCATGACCTACCTCCTCGTTAATTAGGGAATTCTCGAGATACCAGTTAGAAATTAGTTGGAGCCTACCTCCAGGCACACTCGAATGGCCCTAACTAACTAACTTTCTAGATGGGGCAACTAATGAAAGCATGCTCAACTAGAATGATAGGTAGATAGGGCCTCCCACCCATGGTCTGAGTAATTGCCTCAACTACTTTCTTCCTTCCTCCATCAACTAGTTTCCATCAACCATCAATAACAAGGATGCTTGAAGCCCCCAAACAATGCAACCACCTATCACCAAGGGCCCCACCTATCTCCCACCCCCCCCCAAATTTTTTATGGATACTGTATATGGATTGTGAGGCATGGCCTGACAATCAGGAGTAGTTGGTATATTGTAGACAAACTAGATGGATGATTGGTCGTGTGCACTCTCTTTTGGAGAGATATCTTCCTAACAAGGTTTGTAGGTAGTTTGGAGAGAGACAGAGAGAATTTCTAGATGCCTATGAGGTTCGGTTTGGTCAGACCACCAGAGAGGTCCATGTATGGGGTCTACAAGATGACCATGATGTTGTTGTTGCTAAGTTTAGAGCTCTTGCCCAATTTGGATGGGTTTGGCCAGTGGGTTTAGTTTATTATGTTCAATGGTGGGAACGATTCCGTCCTTTGAGATTTACAGATCCTATATGTGTTCGCACAGTGGGTAGAGCAGGCATTATAGGTCATCATGGGGAGAGGTAGCATGTGGAGATCATTGTAGAGAAGCTTGCTAGGGTGAGGGAGGATGGTGCATAGGATGATCTAATGCAGGAAGATCAAGGACAGGTTCCAAGTCCTCCACCACTTGGAGATGGAGGTGTACAACTAGGGTAGATGACAATTGCGAGGGATGTTGAGTTATTGTGACAATAGGCCGTGAAGGCATAGATTGTTACACTCACCACAGAGTGAGACACAACTTGATAGGAGAGAGAGGGATTCAAGATGGAGAGAGACACTAATATTGGGCATCATTTAGTTGTTGAGACACAATTGCAGGCTATTACCACTAAGAGGGACAGTCTTAAAACAGAGTGTGACAGTATTTGTGTAGAGCAAGATCAGTTGCTATAGAAGGTGACATCTAATCAGACCTTGCATGAGATCTCTATTTCTAGAGTACAATGACATCAATGGTTTGGAGATCCCAATGTTATGATAGGTGTCAAGTCAAGTGGACACTCAGTTAGATAGCCTGATCAGCTTGATTTGTAGCCTGATCCTTAGAGTCATCCTCCTCTGATCGGGTAGCAATTCATTTCTTACTTGATCTTTATGATGTTTATTGTTCAAATACTTATATTATAGACATGATTTTGTATATATATTCATCAACCTAGCTGAGGCCTCGTATATATCTATATTTTTTATTTATCCTATCACACATGTTTCATTGATGATGATGTATTATGAAATTCTCCTTTTTTGATAATGATATATATGAGATATACATGCTTTGATTTTTCTTCATTATGTGTTATTGTGATGATTATGGATGGCAATGTATGATGATGTATGCTTATACCTATTTTTGTACTTTTATGATGTATGCATGTAGTGTGGATGGATGGATTGATTATATTTTATTTCATATGATGTTTCATTATGTATATGATGGGTTTTGATATATGATGGATGTATGCATTATACATGATACATGATGTTTCATTGCTTTATTATCATCATGATAAGCATTGATGGTATTGTGGATGCAGGATAGATATGGTACTAATGATATTGTGATCAGGGTGGATGTTAGTTAGAAGAAATATTTGATGATGCATAGAAAGTTGATGTTTGTTAGTTATTGATCATTTTTCTTTTTCTTTACTTGGAGACTTCTCATTTTTAACAATCCCTTTTTGATGTAGCAAACAGATATGATGCACCAAGGTATTAATAACCAAGGTGAATTTGTATCCCTTGAGTTGACTTTGACTCAACATACAAAGAATATTCTTGCTCATACTAGACATACGAAAACTTTGTTTAAAATATATGGTTGGGTTGTGTTAAAACTTTTCGGACTAGTTACATAGAGAGATATAAAATACCTACCATGTAACTGCTACATGAATTATTTAAAACAACTTCCATACACTCAATAAAGCAAGTATTCGCCATGATAGTATTACAAAAAAATCTTACAAATAGCAAACTAAAATGATGCTCAATTGCCCCCATTCCTTCTCTAAATCCTTATGGACATCCTCAAGAGATCCTGGGAATGAGTCAATAAAATAAATAAAAAAGATAAGACTATAAAAAAGATAAAACAAAGTTGTAGTATCACTTGCCATATTTGCTTTGAGGTTTCAGGCTATTATCTATTGTTGTTCATGTCTATCATAGGAACGAATTTGTTAAGGCATATCTCAGGATGTTGTTGGTGAATTATCAAAAGATAGGTAGTTAAAAATTTCTCATTGTTTTCATCTGTTCATAATCGAAGCTTTGTGATTGTTTGCTTGAAATTTCTAGCTTTTGATGTTTGTTCTATTTGTTTTTTTTTTTTTTCAAAGGGTGAATGTGACAATTATTTTATTATGGATGAAAAGTTTATTGTGGATTGTGATGATGGAGTTAGGATATTTTTTTTATTTTTTTGAATTTTATGATGTTTTTGTTGTTTTCAGGGGACTAACCTAGGGCCTCAAGGGCTCATCAAAGATAATCCTTGCCTATGTTGTATACATAGAGGCTCGTAGTTCACTTGTTTTTGAATTTTGTGGTTTGTGAATGCTTTTGGATTTTTGTGGTTTGTGAATGTTTTTGGATTTTGAATTTTTTTGAATAAGTTGAAATAAAGCATGATAAATACCTAAGGGGACTGACCTAAGGCCTCAGGGGCTGATCAGAGATAAGTCTTTCCTATGTTGAACACGCAAAGACCACGTAGTTTGACCGGTGTTGACTCAAAACATAACATATTTTTGGAATTCAAACAAAATTGCTAACTTTGATTGATATTCCACTTCTGTTTATAGAGGATATGTTGCGGGGAATCTACTTGAACTAGCTGTGAGGTTCAAGCAAATTTTGATATCTTATACTTTTGAGTGAAGGAATAATCCAAAGTTGTTTTGATTTTTGTTTTTTTTCAAATGTTTTTTTATTTTCAAAAGTTTTGACCATGATAGGACACACAAAGATCTAATCCATGACTAGCTTTGGTAAATTGCCCCCAGTTAGGGGGAGAGTGCTTGTTCTAGATGATGGACGTTTGTTGGTTTAACAAGGTTCAGTACTCAATCAATTACCAAGCCATGGTTGCACACATGCTTTATTAGGGAAAAAATGGTTGATGTTGTGGATAGTACCGATAGATAATGATGCAAGTCTTATTCAAACATAGCACATGTTTGCCAAGTTTTCACTATGGTACTTGTTCTAGGAATGCCACAAAGCGGTTTTTACTAAAAGAACATTTTATTTCTCTTTACCATTTTTCTTTCTTTTTGATTTTTTTGCTTTTTTAACATTTTGATTTTATTTTATTTTTATCTTTTTTATTTTATTTTATTTTTATCTTTTGATTTTTTGGATTTTTACCTTTTTCATGGGGTATTATGGCATGCTTCAAGTATATAACTTCTTGAGGTGGTTGTTGTTCAACGGCTTGTTAAGGGTTCTCCTTCAAGAGTAGCCAACCTGATAAGCTCCAAAATTGTAACTTGTTGTGATGATAAATGGTCCTAACCAATTGGGTTCAAATTTTCCTTTTCCATCTATATTCAAGATGTACCTTCTGATTCTCTTTGAGTACCAAGTCAACAACCTGAATTTTTTTGTCCTTGATCCTTTTGTCATAGCTTCGTTTGAGTCGATTCTGATAAACCTGAAGATGGTTTAATGCGCTCAACCATCTTTCATCTAGGAGCTACAACTAATTTAATCTAGATACCTGATACTTTTCATTGTTGGCCATGCCTTTCAGTGAGATTCATAATGAGGGGATTTTGACTTCGATAGGTAAGACAACTTCTAATCCATAGACCAAGGAGAAAGGTGTAGCATCGTAAATTAGGAATTCCTACAAGTAAAGGTCTTCTTTTGGGTGGTTGTTAGGTCAAGTGGTATGATACCATGCTAAATGTAACCAAATGTGTCTTGGTACCATGGTGAGTTAGGGTGGTACCATGGTGAGTTAGGGCCAACAAAAACACACACTAGTTTTGATTCTAGGATGTCAAATGATGGTACGAGCATTTTCTCTACAAGGAACTCATACTTGGGAATGTTCTATGGGATATCAAGAAGTGAGCCTATTGTTTCCATGGCATCAACTTCTTTGTTGTTGATCTGAGCAATCTATTCAAAAGTTATTGTGACAAAATATTCCTTGAAGCTATTCACCATTCTTTTATATAGCATCATCTTGTCGTAGTTTGTTTGGTATTCACCATTCACTTATCTAATCACTAGTTGAGAGTCTCTGAATACCTACAGTTCTTTTATCCTCCATTCAATAGCCATCTTGAGCCCTGTGATTAGAGCTTCATACTATGAGATATTTTTTGTATAGGGGGAAAAAATTCTATATGTTTTGGGTATACTATCTCCCTGTGGTGTGAGAAATAGGATACATGCTCCAGATCATTTGAGAAGTCTATTGTGAGAGGCTTATGATCCTCCATCAGTTCCTCTGCTAGCTGGTCTGCTATGATTTGTCCCTTGATGGCTCTTCTATCCACATACTCTATGTTGAACTCACTTAGAATCATTACCCATTTAGCAATTCTACCTATTAAGGCTACTTTTGCTAGTAGGTATTTTAGCGGGTCTACCTTTGAAATTAACTTCACTTGTCTGTTTAAGATGTAGTGTCTTAGCTTCTGTGTCACAAATACGATTGAGAGACATGCTCTTTCTATGGGTGAGTAGTTCAACTCGTAGCCCACCAATGTTCGGCTAATGTAGTAGACCACTCTTTCTTTGTTATTATCATCTAGCAATGCTAGGAAATCTTCCAACACAACTTGTGTGGTAGACACATAGAGTATCATTTATTTGTCTAAAATAGGCAGAATGAGTATAGGAGGAGTAAGTAGGTACTCCTTGACTTGTTGGAATTCTATTGGAAGAATGAGGAAAGTGACCTCCGAGTTTGTTGTCATTGATGCCAACATTGGTTGGTAACTACCTAAGTAAACTGTGTCTACACTAATTCGGTATTTTGGTTCAAAAATTCTCTCAGTAAAAGGAAATTCTATGATTTTTTGATATGTTGCTTAGGAGTGTTAACTACAAGTATAAACAATCTCTCAGCAAGTTTGTGTGATTCGGTTGAGTTATCCAAGTGACAGAAGATCAACATTCTTTTGGTCGACAGGGTTATGAACTGTTTATCATATGAATGTTTTGAAGTGCTCTTCATTAGGTCTGGGATGACCTAATTAATGTTTGTTATGAATTGTGTAAAGTTCCAAAAGGACTTTTGATTTAATCCAACAATTTTTTTTGAGTTATGCATTCAATTAGGCCAACCTAATTGATGAAGGAAGATATATCTGTGTATATATGTGTGTGTATGATGGAAAAAAGGTAGAGTAGACATAGAGTATCGTATGCGAGCGATGTGACAAATGAAATAGTGTGAAGTTATTGATAATGATTGTATGTCTGCAATCAGAGTATAATTTTTAGTTTCTCTAGAGGTTAACTAGAACTGATTTCTACACTTTGTAGGTGCACTTCTCTAGTTCACTTTTGGCAGTGAGCCATACCTTTTTATATCTTGGCTATAAGCCATATTTTGTATTCAAGTTTTGATCCTTTCAAGGATAGTGTGTCCCGGTAGTGAGCCCTATAATATCTTATAACCAGTTATAATATATTGTGAGCTAATCCTCACCATAGTTTTTCCCTTTTTGGGTTTTCCACGTAAAAATCTTGGTGTCAATGTGTTATGATCTCTTTTATGTTTTGGTTTACTCTTGTAGCTAGATGTGGATTGATAATTGGATGGTTAGTAATTAATTTTGTTAGAAAAATATTGATTCACCCCCCTCTTAGTATTCAATGTATTCAACAATTGGTATCAGAGCATGGTTCCTCTAAAGAAGTCTTAGAGCTTGAGGAAGGTCCCAAAATTTGAATACATGGCTAACAAAAGCTATCTTGTTCTTCTGGAAGAAAAATTTATATATGAGGAAATCAATGCTGCTCTTGAAGAATTGGAAAAAAATGAAGATGAGAAGGAAACTCTCAAAGGAAACCTGAAGGAATCAAATGAATGCATCAGGAAGTTAAGAGAGAAAATAAAAAAGTTCAAGGAAAGGCATAGAGAAGTCAGTGATTGAAAAAGGATAATGAGGATATTACCGAACTGAAGGTGCAAGTAAAAGAAAAGAAACGAGTTGAGGAATGTTAGAAAGCTGAGATTCAGAATAAAATTGATGAATGTACAAAGCTTGAACAAGAAGTGGTAACCTTAAGAAATGATCTAGAAAAAGCGAAAGCCCATGAAGAAAGATTAAAAAAAACTTCTATAAGGCTTGATGAGTTGATTACATCTCAAAAACTTTATAAGGATAAAAGTGGTCTAGGACTTGAAGAAGGACAAAGATCAAAGGAAAAACCTATCTCCAACAAAGTGGACAATCAAAGGAAGTTTCAAGGAAATACTCATCAAATCAAGAACCAAAGGAGAAATACCAGAAGGATTCCCATCTAACAGCCTAATGCTCAAAGGTACCCATCTTTTAATGGAATTTGTTTCTCATGCAATAAATTTGGTCATAGAGCAACATAATGTAGAAGTAGGATGAACCAAAATAGAATGAGTCAGAATGTTGGATTCTTTACTGGACAATTCTATGCTTGCAACAAGTTTGGAGACAAAGCTATCAAATGTAGAAGCCAAATAATAATGAATAGATTTAATGCTAATAGAAGGATTCAATATTTTCAAGGCTACTGTTACACATGCAATATCTTTGGACACAAGGTTGATCAATGCAGATAAAGGGTGAATGCAAATTAGTTTGATCAAAGATATGTTATGTGCTACAATTGCAACAAACCAGGACATATCTAAAAATTTTGTAGGAGCAAAATTAGGAAAAAACCTAATCCGAAATAGAAGAACAAATATGTGAACAAAGTAGATCCTATTGAAGTAAGAAAAGAAATGGAAAAAAATTGGAGGAAAAAGGAAGAACTTGAGAAAAAGGATGAATCAAACACTCCTGTATCTGCATCAAGTGTAGATACATCTTCCAAAAATTGAACCCAATAATGGTTTCAGGGGGAGCAATTACAAAAAAAATCTAAAAATCCCCCGATATATGAGGTGTCAAGTAGTGACACAAGGATATTTGATATGATTCATCATTCTAAAGGAATTGGAGAAATCTCCAATAGAAAATAGGCAGATCCAGAGAATTGTGAAAACCTCTTTGTTTTACAATGTGTTTCATAAAGTGTGTCAACTTTAAAGCCGAAAAGCAATAAATGTGAATTAGGGAAAAATTCATAAGTAATAAAGCAAGAAGCTAAGTCAAGGTAAGGCACATTTGTGAAATTTGGAAGAAGCAGTGCAAGATGAATTGAGTTAAAGGAGATTTAGAGCATCGTACATCAAAACCCTAGTTCTCAACAAGCAAAAAAGTATTCTCTATTATCTAAATTCTGTGGATTTTAAAGTTGAAGGAGCTTATTCAAGTTGTCTGGGGAATATGGCCACTCCTACTGTCGTGGAAATCTCTAAGACAGCCCAACCTAGATTTAGAAGATGTTCATGGAAAGTTTATGAAAATAACCCCATGGGTGCATTATCACACATTCCAAGCCATGTGCTACCCACCGAAGATCCAAGAACATACATTCATGGAAATTTAGAAGAATTTAATCACCAAGAACTAAATGATTTATGGGACAATGAGTTAATGGGAGATGATCTACTACTTAAGGCGGTATATGAAAACCTAGTTTGAATGAAGCTAAACGTTTGGAACTAGTTTCCGAACTTTTCAAGTGAGAGTGAGGCGAAGTTTGTTAGAATGGCCCTTAGTAGGGTTCATAGAAAATTTGTGTGGTTAAATGAACCAAGGGTTATCAATAAGGAGGCAATTCGAGTCATGATTGGTCTTTGGGATATTGGCTCCATTCCAGTTCTAAAGGTGGTGAAAAATGGTGAAGTCACAAGGCTGACTGGTGCTAAATTTGATGGAAGAGCATTAACTACAAAGTCTATTGTAAACCCTACCATCAAGTATTCTGCCATCATGATTGGGCTGAAAATCTATTTCACTAACCGAGTAAATTTAGTATCTTCTATGACAATTCACACTGTGTATGAAATGGTGGAGAATGGAAAATATTTTATTCTTTGTGAGTTGCTTAGGTTGCAACTTATGGAGAACCTAAGTATGACTAAGGAAAAGAAGCATCCTTTCAAATTTGGTACTTTAGTTGTTTGTTTGTTGTTTTATTTCCTAAAGGAGTTACCGTGAAGAAAAGGCATAATATGGGATAGCACCAGGCCGGTTGCTCATCATGTTTTTTATCATTTTCACATTCTAGGATATTTTAGGGCACAAAACAATACCTAACTGCATTCTTTGTAGTATTTCAGAATGAAATTCATGAAAGAGACGAAATTCCAAGGAGTCAAGTGAAGAAATATGAGAAGGAGATAACATTTCTTGTATCTATAGATGAATGCATAATAGAGGTTGTTGAACCTAGAATTCAATGGATTGAACCACTTGGATATGAGATTGAAGAATAAATGGTGGATAGGTACATTGAGATTCTGGTGGATAGTCCTAAGGACCCATCTCTACCTAGGCATGGTACATATGAGGATAAATCTATTGATGTACATTTAGAGGCTATAGCATATAAAAGAAGAAAGAAGGTTGAGGCTTTCTTCCAAGGTCAAACTTTTTCTAAGGATCATATAGAACAGTTGAAGGAGGATCTTGATGAAAGAAAAGACAAATATACTAAACAACCCTCTGAACCCAGAAAATCAAGAAGACTATCTTTTGGTGCTACACCAACAACTATCTCTAGTACTACCACCTCCATTGTTGCTAATATTGTGAAAGGGAAGAAGAAAGAACAAATTTTCCCTGCATCTGTTGATATTGCTGCCCCTACCAGTCCCAGTACTAGGGAATCTAAGAAAAAGGACATACCTCCTACTGCACCATCTATTGTTTTAGGAAGAAGAGTGATACGAAAGGCTGACACAAAAGATGTTTGAGTGATGTTGTTGAGGAAGAAATAGAGCTTGGAATAGAAGAAGAGCATCAGCTAAAAAGAAACAAAAAGGGTAGTACCTCCTATGAAGGAGCCAAAACTAGAGTTGAGATATCTACTTATGAGGAGACAGAGGAAGTGGGGGATACTTACCGAATCCATGTACATACAAAGAAGAATGAAGAAGGCTCATCTGATCCTATAGAGGACATGTCTAGATCTCCTCTGGTAAGTGATAAACTGCCTTTAAATCTAGGAGCCTTAGTAAACAATATGATTGATGATGATCTCATGCCAATTGTTGAGCTATATGATAAGGTTAATGATGAAGGGAAAGAAACCATCATAAGTGCATTTATTCAGTACATAGTGATTTGTAATATAAATATGGATACCATACAATCCAAAGTTACTAAAAATGTGTGGAAAGAATTAGTACTCAAAAGGAAAGAGGCTTTAAATTTTGAAGACAAGATGATAAGTGAAGCCTTAAAATCCATTAGTTCCACCTTTTCAGAGATAGAAGCTGCAAATCTGCTAAAAGAATGTTCTACATTGTTTAGAGTCAAGCACAGAGTCAATATGTTGATGACTAAGGAAGATGACTATATGGAAAAAGTAATGAAAGAAACTTAGGATGTAATCAGGCAATTAGGGGCAAGAACCAGTTCTTCATCCCATGCTACTCAGGCATAGGAACATGCTACTATTGCAGAAGTGATGGATAATCCAGTCTTAGAGATTGTTGATGAGACACTTGGTGTTTCGAAGACCCCTGCCCCTCTGACTGACACAAAAGAAACTACCAGCAAAAGGTCTGATGATCAACATAAAGATCATTCCGGTGATAAGAGAGAAGAACATCAAGAATCTACCAGAAATGGGGAAGAGAAAAATAAATATGAAAGTGAAGGGAGTGAGGATAAAAAGAAGAATAATTATAAGGATAATGAGGATAGAAGGGAGAAAGAAAATAGAGACAATTCCTCTGAAAATTTATCCGAAGAAGAAGAAGAAAAAGAAAAGGAGAAAGAAGAAGAAGAAAAGGAAGAAGAAATGAAGAGAGAGGAAGACAAGAAAGCCATTCTAGCTAAGAAGAGAAAAGGAGAAATTTCCAAAGGCCCTGAACTATCAAAGCCATCTGAAGAATCATCCAAAAGTACCCTTAAAGGTCTTCTTTCAAGGAAAATTGTACTTCAACTTGTGCTTCCACCTCGTCTAGTTAAGCTACCATCACACCCAGGTTATGTGGACTTGACAAAGATTACACCCAATGATAGAATAAAACTAAGCGATACCTTTCTCAACTTAGACACACAAGAAGCTACGGAGTCATATCAAAAGGGAAATGAATTGATAAATGAAGTTATCAAAGCTTTATAGGAGACAACCCTCAGAGTTACAACAGATAACTCTTTAGCTCCAATTGAAAATCTAAAGCTTATATTTGACTCAGTCAAAGAGTATACATCTAACCTTAAGGTATTGGTAGCAAAAGAAGTGGAGTTAAGTCAGCTAGAGAAAAGACTATTGTTTCTACAAGACAAGTGTACAATTGCACATGACAAGGCTTTGCAAAATTTGAAAGAGGTAAGAGAATGTGATTTGAGGAAGCCCACTGCTATTTGTTTATTGCATGAAGTGGTCGGAAGCCACTCAAGGTATCAAGGATTTAATGGACTCGATTGAGTCTCAACTTGTAGATTCCTCAAGAGATTATAATATTTTAGGGGATAGAAACTATGTTAGGTGGCTTTCTATTGCAGATCTTTAGAGAAAAATTTTCATCCTACAGAGGCAGAAGGAAGATGCTATGAGATGTCATGCCCAGCTTGGAGACCTGGTTATGTCCAAACATGTCTCTATATCAAATGTATTGATGGACACAAAAAAACTTGAGAAGATGAACATTGATCCATCGACTCCAGAAGAAGGAGAAGAATGCCTAGTGGAATTAGAATCTCCACACAAAACACTTTCCAGGGAAAAAGGAGTTTAGGATGATGGAAAGTCGGCTTGGGAAGTGATTCTCAAGGAGTTACAAGATGTCCCCAGTTCCTGATTTGAAGTTTTTTTTCTCTCCAGTCCTTTGTCCTTGATGTCAAAGGGGGAGAAGAGTAAGAGGAGAAGAATTTGTACAAATAATTTTATGTTATTGTTGTCAATAAGGTTTGCACCCTTGCTAAGCTATGAACTTCAGCAACCTATTGACACATGGGAACACTTCAAGGTTGTGGGTGACCTGAACACAAAGTGGACCATGTCTTAATAGTTTGTTGAAGTTCATAGCTTAGCAAGGTTGAAAACCTTATTGACAATAGTTTTTAGCTCACCCAGTGGGACCTTGAGCTGATTATCAATTCAAAAAGAGTTTCATTTTGTTGTTGTTTTGGTGTGAGCAGCAGTATTCTCAGCCTTTGGAGGCAAAATCTACATACACCTGGTGACTCTGAGCTCAGATCTATTGGTTGCGACAATCTAAGTGCTGGTATGTTTTAAAACAAATCTATTAATTCCCATTTCCAGCTCTTTGAATGTGTATAAATGTTGATTTTTCATGAAGATACGTCTTTTCACCCCCCATATCATGAGAACAATGCTCCTATAGCTTATCAACCTTATTTAAGCAACCACAATGTTGGTTTTAATCCAAATAGCCTTGCTACAACAAGTAACCAGCATGCACATCATGCTTACCACCCACTCACCCAGTCCCAAGAAGGTCATTTCATTCCAAATCAGAATGTTGTAGAGCTTAGTGAGATAAAAAGGCATATTGCAAGCCCTTGGCAATGAACAACAAATGATGCAACAAAATTTACCAAACTATATTGAGTGGATGGATGAGATCAACAAAAGCTTAAATCAACAGCAAGATGAGTGGGCTTATCAAGCCTATCTCCATGAACAAGAAGAGTTGAATCTTCAAGCCCAATTTCATAGGAAGGAATTGGAGGCACAAGGAAGGAAGTTTGTGAATTTTTTGCAAAAGAATTAATTGCACAAAAAGAAAGATATGAGCAGAAGCTCACAAAGTTAGAAGCACAATCAAATTCTCCTCCTTCATTGAGAGAATTCATACTTCAACGAGAAGTTCATCCACCTAGTACCTTTCCAAACCTATTCTTTGGTAAAGAATTTCCTTTTTTCAACACCATGTGCTTCATACAAAATGAGCCCATACATGGGTAGGTTCAACTTGCAATTCCTCAAGAGCAACGTTTTGAAAAACCTATTTTCCTTCTAATAGCCCAAGAAGTTCCACAAGCTGATATAGTGGGACCTATTATATCTCAAGAGAGCTATTATGTTGAGCATAACAAGCTAGAGTAGTAAGTTATAGAGCAAGAAAATGGTGATCTACATGAGGTTTTTCCTAGTTTTTCCAATGAACTTCCACTTTTCTTTGAAGAGCAGGAGGTTGTTCAATGTTCAATGCCAACAAATCAGTTGGAACAATAGAATGAAGATACAAAGGAAGGTAATGTTGAAGGTACTAATGATCAATTTTTTAATTTCCTACTTGATGAACTCCCTTATTTTTATGATCAAAATGAAGAAATCATGCCCATGTTAATGGAAAATCAAATTCATGAGAAATATGAAGGAAATAATGTTGATTCTTATGAGCAAGAAGTTGTTCAAATTGAACAAGTTCCCAAAACAAATATGGAGAGGAGCTGCAATTACATCAAAATTGGCACTATTTTGCTTAAAAGTGAAGATCTAAAGGAAGATGCTTTTTGGGATGATTTGGAAGGTTTTTGTTCAACCATGGATGTTAAGGAAACACCTATTGAAGTGGAAATTCATGATCAGCAAGAGAAGGATGAGCAAGATATTGTGGTTTTGCTTGAACCACATGAACTAATTCTTTCCAATCAACAGAATCAAGTTGAAGAAGTAGTCCATCAGCTTGAGACCAGCAAAGAGAGTTCAAGTTTCACTCACACAAGGGGTGTCTTATAAGGCATCTAGTCCATTTGGAGGCCAGGAAGACAACACAAAACAAACTTTCACCCAAGCATTGAGCTTCGATAAAAGGACATCATTCTCAACCTGTTTATGCTCTTTCAAGCAGTAGTATATATGAGCAAAATGAAGAGGTAATCCACTATGTCTTCAATCTTAAATAAATACTATAATTGTTTGTAAGACATCTCTTTGTTTCTCAGTTTTTCTATGTTGTTCATCAGCATGTAACACATTCTAGGTTGGGAAGAAAAGGATGTTATTTTTTAAAACCAGTAAATGGCTTTGTTTGAGCAAGTTTCATTCTTGGTTAGGGTAGGTTAGAGTAAGGTTTTGTTCAATTTTAGATTTTCATTTCCATAAGTGCTTTGTAAGAATAGTTAGATAGTTGGCATTCTGAGGTTTGTTTTCAATAAGTTTCCAAGTTGTTTTGAGTTATGTTATTGAGTTACAACATTGAAAAGAGTTGTTTTAGAACCATTTTTAGGTTGGATAAGTGACTTTGTGCCCAATGGAAAGCCTAGGCAACTAGTTTTGATCTTTAGCAGGAAAACATTTAGCAGATGTTGCCAAAAATGTTACCTATTTTAGCTAATAGCTCAAACAGGTAGAGCTAAAATGACATCAAATGAAAAGACGGGTACATTTTAATTTTTTGCTACCTTACAATCTTCTGCATAAAAGAAATAGAAGACTATTCGATCATACTGCATTCACACAAATGCAAATAACATAGAAGAAAGATTGCACGAATCTTTTCAAATGATAGTCTTTATTGATAATATAAGTGTATAAGTCCTCACACAAGCCGTGAGTTTCACTTGTTTAACACAATTGAAAGAAAGGATTATACATTTATAGATATTAATACAAAGGAATGAACATGTGAGGAAGGGTGACTCGTCATTGTCTGGAATGACGAGTCTTTAGTTGAGTTGTCCTGCAGCCTGCTTCGACCTCCTCGTTGCTCCTAGTTTCCTACATCTGAGAAAAGGAGTGTTGTTAGAGCAATGAAAAGTCACTAATCCATACATGCACATACCTCTATAAACATACAATCTAACCCTCATTTGGATTAAATAGTTTGTGTATCATGTCCAAGAAAACAAGGATTATCAAAAACACCTCTGCCATATGCATATACTTTTCTAACATGTTTGTGTTATGTGCAGATACAGGAAAAGTAATGTTGTTGTTTTAATTCATCAAATTACATGTGGGTTAAAATGTGGCTCCCACAAGGCTTGAGCCCAACATGTTGATTTTATCAAATAATGAGCTCAATTGAGCTTATTTAAGAGGGAAATGCAATGTTAAAAGTCATCATATCAACATGGTCGTGATGTGATAGTAAACAGGCATACATAAAATGTTCCATTTACATCATGATTCACATCATGTATTTTTGTCATGTTTAACATTCACAATGATATTACAATCAATGCAAGATACAAGAGTGCCATCTAAACTTTCTAGTGTCAAAATAATTCCTTGAATTTTCAAGCATACACAAAAGAGATTGTAGTCGTAATGAGCATTGTTGTGCCAAGTCTAGCTAAAGATGCATTCATTAGTTGAGAGGTGGTCACATCCTTAATACCATCACAAATTTGTCACAAGATGATTGATTTTAGGACTGCACTCTATTAAAGTCAAGATAAGTACAAAACCCTTTAAAGTGCAATTCAAAAAGTGACATCACAGAAGTTCACAACAAAAAAGAGGCTTTGAGATTTCATGAACAAGATTGCATAATGATGTTAGTCAAAGAAAAATGGCATAAATAAATGATAGGGTAATCACTATACATGGCAGGGTTATTATGCCAAGCAACAATGTTCTCATTTTAATCAAGTTAATAAGCAGTCAATTAGAAGTGCACAATGAAAAGGTTACAAGTATAGAAGGAATGCAGACCCCTCATAACAGAGGAATACATAAAATCCTTACCCAAAAGTCTGTAAGAGGAAACTTTGAGTCTATGTTTCAGTGTACAGAGATGTAGAAAAAGATAAGGTCACGGCCAGTACAAAAGAGACGTTTATGTTAGTTTTGTGCATATATGTTAAGCAACAATCTAAAGGTGGTCCAATTAGAAAAAGTGCAAAAGGAGCCTCATTTTGTATATGATACAAACTCATGGCTTGGGTTTTATTAAATCATCAGATTTATACAAAAATGATAAACAATCTTCAGAAGATGCAAGTAATGTACAACAAATTCATGGAGACAACTGGTATAGCGCAGAATAAAGAAGCATACTCATTCTTTCTGCATATAAACTCAAGTTCCAGCCTCTTTTCCTTACAGAAAATGGTATAAAAATGACTGAAAATGTTTACAAAAAGCTTACCTTGAGCTTGTTCGTGATGATATTGTCAGATAATGAGCAGAAGGAGCCACCGTGAGTTCAAATCCACCATGTATCACCTTCAAGAGGCTCTGCCCAAACAAACCCTAGCCACTGTTCGAAGTCTCCAGAAGTTTGGAGGTGAATATGAAATATTTTTTTCCCTTCTTTTCATCAACATTGAGTTTTAGGGTTTCAAAAACCTATTTTATGTCGATAGCATAAAGTATTTTTTACCATTGTTTAAAAAAAATGAAGACCAAACTAATGAGTCATGGCTTATACCTTAGCTATTATTTTATGCTTTATGCATTTTTCATATTGTATGCATTGATAACATTGATTCCTTTTTAAACAAAGTCTATATGCCTTGTAAGTTTTTTGCATCGACTTGTTTGTAAAACAGGTGACTTTTGGTGGTATTGTTCTAAATCACTTAAGTTTAATGTTGCCTTTATTTTGCATTTAAATTCAAAAATTGTAAAGCTTTATTAAAAGTGATAAGATAAATCACTCTAAAAAAATTTATTTATGAATGCAAAATAAAGATGTCATACTTGATTTCAAAAAAAGGTAGTTCAAAGAGGGAGTTAAATAAAGCTTTAAAAGCTTTTGCGTGCATCTTGGAGGAAGTTGAAGAGATTGACAAACATGTGGAGCAAAATCAGGGTTTTTGGTCACTTAATTGAGAGTTCAGTTTTAGTTAAGAGTCCAAGTTGGTTGAGTTTCAATCAAGGAGCAATTTGAGGCACCTAACTCCTTGTTTCTTTCACTTACATATGACCCCTGGAGTTGTTTTCAAATTCACAACTCTTTATGCATTCTTGGATGAGTTTTCTTTCAGTTACATGCCTAATTTGAGGGAGAGGTTGGAGTTTGAAAAATTGTATAAGTATTTTTTTCTTCTCATTCTCTCCTCAGTTTTTGGCTTTACACTTTATGCACATTGTATCTTTTCTGAGTTCTTTTGTAGTAGAATACAACTTTGTAACTCATTTGTTTAGATTTATATGCAGCCATTTGGAGAGCATCTTTGGTCAATAAAAGAATTCATTTTATCTTCTTTCACTACTATTTTTTGTGTGTATTAAGATGGTGCATGCAAATCTTGTGGTGATTCTTTCTTTCCTTTGATTTATGTCCTATCATCTACACCTTATTCTTTGATTTATGTGCTATCATCTACACCTTATTGCAAGAATATGGATTTTTTGCAGGTCAATACTTGTGTTTAACTAGTGAAGGTGGAAGTTTAAGTTGTGTTAGTTTTCCTTCTTAATAATTACCTTCTTATATTGAACCTAGTTTATGAATCACTGATGCAAAATCATACGTTATGTGGAAGTTTTTTATGTCATGATTTCAAATATTGGCTATATTGTGTGCTCAAAGTAAGTTGTGTTGTAAGTTTGGAAAAATCATTATCTAGTGTATCACCTTTTTAGGAGATAGGTTTCATTTACATGTTCTCTTTCTCACTCTTTTCTTTGCAAGATGGATTAGTTTAGGTGAAGTACTTAGGAAGAACCAGCTTACTCTGGAGGTCCACTTTGTGTTCAGGTCACCTACAACCTTGAAGTGTTCCCATGTGTCAATAGGTTGTTGAAGTTCATAGCTTACCAAGGGTGCAAACCTTATTGACAACAGTTATGCTTTGGTGTTCTTGTATATATGTTAGGGGGAGTTGAGCACAATATTTTGTTTTGAAGCAAGTCTCATTTTTGGCACATGTTGCCATCAATGACAAAGGGGGAGATTGTTGGAAGAATGAAGAAGGTGACCTCCGAGTTTGTTGTCATTGATGCCAACATTGGTTGGTAACTGCCTAAGTAAACTGTGTGTCTACACTAATCCCATATTTTGGTCTAAAAATCCTCTCGGTAAAAGGAAATTCTATTATTTTTTGATATGTTACTCAAGAGTGCTAGCTATAGCTATAAACGAGCTCTCAGCAAGTTTGTGTGATCCGATTGAGTTATCCAAGTGATAGAAGATTGACATTATTTTAGCTAATAGGGTTATGAACTGTTTATCTTATAAATGTTTTGAAGTTCTCTTCATTAGGTTTGGGCCGACCTAATTATTGTTTGCTATGAATTGTAGAAAGCACCAAAAGGACTTTTGATGTAAGCCAACAAATCTTTTTGAGTTATGCATTCAATTAGTTTGACCTAATTGATGAAGGAAGATATGACTGTGTATATATGTGTGTGTATGATGGACATAAGGTAGAGTATACATAGAGTATGGTATGTGAGTGATGCGACAAATGAAATAGTGTGAAATTATTGATAATGATTGTATGTCTACAATCAAAGCAAAATTTTTGGTTTCTCCAGAGCTTAACTAGAACTGATTTCTGCACTTTGTAGGTGCAGTTCTCCAATTCACTTTTGGCAGTGATCCATACCTTTTTGTATCTTGGTTGTAAGACATCTTTTGTATTCAAGTTGTGAGCTTTTCAAGGAAAGTGCATCTTGGCAGTGAGCCTTGTAATATCTTATAACCAGTTATAATATATTGTGAGATAATCCACACCATGGTTTTTCCCTTTTTGGGTTTTCCATGTAAAAATCCTGGTGTCAATGTGTTATGATCTCTTTTATGTTTTGGTTTACTCTTGCAGCTAGATGTAGATTGATAATTGGATGGCTAGTAATTAATTGTGTTAGCAAAATACTGGTTCACACCCCCTCTTAGTATTTAGTGTATTCAATAAATGCTTGGTCACATATCTCATCCTACTTGAATGTGATGTCCTTGTGTAGGAGATGGGTGAATGGGTGAAATTTTTCCGCTAGTTGTGTGATAAATCACCTGATAGATTGCAACTTCCATTGTAAACTTCTTAGTTGCTTTAATGTATTTGATGGAGGTATCTCTTGTATTGCTTTTACCTTCTCAGGATCTACTTCAATGCCCCTTCTTGACACTATATACTCTAGTAGCTTTCCGAAAGTTACTCCAAACACACACTTTTTCAGGTTGAGTCTCAATTTATACTATTCTAGCCTATCAAACACCTTTGCAAGATTGGTCAAGTGATCTTCCATTTTGAAGAACTCCGCTATAATTCCATCCACATATTCTTCCATGATTGTATGTAGCATATCGTGGAATGTTTTCATCATCGCTCTTTGATAGGTCACTCATGCGTTCTTTAGACCAAATGGCATTACATTCCAACAAAAGGTCCCCCAAGTACAAGTAAATTCCATTTTGTTCTGATCATCAAGGGATATTTTTATCTGATTATACCCAAAGAAACCATCCATTAATGATAGCATCTCATGCCTTGATGTTAGATCCACTATCATGTCAATACTTGGAAATGAGAAGTCATCCTTTGGGCAGGCTTTGTTTAGGTCTCGAAAATTTGTGTAGATCCTTATGCCCCTAGTGGGCTTTGACATTGGTACTAGATTTGATATCCATTCTAGATAATTGATAGGTATGATAAAACCCACATCTAGTAATTTCTTTAGTTCTACCTTTACCAACAGTGCTATTTGAGGATGCATTTTCCTTAGTTTCTGCTTGATAGTTTTGTTCCAAGGACTACAACTAAATGATGTAGAACTAATGTTAGATCTAGTCTAGGCATGTCAGCATAGGTCCAGACAAAGTTTATCTTTATGTCGTTGATGAATGTTGTGAAGTTTGCTTTCTCTTCAGGATCAAGTGGCACTGCATGTTATGTGACCTTTCGATTCTTTGTTGTGCCAACATTGATGGATTTTGCTTCTACTAGGAGAATTGACTTTTCTTGATATTCTGATATGGGGAGATTGAACCCTCCATCTTTGGGTGCCTCAGTGAGGTTTTCACTCTCATATTCATCCTTTATTTTCTTCTTTTTAGGATCTAATAGAGCCACATTGTGGTTTTCTCTAGGGGATCATGTTTTGATCTTTATATTATCTTTTTCATTTTTGCGACTAGAAGATACAATCTCCCCACCAAAGTATGCATCTTGTTTGAATTCCATAACGAACCCTACTTTGTGATCTCCTACTAGTATGTTAGTTCGAAGTCCCATAAACTCTATGATTGCTTCATCATTTTGGAATTGATCCAGAATAGGTGTATGTTGTTGTTGGTCCCAATCTATCAATTGTGGGTAGTAGAGGGGTAGGCTATCATCATTATCTGCAAATCTTACATAGTTTTTTGTAATGGTTAGTATGGCTTTAGTATCATTATCCTATTGGTTGTCTAGGTCATCATTACTTGAGGTGACAAAGGAAGGAGAATCCCATCCGTACTCATTAGAGTTTGTTCTGAAATAATAATAGTCATTGGGAATAGTTTTGATAGGTTGGGTAAGGACTATACTAATGCTAAAGATTTGAAATAATTCCTCGATGGGTAAATCATTATCTATATGATGGTATGTATCCAATGTCTTAACGCTAGTAGAAGGCGATTGTTTCTTGAAAGAGGTACGTCTAATTTTTGGAGTAACCACACCTTTCGAATCATAACCTAGTCCCATATTTTTCTTTCTTTTTCCGACTATGATAGGCTCCATACTCCTTGTTTATGTAGCCCAAGGTCTCTTGTTCCACTGTATCCCATTTGTTTAGCTAACTGATAGCCTTTACTGCCAATGTCAATTAGAAGGTTTTGTGGTTATTCTAGCTCCTTTTGGTCCTCTTTGTAGATCATTGATGACAAATCTTCTTTAAATATCTCTTCATCCTTCATATCTCCCCACTTGGTGAAAATGGTGGGCTTGGATATCATTTGTACTGTTTGAGCATATTTGATCTCCTTCATGCCTCCATAAACCTTGGGTGTTGGTGGAAGCATTCCAATGCAAAATGCTTGGTTGAAGTGATAATTCCCATTACCCCTATCAAGTACTTGAACCTTGGTTTCTGTTTTTCATTGCTCACTTGATGCTAGTTTGATTGAGGTTGATGGTAGTGTAGAAGGTTCAACATATGAGAATGAATGAAAGGATATGTCATTGCTGGTATATGCTATATTTTATTATACTTCTCTCTAATTTTGCACAAAAGTAGAAGGGTTCAAGATCGACATATAATGTCACCTCCTTTCTTTTGTGAGGAAACTTTAGACATTGGTGAAAGGTTGAAGGAACCGCTTGTAGTGAATGAATCCAAGGGCATCCTAGGAGGAGGTTATAAGGTAATTCAAGGTCAAGTACCTGACATGTATTTTCTATGGTTGTCGGTCCTATCTGCACTGGTAGCCTGACTGTCCCTTATGAAATCCTTTCAAGGTCATCATAGGCCCTTATAGTAATGCTCTTTGCTTTGTCTATCACATCATCATAATACCCCAGTTCTTTTATGAATTTCAAGGTACAAATGTTTAGACCTGAACCCTTATCTATCAACACTCGTTTGACCATGTTTTTGTGGATACCAACCTCTATATAGAGAGCTTGGTTGTGGAAGGTCTTTCTCAAAGAATACTAAATGGTGATTGGCTGTGATTTTTCCAACCATGGCTTGGAACTTACCTAGATTGAGGTTGTCAGGGACTGATGCTTCTAATGCTTTTTCTAGTATCTCCCTATGGGTGGGTGATAGTTTTAGTAGTTATAGGATTGAGATCAAGGCAGGAGTCTTCTTCAGCTATTCCACAATATTGTAGTCATTTGATGATTTAGCCGCAGGCTTAGGTGGGGCTCCTTGTATGGTAACTCTCCCTCTATAGGTAGTTACATTACAGTTGTTGTATCCACCTCGTATAGTCACTACATCTACCCTAGTGTCATCTACTTGAGAGAGGGTAACTAGAATTATGTCACCATAAGTGTACTTAGCATTTTGATAGTCTTGGTCCTTTCCTTTGTCATTACTTTTAGCACGAATCAGAATTGGATTTGTGTATATATCTAGAGGTCTTTGTTTCTCGGTCAATGTCCAACATCCACTTCTCCTTTGTCTATTAAGTCTTATATGATGTGCTTGAGTCTCATGCAGTTGTTTGTTGAATGTCCTTTAATTTTGTGGAACTCACATAAATCCTTCTCGTTGTAACATGATGTTTTGAAGCTTGGCTCCTCATAGTTTGGGTGATCATTGACCTTGATGAGGTTTTTTTGCACTATCTTACACATTAATGTCTCAAGTGACTCTCCTAATATAGTGAAATTCCTTCTTGGTTTATCATATTTCCTATGTTTCCCTCCTTGATTTGTCTGTTGATTGAATTCTTGATCGTTTTGGGGATAGGTAAGTTGATTATTTTGTGCATTATTAAGAGTATAGCTTGTTTGTGCCACTTGAGGTTTATTTTGAGGTACATTAGGATTTTGTATATTTTATACTACTCTAGCATCCACTACCCCATCATTTGTAACATTTTTGTTCTTGGCCCAAATTTTTGGTTTCTCATTTGAACTAAACGAACTGTCTCTTGGGTTGTTTAGCTTGATCACTCCTCTTGCCATGAGAGACCTTTCTATGTGCAATCCCTTCTCAATGGCTTCTTCAAATTTTGTGGGACATAGCATGTTAATTTGGTAGTTTTCTTCTGCTTGGACATTGGAAATGAATATGTCTACCAGTTCATTGTAATGAAACATTCAACATTCATTGGTGGAATGAAACACTCTACATAGAGCCACCACCTCCTGAAGTTTTACAAACTCGGTATGGGTTTGGATATGAACTCACCTCTCGATGTGACTATGGGTAGAAAGGCCAAGGGCGTATCAAGCAAGGAATTTAAGTCCCTATCTAGTTTAAGCCACGCTAGTGCTATCTAGGTTTGGGATACTCTATTGAACAATCTAAGCAAAAACCTTGGTGGAGTGTTAACATGATTTCAGCTGAGTTGTTGAGCTTGGTCCATCCTAAGTTAATAGAGGAAAGGGATAAGGCTGAGAAAATCCCTTTAGATTTCTTTTGTTCAGACGAAGCACTGGAGTATTTCCTAGGTGCCTATTCCCCATTGCCTTCTTTTCAGCATAAAAGACGACTCTCATACCACTTGCATAAACAAGTGTACTCTGGAGAATCAGTCTTGAGCATTGATGAAGAGGACCCTCTATCTAATGTCAGTAATGATGTTTTGATATCTCATCTTAAAGATCACAATTCTCTCCTTAAAGGAGATACTATTGAAGTTTCTATGGATCCTAAATCCTCAAAAAAATGTAATCAAGATTGGGAACTGTCTCTCTTCGAAGGAAGCAGATGGACACTTTGATCTCTTGCATTCTCATCTTGATATATTCACTTGTATGTATGAGGATATGCCCAGTATTGATGAGTCTATAGTGGTTAAAAATATCATCCTATGTGCTGACAGCAAACCGGTTAAGAAAAAAATTTGAAAGATCAATCCTTTGGTGGCATTGATGATCAAGACTGAGATAAAGAAGTTGTTGAAAGTAGGCTTTATCCATTCAATTGACTACTCCCCTTGGCTTTCGAATATAGTTGTTGTTAGTAATCCTGATGGCAATATTCATATATGTATTGAATTTTGAGATCTTAATAAGGCTTCTCTTAAGGATGATTTTTTGTTGCCTAATATAGATATGATTGTGGACTCGACTAAAGACCATGTATTGTTGTCTTTTATGGATGGCTTCTTAGGTTGCAATCAGATCTGTATTAATCTGGATGATCAATAAAAGAAAACCTTCACTAACCCTTGGGGTACTTTCTGTTATGTGGTCATGCCCTTTGCGTTAAAGAATGTGGGAGCAACTTACCAACAAGCGATGACCCTGATATTTCATGATTTTATTCATAAGATCTTTGAAGACTATGTTGATGACATCTTGGTGAAAGAAATAACCCATTAATATCATGTGGAGAACCTTCATCTTATCTTCGAAAGGCTTCAACTCTATAAGATGAGACTCAACCCCCATAAGTACATTTTCAGTGTGGATGTCGAAAAACTTTTGGGGTTCAAAGTTTCTCACCGTGGAATTGAGGTTGACACAAATAAAATTGATGCCATTGTTAACATGCCTCCACTAAGGAATATCACTGAGTTACAAAGTTTTTAAGGGAAGATATAGGCGATTTGTAGATTTATATCTCAATTGGCTAATTGTACCTTTCCTTTCACTCATTTTTTGAAAAAAGACATTCGCTTCATATAGGATGAAGAGAGTCATAAATCCTTTGAGTCAATCAAAGCCTATTTGGCCAATCCTCCCATATTGATGTCAGCTATGCAAGATAGACCCTTTTTGCTTTACCTTGCCGCATCACCATATGCCTTGGCAACTGTGTTGGCTCAATATGATGACAAGGGGAAAGAGAGAGTGGTCTACTACATCATCCACATTCTAGTTGATTACGAAACTCATTATTCCTCCATGGAGAAACAATACCACACTCTTATCTTCACTACGCAAAAGTTGAATGTTCTCCATGCTAAAACACATGTCATTGTGAAAAAGGATCTCTTGAAGAATTTGTTCTCTAACACTGACCTTGCTGGGAGGTTAGCGAAATGGGTTATGTTGCTTTCTGAGTTCAATATAAAGTTCGTTACTCAGAAATCAATAAAGGGTCAAGTTGTTGTTGATCAATTGGAAAATGCTCCCTCATCCCATTCCTTCCCAGGGTTGGATTTTTTTACTAATGAGAATATTTTCACAATTAATTATGACCTTGAATGGAAGATGTATTTTGATGGATCGAGGTGTTAGAATGGTTCTAGAGCGGGTGTGGTCTTGATATCCCTCGAAGGTAAACTGGTCCCTCTATCCTTTCTATTATATTTTCCTTGCACCAATAACATTGTTGAGTATGAATATCTTATTGCTAGCTTGTGTGTCGTGATTGCACTAAAAAAAAAAACATCTTTGTATACTAGGAAATTTTGAGCTCATTGTGAATCAAATTACGCGAACCTATCAAGCCAAACAAAGTAAGTTGTCCTAGTACCGATCCTTGCTTTTTCCTTGCTTAATCAGTTCTCCTCTTTTACAATAGATAGTGTCCCTAGGAGAGAAAATAGACATGTTGATGCCATGGAAAGTGTTGCTTCCTTGGTACCTTCGGAAGAGGATATGAAAGAATACCACTTTGTGGTTCAGGTCCCGCGAACCCTTGTAGTTTTTGATGAACCTAAATCTAAGTCTTTTGTGTGTTCTCACGTAGACTCGGGAGAATGGTTTTCTAGTATCTACAATTATTTAAAGACTGGAAACTTTCCCAATGATGCGATGAAAAATGATCGCACTCATATGCAAAATCTTTCCATACGTTATGTCATTTTATTCGATATTCTTTATCGAAAATCCTATAACGGCTTGCTTCTCGGGTGTCTTACTAAAGTGGAAATACCCCTTTCCCTTAAGGAATCCCATTCAGGTTCTAGGGGTGGACACTTTGGTGGTAGATCCCTGGCGAGAAGATTGATACACATGGGGTACTATTGGAAAACGATGGAACAAGATTCCTTCAATTTTTTTAAAAAGTGCCTCCAATGTCAACAACATAGCCATCTTATTCATGCACCTACTCAAGAGTTACAAAATCAAACCTCTGCTTGGCCGTTCGGAAAATGGGGGTTGGATATCATTGGAAAAATATCACCTCCTTCTTCCATGGGACATACCTTTATTATTACCGCCAAGGATTACTTTACAAAATGGGTCGAAGCTATTCCGCTCCAATCCACAAACACTGAAGCCATCTACATCTTTCTCATGAACAACATTATTTCTCATTTTGGATTGTCATCTACACTTGTTTCTAACAATGGTACACAATTCAAGAACAAGGAAGTATAGCAGTTCTTAGAGAAATTTTATATCCAACATAGATTTTCTACGTCGTACTATCCATACTCCAATGGTCAAGTAGAAGCATCTAACAAAACTCTTGAACTTATTCTTCGTACAACAATTGATAAGCAGGGTAAGGATTGGCATATTTAATTAACATATGCTTTGTGGGCCTATCGCATGAGTGTTCGTACGGTGATAGGAACAACACCTTACAATCTCTTGTATGGTTCCAAAGCTATCATGCCTTTAGAGTTGGAAATTTCATCCTTATGAGTTTCCCTTAAAGGAATGATTGATGATGAAACCTATCGGGTTAACTGTTTGCATCGGCTAAAGATGCTTGATGAGCATCAATTATAGGCCCTCGATCATCTTAAATCTTATCAACAGTCATTATTGAGGCAATATAATTAGAGTGTGCTTCCTAGGACCTTTAAACTGGGAGACCTGGTTCTCTATGAAAACTAGAGAATTGTAAATGCACTGCCTGATCAGAGAGGGAAATTTAGTCCTAACTGGTTAGCCCTTACATTGTGATCTTCCTGTATGGTTTGGGTGCCTATGGATGGGATGCCTCTAAAAGTGTTGAAAATGAAGGTAATGTTGTAGCTTAAACTTGTAAAACTATGAGACTTTAGATCTAATTAAGTGTTCTTTGTCACAATTCTTTGTGTATGATTAATCTGTTTAGATCAATTTTACCAATTGTAGAAAGAGACAGAAGATTGTAGAAGAATGAGACAAGGAGATAGAAGTGACATAGTATATATGTGGAGAAACCCTTTCGGGAAAAAACTCCACCATAATCAATAGTGCTTGTATTATTTAACCTTAGAACAAGATTACAATAATATTGTAACAATCCTTGATTGATATGCTTCCTTGCCTTCAACAATCCTTCTTCACAACCTGCAATAAACTCTCATTGAACTCTCATACACTTGCTGAAATTAATATACAATAAAATGAGCATGTAAACTCATAAGAGTTGTACAATACAAGAGCATAAAGCTCCCCACAAAAATATACGCCTAGATTGGGAAAGTAGAGTTCCACAATGTAATCTGAAGTCAAACCAAAGTCTTCCTCAATTTAGGCACCCCAAACTGAACACTTAACTAAACTTTGGTCAAGAAGATATCATGCAAAATTCACCTCAAAGTTGGCACCCAAGAATGGGCCCACTTAACTGAAATTATCCACATGTTATCTGTCATGCAACTCAAGTCAACTCAAGTCAACTAGCATTCAACTCAAAATAACTACATGCAACTAAAGATAACTGAACCATAACTAAAATAAACTAAACTAAACTAAAATGAATTGATATTGAACTGATAGTGCCACTCCACTCATGTAAATATCAATCCCTAATTTGTAAGATCAAAACATGCATTACTAAAGTGTTATCAATCCTCCAAACAGTTAACTGAAGCAAGGTGGGTTCCACCTTCCATGTGGGTGCCCCATGTGCTCCTATCTTGTAGGATCTCTTCTTAGACGTCCCCACATGTTCCTATCATTTAGGAATAATCACAAATGTCGATTTACATGTTCATTTCATTTGAATTTAATCTCTTTCTAATCCTAGTGTTGAGGAACACATTCCAAGTACTTAGGAGATACATGAAATATGTTTAGGATTGCAATTAAATAGCATCCTATTCCCAACATTCTCCCACTTGACATTATACATTACAATTATTCTAAATAAGGAATCATTATTATAAATCAAGTACAGGACTCAAGGCCAATGGCCTTCTTGCACCAAGAGAACTTATCTGTAGGAACTGATTTCGTAAGATAATTTATAGCATTGATTAAAGTTTCAACTTTCTCAATCAATACCTTCCCATTCTCAACCATTTCTTGCACAAAATCATACTGAACATCAACATACTTAGTACGAGCATGATACATAGGATTTTTGGCTAAACAAATAGCACTCTAACTGTCACATTCAAGTCTAATTTGCTTGCAATTAAAACCAATACCTTTCCCAAGTCTTTGTAACCAAAATTCCTCTTTAGAGGCATGTGTAGCATCCATGTACTCTACTTCTTTGGTGGACAAATCAACCGTGGGATGCCTCTTACTCATCCAACTAACCGCAGCTCCAAACAAAGTAAACACATAGCCACTTGTCAACCTCCGATTGTCCAGGTCTCCTGCCCAATCTGAATCAACAAAACCATGTATGTCCAATGATTTGTGCATAATATCAATATCATTAGCACCATGATAAACCAAACAGTAATTAGAAGTACCTCGTAAATATCCAAACACCCTCTTAACATAGGTCCAATGTTCTTTACCAGGGTTAGACATAAACCTACTTAGAACTCCCACTGCTTGGGCTATATTTGGTCTTGTATAGACCATTGCATACATCAAACTACCAACTACACTAGCATATGGAATTTCAGACATTTCCTCATGATCAAAATCAGATTTAGGACCCATGTCTAAACTTAACTCCGTGCCAACTGGTAAAGGAATATTAACTAGTGTACTATCATGCATGTTAAACCATTTCAAAATAGTATCAACAGAGTTACTTTGACTTAAGCAAATATTTTTTTTACCTCTATATCTGTTGATCTCCATACCAAGGATATATTTTACAGCCCCTAGATCTTTCATCTCAAATGTGCTAGAGAGTTGTGCTTTCAATTCTTTGATCATTACCTTGTTGTTACCAATAAACATGTCATCAACATACAAGATAATAATTAAAAGCTAATCATCAATAAATTTTATGTAAACACAATGATCTTCCTCACTCCTAACATAACTAATTTTCAATTTAAAAGCATCAAACTTCTGGTACCACATTATAGGTGATTGTTTCAATCCATATAAAGATCTCTTTGACCTGCAAACCAATAATTATTTTCATTTTACAACAAAACCTTCAGATTTCCTCATATAAATCTCCTCATCAAGATCCCCATGTAAGAAAGCAGTTTTCACATCCATTTGCTCTATCTCAAAATCATAAGCAGCAACAATAGAAAAAAGGAATTTAATAGAAGTTAATTTAGCAATGGGAGAGAAGATTTCATTAAAGTCAACCCCCTCTCTTTGGGAGTAGCCCTTGGCTACTAATCTAGCCTTGTACCTTTCAAGATTACCATATGCTCCAATTTTCTTTCTAAAGATCCATTTACAACCAATAGCCTTTCTTCCTTTGGGAAAACTCTCAAGATCCTATGTGTCACAAGTATCCAAGGAAACCATTTCCTCATGCATAGCTTGTGACCAAAGCTTGTTCTTATCTAAAGACAAAGCTTCCCTATAAGATCTAGGTTTATCATTAGTACTCATCAAATCAAATATACAACAAAAATCAGGTGGGCTATACCTATCAATAGGATTTTTTTGTCTTGTGGATCTTCTCAAAGAAGGTTCTTCTTGTTCCTCAATATGCTCATCATGAGCATCTATCTTAGAACTTTGTGAACTCTCCTCATCCAATCCATCCACTTGTTCTTCAACATGTGCATCTTCATGCTTCACAGTATTTGTCTCAAAATGCACTGTTCAAGAAGTATCCTTCTCCTTTGGTTGTTCTTCTCCTATATAAGATCTGAATTCCCTGAAAATCACATCTCTAGATAAAGTAATTTTTTAGGTTAGAGGATTCCAAAGCTTGTAACCTTTTACATTTTCACCATAACCTATGAATATGCATTTTTGTGCTTTTGGATCCAACTTAGACTACTTTTCTTTAGGCACATGAACAAAAGCCTCACAACCAAAGATCCTTAAATGTGCAACACTAGGTTTCCTACCTAACCACATTTCATAAGGGGTTTTATCTTCAATAGATGAACTAGGAGATCTATTGATTAAATAACAAGAAGTACTTACAGCCTCGGCCCAAAGGCACTGATCTAGCTTAGCACTACTTAACATACTCCTAGCTCTTTCCATTAAGGTTTGGTTCATCCTTTATGCTACTCCATTTTGTTGAGGTGTATATGGAGTATTTTTTTTTCTCACAATCCCTACATCATGCTTACAATAATCATCAAATTCCTTAGAACAATATTCACCACTATTATCTGATCTCAACACTTTTATCTTATGATCTGATTGTTTCTCAACTAAAGCCTTAAATTATTTAAACTTATTGAACACATAAGATTTGTTCTGCATAAAATAGATCCAAGTGTATCTTGAGACATCATCAATAAATGTAACATAATATCTATATTTTCCAATAGATTCAATATCCACAGGACCCATAACATCTGAATGAATAATCTCTAACAATCCTTTAGCTTTATTTGTTCCATTAGGAAATGAAGATCTAGATTGCTTTCCAAACACACAATGCTCACAAAATCACTTTTTCCAATATTATAATCAGGAATACCGTCAACCAATTTCTTATTAAGAATGGTCCTAAGACCTTTTCACCAATGTGGCCCAATCTATGGTGCCACAACATACATGTATTTTCAGCTTCAGTTACATTGGTTGATTTATTCAAATTGGAGGTTTAAAACTTAAACAAAGTCCCAATCTGAGATCCTTTAGCAACCACCATATTTCCTTTCACCAATCTGCAACCACCTTTGTCAAATGTCACATGCATTCTAGAATCATTAAACTTAGATACAAAAAGTAGATTTCTAGCAAGTCCTAGAATATGTAAAATATCATTAAGGGTCTTAACCCTACCATCACCGAAACACAACTTTACCTCTCATTTTCCCACAATCTTTGTTGTGCTATTATCTCCAAAGAAGACATTCCCTCCATCATATGCAGTATACTTAGTGAACCACTCCTTGTTAGGAGTCATATGATAGGAGCAACCTGAATCAATAAGCCAAGAGTCATCACTGACAGTTTTACATGAAATGATCAATGCATTATTACCATCACCCGAGAATTTCTCTGTAGAAGCATCAGAACTTTTTTTCTTGTTCTTACAATCCTTCTTTACATGTCTAGATTGCCCACAATTCCAACACTTTTCCTTACTCTTACCAAGGTTTTTAGACCTTCCTTTGGACTTACCCTTTCCTTTCTTATTTCCCTTAGGTTCCTTTTCCTTAGGCCTACCTCTTACAAACAAGGAATCTTGGGATCCCGTTTTAGACTTCCTCCTCATCTCCTCTAATAGGAGAGTAGGAATTAAATTGTCCATCTTAAGATCTACACCACTACGACTGATAGCAACAATTAGATTTTCCCAAGACTTCCTCCATTTTTTAGTTTCCACATCTCATAGCTAGATCCATTAAATCTTTCAATATCTAGACGAGAAGTAGAACTCATTGTAACACACTCCTTTTACAAATATGTAATAACACAATAGTGAAATTTCCCACTATAGCCAAAAAACCTTCAAAATTTTAAGAGAAAGGAGTCCCAAACTCTGACCAACCATTGGCTCTAATACCAAATGTTAAAAATGAAGGCAATATTGTAGCTTAAAACTTGTAAAACTATGAGACTGTAGATCTAATTAAGTGTTCTTTGTCACAATTCTTTATGTATGATTAATCTGTTTAGATCAATTTTACCAATTGTTGAAAGAGAGAGAAGATTGTAGAAGAATGAGACAAGGAGATAAAAGTGACATATCATATACGTGGAGAAACCCTTTCGGGAAAAAACTCCACCAAAATCAATAGTGCTTGTATTATTTAACCTTAGAACAAGATTACAATAATACTGTATCAACCCTTGATTGATATGCTTCCTTTCCTTCAACAATCCTTCTTCACAACCTACAATAAACTCTCATTGAATTCTCATACACTTGCTGCAATTAATAGACAATAAAATGAGCATGTAAAGTCATAAGAGTTGTACAATACAAGAGCATAAATCTCCCCACAAAAATCTACGCCTAGATTTGGAAAGTAGAGTTCCACAATGTAATATGAAGTCAAACCAAATTCTTCCTCAATTTAGGCACCCCAAACTGAACACTTAACTGAACTTTGGTCAAGAAGATATCATGCAAACTTCACCTCAAAGTTGTCACCCAAGAATGGGCCTACTTGACTGAGCCTTGTAAATATCTTCTCATGCAAAAGGTGTTAACTGAAAGATGCCAACTTGGGCGTCCAAGGTGGTCCCAAGTCAATCTTAGTTAACTGAAACATATCTCTCCACCAATTCATGCAGAAATAATGCATGATTGATCATCCCCACTGAACCGAAAGTATTCACCTATTATCTGTCATGCAACTAAAGTCATTAGTCGTGCAAGTCAAGTCAACTAGCATTCAACTCAAAATAACTACATGCAATTGAAGATAACTAAACCATAATTGAAGTGAATTGAACTGAATTGAACTGATAGTGCCACTCCACCCATGTAAATATCAATCCCTAATTTGTAGGATCAAAACATGCATTACTAAAGTGTTATCAATCCTCAAAACAGTTAACTGAAGCAAGGTGGGTTCCACCTTCCATGTGGGTGCCCCATGTGCTCCTATCTTGTAGGAGCTCTTCTTGGATGTCCCCACATGTTCCTATCATTTAGGAATAATCACAAATGTCAATTTACATGTTCATTTCATTTGAATTTAATCTCTTTCTAATCCTAGTGTTGGGGAACACTTTCCAAGGACTTAGGAGATACATGAAATATGTTTAGGATTACAATTAAATGGCATCCTATTCCCAACAGAAAGAACTCGTTAATGCGATGCATCTTCGTCGATACTATACATAGTGTTCCATGTGTCATCTATGTGGTGTTCTCTCTATAAAAGGGTAGTAGCACTACATATATTAGCATTGTTCATTAACACATTATGAAATTTTTTATGTTATGATATGATCATGTGTGTATGTGAGTGTGACATACATACATGTGTTTCACTATGCTATATATCCATGCATCACATTACATCTTTTAAGGAAATTAGATCATCATTGCATTTAATTAACATACAACCATGTGTGTTTGTTAAATCATGTTAGCATCTAATGTAAACATACATCCATAGAAGCATATAACATCCATAGCATCAACATGCATAAAAGTGAAAATGCATATACATCAAAATAAACAATGCCATGATATCATAATAGATATGTCCATATATATATTTATATACATGTATGTATCGAATTTCATGTACATGTATCGGGCCACTACTATAAAAAATGAGTGGATATTGAATACATGTCTATACAAAAGATCTACAAATATATATGTATGTGTATCCCTTGCTACAAAAATGATGTACAAAATCAAGAGCCCCTATGACTATGGCGCATGGCTCCCGCAGCCCTCTAGCTCTAGTTGCTACTCTGGTACTCTTGGGAGAGGCTGCACGGTGTTCATGGAATGGGATCGGTGCGAGTGTGATATGAACAAAGCTACCTACATCCCTCTGATCTCTCCTCGTAGGGAGCATATATTCATCTTTGCCTGTCTCAGCTCCTCCCATAGTCATTGAACATCTTTTGGGATCACAACTGTTGGCTGCCCATCAAGGTCATCGAGACGGCCTTGGAGGGCATCACATGCCTACTCAGTGGCATCAGCCTCCTCACTGTCATGTCTCACTCGTTGAGAGTCATCCCTAGCTCCCCCGATAGCTGGTCACGTTGTCCCCAAACAATAGTAAGCTTCACAGTCAGTTGGATGATCTCCATTCCCTTCTCCTTGTAAGCGGTCCTCAAACGTGCTACCAGCTCAAAAGTGGGGGCATGTAGTCCTACAAATACTGGTCGAAAAGCCTCGAGAACCATCTCCTGGATCGACACATCAGGGGCTACCTTTAAAATACACTGGGCCATCAGCCCAGTCCATCCCTGTACATCCTCTGCAACCACAGAGAAAGAAAGAGAAATCAGTATCACATGGCATATGTATATGTAATCATAAATGGAAAAAACTGAAAGAGCAAAAACATAAATAATGTATTCCATATACCTAGATCCCCTGGCTACCATGTGGGTTCAGGGTGAGGAGCGGTACTGGGACCCACATCGCTAGCATTTGTGGCCACTCCCGGTGACACCAAGGTCGCTGCCACTAGAATAGTAGGAGTTGGTGGTGCCAACGAGATAGGGATAGTTGTTGGGGGGTCTGATCTCCTCCACTGCCTCGATCTCTGTGGTGCCACCTCCTCCTCCTGTGCCCTCTCCTCCTCCTTTCCCGCCTGTTGGTGTCCTCTCTACTTTCCCTATGGAGGCTGGGGAGGTAGGTCCCCCTGTAGACCAAGGTCCCCTCTCAGGGCACCCTTGTCAAACATAGGAATAGGACGGTGCCTCTCCCACCACCACACAAAATATGCAACTACCTCAACATTATATGTCGTCGCTATGGGCGGAATATCCTGGTCCGGCTCATCATCATCAAAGGGAAAAAAATCAGTGATGGTGGGGTGAGGGCGATCTCCAACTCTCATTGCACTTCTATAGGCCCTAGTATATGTGGCGGTGGAATCATCTGAGGATGACCATGTTGTCGCATTACCTAACTCTAATAGTATGGCACTATGATATAGTCACAGCGACCCAACAAAAAATAATCCTGATGTAGGTTCCTCAGATGCCTACTATCATCCACCCATTTGAAAAATCGGTAGGGTCTTCATTGAACCCCATCTGCAATAAGAGTGTCAAACTGTAGCCACCAAAACTATAAATTTCTGAATCTCGATTGGCATGTCATGTCATACCAGTGGGCCATGGGGACACAATACGGCTGTCACTCGGGAAAACTGACCATTTGAGTGCACATGATGTGGGAAAAGGCCCACACCTATAAAAGTGTGCATGCAGTAAGGCTACAGTACTCATAGTGAATGTACTAGCCTAACTCCTGGTAGAGGTGTGCTAACAAGTTGTGCCCCCAAGAAAAAATTGTCATGTGCTCGACCATCTCTCTAATTGTATGGATGAGCCTCTGTGTAGGTGCGAGCCTTGCCCATCTATAGTGATTCACTTCCACGGTCACAACCATAACCCAGCGTAGTAGTGGTGAAGTGGTCCTCGCCTGGTCGTACCAGTGCGTATATATGTGGCTTGTGTCATTGTCGTCATTTTTCTGCCCCGAGCAATAGAGGACTCCCTCCCTCCATTCCCGTGCTGATCGAGTATCATCTAGGGCCACCCATTGTCCACAGATGGGTAGTCCGAGGATCCAATACACATCCTCGAGCATCATATTCATCTCCCCACAAGGTAGTTGGAAAGATGATGTGGTAGTGTCCCACCGCTCCATCAATGTTTTGAGCATCCTCTCATGATAACGCATCTCTGGCATGTTGAACACATTCCAGAGACCGACCCACTCCAGATGCATGACCTCGTCATCTGTAAGACAGTCCCTCTACTCACGAATGAGTCAGAATGCTCGCCCTCCTGGATGCTCATGAATCCTTAGATATTCCTACAAAAGTGAAAAATTTTAAGTCAAAACATCAAATTTCATTATGAAAACAATTTTTTTTAAGACTAATGCATGTCGCACATGCATCCCTATCCGCCATGGCTACCTTGAGGATGCCAGGGCGTCCCCAAGACGACAACAAAAATTCAGGAACTCGACGTAGACTCTGGATGACAACACACTTTTTGGACACAAATGCCCAAAAAAGATGACTGTGCACCTCACTGAATAAAAAGGTGCTAACAAATGTCTTAAATTTGCCAAAAACGAGGTTTAGAGGCCTACCTGGTCCACCTCGTGACCCTCGGTAATGTCATTGCGTAGCTGCTCCAATCTCGGCACCTCGTACTCCCTCCTGCTAGGCATTTTGCTAACTTTTCTCTCACAAAATTCAACAATTTTCTTGAAGTGAATAGTGAAAATGACCCTTCTAGGGGCCCACTTAGGTATATATAGGCCCCCCGGGGCCCATTTTTCCTAGAGCTTGTGGCTCACTGGTTTCTCCTGAATTTACCCCACCAAGCTGGGGGAAAACTCAGGAAGGGGCATATAGTCACCTCTTGATCATATTTTTCTTCTGAATTGACAAGTTTTTCTTTATCATTCCTCTCCCCATTGTAGCTTCTTCTGATTTTTGAGGCTGACCCAAAATTTGAGTTTTGTAGGTTAAATTCTTGAACAATTTTTCACGACCATTTTGTCATTGTTTGTTAAGCTCAGTTGCTAGGGGCACCTTCAATGCTAGTTAGCTCAACTTTGGTGGCCTCTGAGGCCCCTTTTTCTTAGCACACAAATCTGTAAAATTCAAAAATTAGGTGAAAATTTTCTTTAGTGAGGCTGATTTTTTTCCTAAATCTAGCCCACTAAAGTGGGGGAAAAATGTAATGTCACAGAATTGCACCTAGGGGCAATTCCACATTTTTGCATTTTTTCCTAGCATTTATGACACCTTAGAGCATTAATGAAAAAAATCCCATGATTCAAAATTTCACAATTCTGACTCCATGCAGACTTGTGGCAGAGCAATAGAAGCCTGATGACACATTTCCCAAAAATAGGGAATCTGGAATCTTGACTCTCTTCACACATGTCCTAACAGTTGGATTTCAGATGTAATGACTCTTTTCCACCCTTGCATGCATTAAAAACCCCTTTTCTTGCTCTCATTTTGGGTTGGAAGTCATTCATTCAAGCTCTCTTACCACTTGCTCCAATTTTGAGTTCTCTTCATCCTTGATAGCAGTACTCTCACAAGCGAAGCCATGCTAGACTGAGGTCCTTCCAGCAGCAACAACTCTCATGAAAGCACTCAACGGTGCATCTGTGTGCTCTAGAGAGGGTCTAAGCCCATGGGTAATGCTCTCTCTCTCTCTTTCACTTTGCTTTCCTAATTGTTTACTCACTATCTCGTGGTGTGGATTCTACTCCTGAAGCAGGTTTTGCAGTCACCACACGCTTTGTTTACTTCATTTGCACCCCTTTCCAACTTGGGTGTCCATGGAGGTGGGAACACCAAAATGGGGATCTAACTAAGGTAGGCCACTATACAGCCCCAACCTTTTCCCCTTGTTCTTCTATGTGTAGGTGCAAAGTGGAGCTTGGAGTGAAGATTTGAACGTCTAGTAAAAGGTAAGCTCTCTCCAAGTCCCCTTGTGTTTGTTATTTTTTTGGATTCGTATTCATTTATTTCACTCAGTACATCTTATATCTGAGCTTAGAAGTTAAACCTGGTTCCATCTACTTGAGCTCCTAAGCCCTTTGTTTCTTAGGACACTAGCACATCTTTTAGACGACAACACACCGTGTTGGCATCCTGAAACCATGTTGTTGTCTTTTGGCCAAGAGCTCTCATCTGAGGCAAAAATCTTAGGGTTTCAATCTCTCAAGATCTGAAGTAAATTTCTCTAAAACACAGCTCAAGTGTAATTTTCTACATTTTCGGTGACTTGCTTATGTTGAGGTGTATAAGGGCAGTTTGTTCCCTAGTGATCTCTTGAGAATGAAGAGACCCATGTGCGACGAATTCCTCTTATATCATACTATTGTGGATTGGAAAGGGGATCGTATGGAGTTTTTTGAGGCACGTATTATCCTGGTGGTGGATTGTTTCTTTGCGGTATGTATTGGGATGGACATCCTTGTTACTATTGGGCCACTGTCACTTGTTCAATTTGCGTTGGTTTTCTATACAAGGGGTTTTCCACTGGTTGATCTTTTCCTTGTGCGAATATAGGTGGCATGTTTGGAATCTTCAATGGCCTAGGTATTTCTCTCACGAGTGAGTTATCTCCTAAGGGAATGAGATGAGGATATTTAAGGGCTTCCACATTAAAGTCTATTGGCAACTTGGTTGTGCTAATTTGAAAAATTAAGTGTTTGGATCCTTTCTTAGGAGTTTATCCATCAACTTGAGCACCTTGGGATTATTTGAATGTTGAAATAGTTCATCATTTATTTCTTCCTCACTATCTACCTCCTCTATAACTATATCCTTTGGGTTCTTGTTTGCTCTTTCTATTGCTTCTTGTTTTCTACGGATTACCTCTTCCTCACTAGGTCTTGCATTGAATGTGGGTCTCTTTTGAGGTTTTTCAAGGTCACTTGGCCTCGAGCCCCATGGGCCACTTTCATCATTTGTAGAATTTTTCGGTGGTACGTTAGCATTTCTTTTGTTTGCTTCCATGTTATTTCTATGTTGTAATCTCATAATTTTCATAAACAACTGCCAAGATTTTGTAAACATTTTGTGACTCCTAACTATGGAAAAGAATGCTTTTTTTTTTGGATTTTATGTTCTAAGGGAAATGAAATTGCATTTGTTTTTGGGATTTTTTATTTTTTTAAAGTGGTGTTTATTGCAATGCGGGATGTTGAAATACAATCTTGAATTGGATATTACCAATCTGGTTCACTCCTTAAAGAGAGAGCATAACAATTTCTTACCAAGGTGTCCTGGTTGCAGTAAATCTTCAAGGCATGTCTCTTGATATACTTTGACTATGGTGCCTCTTTAAAAGGTAGAATATGGATTTTTCGTTTAAGAATTTTGCTCTTGCCAGAGATCATGAAGTATGGATACCTATTGCCATTCAGGAGGTGGTAATACGGGACTTTCGGCTGCAAGATCTACTTTCTCTTCCTCTTATCTAGGATATCAATTGGCTACGTTTCTCCATTGGTTTGGTGTTTCCTTTGTCTCAAATATGAAGCTCCTCAAACTACTGATTATGTATGTTTTTTCTCCTTCAATCAGCTCAAATTTTGGTTGTATGACAGCTGGTGTAAGGTTTGATTGTTGAATTGGAGAAATTGGATGCCAAATGGTCATAAGGTGAAAGTGTTGGTGTTTTTGATATGGTTATTGTGATTCTCAAGACCCTAAGGTTTGAGCGATGTTTTGGGATGACACTATTCTTCAAACTCAAAATGCTAAAAGGCTTGGATCAATATTTCACTTCTTCTTCTAGAGGATATGTTGTAGAAACTCTTACTCGAACTAGCCTTGAGGTTCAAGCAACTATTGAGAAGTGTGGGTGAGGGAATAATCTAAGTTTGTTTGTTTTGATTTTGATTTCCAAAAGTAGGATGGAATGTTGAAAGTGGATGAAATACTATATGACATATCTTGGGATTCCAATTATTTCATTCCAACAAGGATCTTGTAACCAGCTTTGGATCATTTTTTTAAAATTTTTGGCAGGACACAGAGCAAGAGTGATAGGATTGAGGCAAAAGCAGCTAGTTTTGAGAAAAAGTGACCAATTTATCAACTACGACCAAGTTTTTTTTCAAGTGCGCTAAGTTTTGGCAAGCAAGTGCGACTAGGAATTTCAAGTGCATCCTTTGTGTGTAGCTTTCTCAATGTGGTGAATTACACAGTTAAAAGTGAGTTGTTTTGGAAAATGCGACTATATTTTTGGCAAGTGCACTGGGAAAAATCTGTCAAATGTGACACAAAAAGATCAAGTGTGGCTAGTTCTATAGCAAGTGCATAAGTTTGTCAAAAGCAACAGATTTCATTAGCAATTGTTATTAGACAAAGAGAAAAAGCGAGTTGTTTTTGGAAAGTGCGACCAATTTTTGGTCAAGTGTGGAAAAAACAGTAGCAAAAGTGGCCTTTGTTCAATTTTTTTTTTCAGTTTTAGTATTTGGGAGCAGCATTGGTGATTTTTGTAGTTTTTGATGATTTTGTTTGATCTGTTTTTTAGATTTGGCAAGTGATATCATGCAACAAAACAATCAAAACTTATGTGACCTAAATTTCTATACTTTAAGCACATTTCCCTCTATGAAATCTTGAAGTTCATAGAGGTATAAATGCTTAAGTTATAGTTTCTAATGTTTACTTTTTTGTTAATGTGACTTGAAATGTGAGCCTAAACATCTGGAAACCTTCAAAGATATTTTTTTAAGATATCCTTTTAAGATTGCAAATAGATGGCTCTTTTCAAAGGATTTTCACCAAGTCCAAAGGGTTTACAGTTTTAGAATCTTATTGAGTGCTTGTTTTGATGTATTCATTTTAATTCAAGCATAGAGTTTGATGTCAAATATTCTTGATGGTTAATGGTCATTTTTAGAAAACAATCTTTACACCTTAAGGAATAGGTACGTTCTTCTTAGTAGGCTTTCCTCATGCCCTTCATAGTAGAAGAGATGACTTTACATGCAACTTTATGGGAAAATGTAGAGATATGTTAAGAATGAACTCTTAATCTCTATATTTCCACCAAAAATTGGACATGGAAAGTAACTTTTTGGAAATAAATTCCCAATGCACTACTTTAAAGAACTCATTTGGTAGAACTAGTTGGCATCTTCAACAAAAGGTTTTAATGACAACAAAACTATGAACATGATAATTGACACTCACCCGCTTGCCACTTCAGGATCTTTAACCATTCTCGTTCCACTTAAGGTGTGGGACTAGGTGCAGTCTATTTTCGGCATGACTTGAAGCTACTTTCTTACGATTTTGCAACCTTTGATATAGCCTTCTAGTAAATTTGCTTCGAGACCTTGCAATGAGTTCTCCAGCATAGGATGTGTCTCAAAGCAAGCCCTCTCTAAGGATAAAAGATAAAATGATCAAAATGTGAAACTCAAAAAAAAAAATCGTCACCCAAGATCACCAAAAAACATAAGGGGAGAGGATAAACACTTTAGTTTTCCAAACACAACAGATACAACATACACTTCATTACAATTTGATTATTTTTAAGCACATTGAGCGGTGCTATCCCCAAAATAAAGTGTGAATAACATAACAATTTTCTTTTTTAAATTGCAACAAAGTGAAGAGTTTTGGACTTTAAACAAAGATATCGCAATGTGCAAGACAAGAAATTGATTTGTTCATTTTTAAGCCCAAAGCTGAGTTTTTTCTAAATCCTTTTCTCATTTGGTCAAAAAAGTGAAAGCGAGTGTTCGTCAACAAAAATCAAACATTTAGAGCACTAAAAAGGAATTTTTTGTTCTACAAAAGCTTTTGAAGAAAAATCCTTTTTTAGAGCACCAACATAAAAGTGTTGGTTTGTGGGGTTCTTTTTATGCACCAATTGAAAGCATTTTCTAACTTATGAAAGCTTCGAAAAATTCATTTTAGAGCACCAATTGAAAGTGTTTGTTTGTGGGGTTCTTTTTATTGTACCAATTTGAAAGCATTTTCTAACTTATGAAGCTTGGAAAAGGTTCATTTTAGAGCACCAAAAACTGAAATGTTCATTTGTGGGGTTCTTTTTATTGCACCAATTTGAAAGCATTTTCTAACTTAGAAATCTTGGAAAACTTAGAATTCTTCGACTATTTGTCTTCCTTGTAGTAAATGGGTTAATTGGTTTTTTTGCATAAACATCAGTTATACTCTTGCAAATCCTACATAAACAAACATTAGCACCTTCCAAACATTCCAATCAAGTACCCATTAACATTAGAAATCAAAAATTAACCTTCAACTTTTGGACAAAACTTGACAAGTCAAAAGCGAAAGAAAAATAGTCAAAATCAACCTTTGTCAGAAAAAAAAAAAAGCACAAGAAAAATTCAAAAGCAGCCTTTGTTTTTAAGTAGAAGCGACCTAAAAAGTCAATTGTGCCCCTGTATTTTTGCAAAAGCACCAGAAAAAGTCAGAAGTGCCAAAAAACATGTCAAGTGCTAGAACCATGAAGTCAAGTGCAAAAATTTTCTAGAACCTGTGCGTGAAGATTTCTCCAATGCACTTCCAGAACCTGCAACTTCAAATTTAGCTCAGAAAATGATTAGTGCTAAGGACCGTGGTCCCACCAGGCATGCCAAAATGTGTATGGGGGAAATCAATGGTGTCAAATAAGATAAATGTAATGAATCAAACCTAATCTAATTCAAAATAAGAATCAAGATCTATTCCCATTACTCATGAAATGAAGTTTTCTAAACTATTGAAAAAAAACAATGAAATCCTATGATATCATAATGAATTCAAAAACAAGGGAAACTTTACCATCCCATGTCGGAGTGGGTTTGCGAAGATGTTGGGTTGTTCGTATCAATGTGAAGCCTCCATTTTTAGTGTGAAATCTTGAAGAACGCGTGTGTGTTGATCAAAGATACGGGTGTTGAAGATGTCAAAAGATCGATTAAGATCTCTACATTACTTCGTTGTGTAAATGATATTGATTCTTCGATCCTTTTTTGCGAGGAAAGACGTTTTTTATATATAATTTTTGAATTTGAATGAACGCTCTAGATCGTGTAGTAGAATATCTTGATCGACGATTGAAATATGTTGAGAGGATTTAGATGGGAATAATCCATGCATTTTTATTACATAATTAGTGTGATTGAATAAATCATTTTGAGTGTTCAGTGGGATTGAAGGAATAGATTGAATAATTTGTGGGATTGAAGAATAGATTGATCTGTTAGGAAATAGATGGATCAATCAGGTAATCAGAATGAGCAATCGATGGTTCTTAATTTACTCAATCATGAAAGTGGGTGAGGATAATTAATTAATTGATTTAATTAATTAATTTTTTTGGAGTTGAACATGCAAATCAAGTTTGACTTTTGAAAAAAAAGTTGTATTTGTCTGATTTGATTTTTTATGATGTTTTGAATAATTAAATTCAATTATTCAAATTTGGGGAAAAGTGACATAATTAAATTATTAAGTATTAATAATTCAATTGATTTGGGGGAATAAAGTGAATTAGTGACATAATTAAATAATTGATGTTATTTAATTAATCAGGAGGAATAATGCTAGATTAGAACTTTATTAAATAAATAAAATTTATTTAATTGGTCGAAATTGATGAAAAAGTGAATTAATTAAATAATGTCGTATTATTCAATTAATAGAGGAAATTAAGGTTTTTAGGACTTTTGATGCTTTTGATGTGAAATGTAGTGATATTTGATGATAATGATGTCGATGATGTGAAAATGTCATTTAAGGTGTGTGATAAGTGTTAGGTCAACTTTACATGTCTACAACTATAACTATTTCTTAGTTCAAACCATGATTTGCATATTAATATAACTTGATACCATGGTCAAAGTAAATTTTGATTATTATATTCTTTGTTAATGAATAATGCTCTAGTCACAATAAATGATAATTATTTGGTAAAAATGCATGGTTATGTTTAATCCACTAAGTTAAAGTTGTCATACACTTTGATAGTTGAGCAAAGTTAATTATTGTATTAGATGGTGGCAGGACATGTTAGGACTTTATTTCATGGATTGGATGGTTAGAATAAAAAATGCAATCATACCTAGATTATAATATGTCACACTGTTAATAGACGCATTGGATATGGTTGAATGCGAACAAGGTTAAATTTTTTAATATATTTTATTGTTATATGGTAGTATTATTAAAGTATTATTATTGTGAATCTATATTGTTGTCATATTTATTAGTTTTTCAAATTTTGGGAGTTTTCTATATTAAAAGTTATGCCACAACCATATGCACCATACCTTATGTGTAAGGGAGGGATTAGGTCTAAGTCAAGGATATAAAGTGGAAATTATCTAATGAAAATATTTATGTGATTTGTTCATTGGTGAAAATAGATGGTTATTGCATCTACCTAGAAAATGTTTAAATGATTGGATTGTAAATGTAATCAAGATAGAAGTATAAATTTTATGCATAAAACCATTTTTATATATATAAAGAGGTTTATATGTGGATAATTCATGGAGTTTTGTAGTTATTATTGTACTCCAAATTGTAAACCTAACACTATAATTCTTGATCAATTTTTATGATTATAAAACTATTATTTGTTAAGAAGTTATATTTTATGATTCAATTATTGCTAGTTCTTATTTTAATGGATGCATTTCTATCAATAATTTATGGAAAACATATTCTTCCTCTAACTAGGAGTAGATATATTATTGATTATGACATTGAATGTAGAGTTTAGTTATAAATTAATGAATGATATTTTACTTATATTTTCACTTAGTTTCAATCAATGTTACCATTACTATGATTTAGTAATGTTCAAATTAAACTAAATAAAGGTTGTTTAAATGTCTAACTCAACCTAAAACAAAAATATATAACTTATATAATCAATTATATATTCTCATTTTATTCCTTATTATAAGGAATTCATTGTAACATTCCTATTACACCATGTTAATTAAAATAAAAGTGCACTTACAATTGAAACACTAGATAATATAAGTTCTCAACTAATTATTTTTTTTTATTTTTTTTTAAGTTCTCAACTAATTACTCAAATTCAATAAGTATATCATATTAATAGATTGTCACACCTACAATCAATTAGGTATTTAGTATTTTATTATGACAAAATTATTATTCATGCTCACTAAACAAATTAGTATGTTTAATTGTTAGGGTACTTAATTTTTTCCTATGTAATATAATGGTTACATATATAATTTCTCTTAATTAGCAAGAAGAAGAATTAAATAAAAATATAGTGTTGAATACTTGATGGATTGTGATTGTGATACTTCATTAGCATGATATACTTAGCTTAATCAACCTTTATTTAACAAAAATTTATAGCCCTATTTTTAGGTTCCTATGACAACTAGATAAACAATGCACAATCCTAGTTAACTACCAACTTACATTCTCCTCTAATATTTTTCATCTATATATGTGGTCTTTGGAACACCATCCATAACCATTAGCTCCTTCATCCTCACATCTTCAACATAAGGATTCTTGACTATTACTCACTACCCCTCTATTTTCAATTCTCTCATAATGAACTATTTTGAATAATTTGGACTTAGACTTATTACTAATTAAACTTTTTAAACTATGAAATAAATCATTTATCCGTTCAATATAAGATGTTCTCTCCTCTTGTGCACATATTATTGTTAGATTAAAAGGATATTTACCTAATTAATTATTTAATTAATTAGGTCCCTTTTCACTCTAACATATTAAACTTACTTTAAATTTTTTTTATCTCAAGTCACAAGATGAGGACACATGTCATGATTTTTTTTCTCTAGATTTTTTTTCTTTTATAAGGATTCATTATTATATCAATCTAGGATCAAGGGTTGCAAATTCATAATGATTCATTTTTTTGGATCAATAGATCTTGGCCTCCATAACTTCTTTTTTTCTTTATTTTTTATATGTTTTTGATTATAGGTGACAATTGGGAGCTATAGGTTGAGGAATCAACTCCAACATAGTATCAAATCTCTAGATTGTTGGGAAAATGTGTCTCAACCTTGCAATTATATAAGGTTTATTGTTTTTGATATAAAAAGTAGCAAAAACAAGGGTGTTGTCCCATTAGAACAAGGCACCAAAGGCCATCCAGAGTAAGCACATTAACAGCATAGTGATAGCAGAGAGAAAGCCATCACCCACAGCAAGTCATATCAAAAACCAAAAGTAATAGTAAACATAGGATAAACAGAGTCCATCATGCAAGCATGATACAGAGCAGACGAGTCCAAAGCCCCCTCGGGGTCAAACCAGAAAAACAACATTAACATATAAAAAGTCATAGAGAATTTGACAAAAACAAAAAGACCCAAAGGTCTAATTCTTTTCCTCCCTGCAAGGTTTATCCTGAATAGCAGTCGCCCAATCTGCTGTGAGGAACTTGAGCAACTCCTTAAAACCAGCATCTTCTTCGCCATCATCCACAGACTTGTCCTTCTGCAGCAAACATAGACTAGTAGCCGACCTATGAATGACCTTCAAGGAAAAGTTTGACACCTCTTGAACCTTTTTTTCCAGCCTTTCCATTCTCCCTTTTAGCTTGCCAACTTCTTCCCAAGCCTGCTCTTTTTCATTGCGATCTTCCTGCAAGGGGGCTTTCCCCTTGTTCGTATTAGAGGCCCAGGGATTAATTTCCATCACATTGGCACTGGTAGGGCCCTTCTTCAATCTTTCAGACACATGGGACGCACTACTCACCGAGACAGTCTGGTCTTCCCCACCCGCCATCTTTTTCTCCTGGCTTTCACTGTCACTCCCATTTCCATTATCTGAATTTGAGGCCTCCTTAAGACTTCCCACCTTGTCCTGCTTAAGGACTAGTCTATGAGATTGACGGGGGGTGTTAGCTTCATCAGTAATCTCAATATCAAAGTCAATTTGATGGAGGTAGAATTTAGTTTTCTTGGAGGCTTTAGCCTTAGGTCGTGGGGTAGGGGCAAGACGCTTTTCCTTACCTGTAACCCCCAGACCCTTGGCAGGGGATGTGCCATGAGAAAGGGCTTTCAAGGCAAGATTTTTTAGGCATTTTTTCTTACTTGAGCCCTGCATATCTAGAATGCTAGCGAAGGGGGGAGTAGAGGAAACTGGGGTTTCATCAAGAGCGGGGAGAGATGACACTTCTTGCATAGTGATAGGTCAAGCAGGGCAAAGGGCCATATGAAAATGATAAAGCCTAGACATAAGGCCTTGGTGCAGGATAGTATAATTCTTTCCAGAAATTGAGGCTTCATTAAACTCCACCACAGTGTTATCAAGAGCATGAAACAAGAAAAAAGGAATGGAGATATGCTGGTGATTCCTAAGGTTTATTGTTGATAGATATATATGTATATATATGTATATATCCTAGTTACACCACTAGGTGTAATATACAATGGTAGCATAGGGTGGAGGGAAGGAGTGGGATGTGTGTTAACATTTTGTTGTTAACAAAAACTCCTAAATGGCTGACATACATTAAATTAATGATATATTGTAAATTTGGACCATTCATTATTAGGTTTCAGATCTAATGGTAGATATTTTGTTGGCTTATGTTGTCCTAGAAGCTAACCCTATTTTATGAGGGCGTTGTATTACCATTGTGGTATTGTGATGTATTTTGAGAGCCTGATAGCGGTTGTGTCACCTTTGAATCTTTGGTGGTGATACTCCTATGAGAAGTTTTCTATGCAAGTATATTGTAATCTTTGTGATTTTTGAATAGTCTATTGGGAAGCTTTTGGAGTGTGGGGTTTTTCTCCCAAAAGGGTTTTCCCCATGTAAATCATTGTGTTGTGGTATGCATGATATTTATGTTTATTTTTATTTAATTTTATGTAACTGGTGAAAAGATCTATAAATTTTTGTATTATCCTCCTCTCAAGATTAGTGTACAAAAATTTTCTACTACCTTAGCTTCCTTACAAGTGGTATCAGTGCCTAATCACCTTTGGTTTCAATTGTGGGTTAGTGGGTTTCTTGAACTAATCCAGATCTGAGTGGGAGCTTGTGCAAAAGACACTTTGTGATCTTGTTGCAAGACTTTTCAAATGACAAGTTCATCAAGGAGAATAGAGGTGGATATATTTTTTAGAAATAATTTTGACATGTGGAAGCTGAAGATGGAGGATCTGTTGATAGATCGAGATCTGTGGGATGTTGTTAATGAGAATGTTTCAAGGCTTGTAGATCCTACTTAGGATGCTCAATATGATGTTATAGACCGTACATCCAAGGGTCTAATCAGATCATGCTTGGAAGACTATGTTTTAATCAATGTCCATGAGGAGACCTCTGCATAAAAACTATGGAAGAAACTTGGTGAGATGTATCAAGCCAAATCTTTAGTGAACAAGATTTGCTTGAGGAATAAATATATTCCTTGAGAATGGAAGAGGGTGGATGAATCATAGACCACCTGGAAGCCTTCAATATGTTGGTGGTTCAATTGGCATCAGTTGGTGTCAAAATGGATGAGGAGGAGAAATATCATATATTATTTTGTTCTTTACTTGATTCGTGGGATTCTCTTGTTATGGCTATTGAGAGTACTTATGTTATATTGAAGACTAATTAAAGATGTGGTAGGTTCTTTTCTTTCTAAAGAGATGAGGAGGAAGGTATCCATCAATGCCAAGGAATCCCTAAATATTAGTGGAAGACCTAAGGAAAAAGGAAAGAAGAATGAAAAGCATGACAAATCCAAGTCCAAGGGGGGATCTAAATCTCTTGGAAAGTCCAAAGTTATTTTTTGGAACTATGGTAAGCTTGGACATACTCATAAGGACTGCAAAGAAGAAAAAGAAGAGATTTGATTTTTGTTTTGAATATGAGAAGGAAGATGGTGATGCATTCATTGTAGCTTTGGCAACTCATGTAGGTAATGATGCATGATTAAATGACTCAAGTGCATCTTTTCATATGGCCTTCAATAGAGATTGATTTTCTTAATATGAATAATTTGGTGGAGGTAAGGTGTACTTGGTTGATGATTCTTATTTAAATAGTGTTGGCCATGGTAAATTTAGAATCTAGTTTCCTAGTGGTAGAATAAAAAGGATTGATGGTATGTTGCATATCCATGGATTAATATAAAAATTTGTTATCTATGAGAAAACTAATAGATGTGGGTGTGCAAGTAGTATTTTTTGATGCAGGATGCAAGATGCAAGATGGTTAGAGGTGCTATGATGATTGTTAGAGGTTCAAAGACAACACATTGTATAAGCTTGATGCATGCACTATTGAGTGAAATAGTACTTCTATGAAAAGCAAGTCTATGGAAGAGGTGAGGGTTTAATCTTCAGCAGATGGTCATGGCTTCTAGGTACCCAAGGGTGCTCTATCTTTTGAATCTTAAAAAATAAAAACATTGTTGAAGGTTTGTCTGATTGTAATCTTGAATTTGGTTTTTGTGAGCATTGCATTTATGGAAAACCAAACCCCGTTCATTTTTACTTGAGTTCTCATAAATATTTTGGTGTATTGGATCATATTCATTATGATGTGTTTGGTCTTGTAGATGTTCCTTCAATTAGAAAATCCACATATTATGTTTAATTTATTGATGATTATAGTAGGACATGGGTATACTTTCTAAAGAGTAAATTTGAAGTTTTTAGTCAATTTAAAGTAGTGGTTGAGTTGTAGACTAAAAAAATAAAATAATTTTTTTGAGGAATGATAATGGTGATGAATTTTTCTCTAATGATTTTGATAGATTTTGTAAAGATTGTGGTACTCATAGAAAAAAGACAACTTTGTATTCTCCACAATAGAATGGAATTACATAAAGAATGAATAGGCTGCTGATGGAGAAGGCTAGGAGTATGGTTAGTGGTGTTGGTCTAGAATAAAGGTTTTGGGCTGAAGCTATTACCATTGCCTGTTACCTGATTAATAGGTCTCCTACATCAACTCTTGTTGATAAGACGCCTATAGAGGCATGGTTAGGTCGCAAGCCTTCATTAAAACATCTTAGATTTTTTGGTTGTGATGCATATGCACATGTTCCAAAGGAGAAGCGAACAAAGTTTGAGAACAAAGTTATGAAATGTATCTTCATCAAATACAGTTATGGTGTGACAGGATACAAGCTTTGGAATCCTATTTTGGAGAAGGTAATATATAGTAGAAGTGTTATTTTTATAGAAACTAAGCCTTCTTCTATTACATTGCAACTAGAACAAAGTAAACAAGAAGATGTGATTCAGTTTCCTTCTACACTTGAGAAAGTTGAACCGAGACCCATGGATAGACAAGATGTTGAGGAGAGATCATCTAGCTCTGAATCTTTAGAAAAGGAGGAAGAACCTCCAAATCAACTTTTTCATAGGTCTACAAGGCATAGAAAACCACCTTAAAGGTATTCACTTGATGATTGGAAATGTATTTTTTCTTTGAACACTAACATGGATGAACCTAGAATTGCAGAAGAGTCATTAGGTATGAATGATGTAGAATCTTGGAAGATTGCTATAGATGAAGAAATGATAGTTTTGAAAAAGAACAATACATGGGATCTTGTGCCATTGCTTGAAGGACGAAAACCCGTTGGTTGCAAATGGGTGTTCAAGAAAAAGATTGGTTTCGATGGAGATATTGAGAAGTACAAAGCAAGGTTGGTTGTGAAAGGTTACTCTCAAGTTGAGGGTGTTGATTATGGTGAGATATTTTCTCCTGTTACAAAAATGGCATCCATTAGATTTTTTCTTTCTATTGTTGTTGCTTATGATTTAGAGGTTGAGAAAATGGATGTGAAAAATTCTTTCCTTCATGGTGACTTGGAGGAGGACATTTATATGACACAACCAAATCACTATGTGGTGAAAGGTAAAAGTAATTTTGTTTGAAAATTGAAGAAATATTTGTATGGCCTAAAACAAAGTCTTAGGATGTGGTACCAAAAATTTGATACATATTTTTGAGTTTGGGATTTGAGCATTCTAAATTAGAGCATCGTGTTTATTATAAAACTAATGGTGATCATTTACTATTTATTGCATTATATGTTGATGATATGCTATTTATTGGTAAAGGAAAAGGTATGATTTCATAACTAAAATCTCAACTTGCTGCTAAATTTGAAATGAAAGACCTTGGTGAAACTAGACACATTCTTGTGATGGAAATTAGAAGTAATAGAGAGAATTGAAAACTATGGCTTGGCCAAAGTAAGTATGCCAATTCAGTTTTATAGAGGTTTAACATGGAAGATTGTAGACCATTGTGTGTTACTTTTTAAGTTGGAACAAAGTTATCTATTTCAGATTTTCCAACATCTCCATCAAATATGGAAGAAAAAATTAGAGTGTCTTACCAGAGTGCAGCTAGAAGTTTGATGGATGATATGGTATGTACTAGACTAGTCATTTCCCAAGCAGTGTGAGTTCTTTCTAGATATATGTCTAATCCTAGTAGAGTTCATTGGGATGTAGTTAAAAGAGTCTTCAGATATTTGTGTGGTACCTTAGAGTATTCCTTATGTTATCATAGCTCAATATGATTGAAGACGAGATTTCCCTTGATATTCATGGTTATGTGGATTCATATTGGTTAGGTGATATTGATAGCAGATGATCCACCAGTGTTGATGTGTTTACATTATTCATTGGTGCAATTAGTTGGATGAGTAAGTGATGGGTTGTGGTTGCTTTTTCCACTAGTGAAGAAGAGTATATGGTAGCTACTCATGCTTGAAAAGAAGCCATTTGGTTTAAGATACTATGTTCTAATATTGGAATAAAACAAGGTGCAATGATAGTTTATTGTGATAGTCAGAGTGTGAAATTTCTAGCCAAGAACTTTACATTTCATGCCATGACCAAGCACATTGATGTACAGTGTCATTTTGTTAGAAATATGATCAAAGATGGCAAGGTGAAGTTGGTTAAGGTAGAGACTTTGATGAATGTTGTTGATTATTTAACTAAACCTATGAGCACAAAGAATTGTAAATGGTGTTCAGAGACTATGGGCCTTTTGACCCCTAGCAATTAAGAGACAATGTTTACTCCCTCCCATTGTTCTTGCAAGGTGTTCGACAAGTGGGAGATTTGTTGGGAAAATGTGTCTCAACCTTGTAATTATATAAGGTTTATATATATATATATATATATATATATATATATATATATATATTCTAGTTACACCGATAGGTGTAATATATAATGGGAGCACAGGGTGGAAGGGAGGAGTGGGATGTGTGTTAACATTTTTTTGTTGACAAAAACTCCTAAATAGCTGATATACATTAAATTAATGATATATTATAAATCTAGACCATTCATTATTAGGTTTCAAATCTAATGGTAGATATTTTGTTGGCTTATCTTGCCCTAGAAGCTAACCCTATTTTATGAGGGTGTTATATTACGACTGTGGTATTGTGATGTATTTGGAGAGTCTAATAGTGGTTGTGTTATCTCTGGATCTCTAGTGGTGATACTCTTATTAGAAGCTTGCTCTACAAGTATATTGTAATCTTTGTGATTTTTGAATAATATATTGGGTGGACTTTGGAGTGTGGGGTTTTTCTCCTGAAAGGGTTTTCCCTATTTAAATCACTATGTTATGGTATGCATGATATTTATGTTTATTACTATTTAAGTTTTTGTAACTGATAAAAGGATTTGTAAATTTTTGCATTATCCTCCTCTCAAGATTAATGTAGGAAGTTGTTATGCTACCTTAGCTTTATTATATGGATCTATAATTATCTATCCATTTTTGAGATATTTTAACTTTGGAAAAATGGTGCATATTGGATCCAAACAAACCTCATTGTTGCATCCAAAAGGCCCAAAAACATTAAGATTGATTGTCTAAGTTTTAAAATTTGAGTAGTTATAAAAAGCATTTTTTTTGTGGATTACACAATTTTTGAAGGTAAAAATATATGTCATACAAAATCCATACAATCATATGGATCCATACCACAATAAAAATCCATACCCTCTCTATGCATCCCTTCCATCTATAATTTCTAGCTCATTCTAGTGATTTCCTATATTATTCTAAAATTTGATGTGTTTTTTAATGAAATCTTACAAAAAGAGATAGTCATCTTTTGTTTACAATGGGTATTTTTATTTTAAATGGTGGCAGTTATTTTTCAAAGTCTACAATGGATTTTTTATATGGTTGACCCATTCTATTGTGATTGACATCCATTTCCACACTAGCAACCTGTGTTCCTCATTGACCAACACCCATAACTTCCTCAATGGTTATATTTAATTTGTGTCAGCAAAATCCATAGGTAGTTTTTCATTTCATCACCAAACAACATTATAGAACTCACCTATGATTTTTCAAACATTTTTTGGCTATTATTTTGTAGTTTTGTGGTATCTAGCATGGTTTTCAGAAGATTGGAATTTATATCAACATGTAAGGAATATAATGTCCATTGTAGCATATTTAATTTTTTAACATCACCATGACATTAACATTTTCACTAGCCTACCCCACAAACCCTATTTTTTTCTAAAGGAGCTATTTTTTTATTTTCGGCATAACTTGGACATATAGTGTCAAATTTTGGTAAATAAAATATCATTGAAAAGCTAGTTATAAGCACTATCCAATGGTGCAACTATTTTTCTCAGATTTTGTTACTGGTATATTATATAACCTATCAAAGTTAGATCTACCTTTTTGGTTCCTAAGCACATAAATTTTTTCCTTGACCTCCATTTTTCATGATTTTGTGACATTGGAAAGGTATTTCAAAATTTTTCACAAATATCCATGCATTTTTTCCATATTATGCCCCATGTACCTTTAATTCAATTTGTCATTATTTCACATACAAGTTGATTACTTGGAAATTTTGACACTTGGAAAAGTTTTGTTTGTGTGAGATGAATTCATTTGAGTTATTCTATATATATTCTAGTATGCCATTTTTAGGCATTGTAGACATCTTTTGAATGCATTTTTTTATTTGTTGACATGCTAAGATAAAGTGCAACTCTAGTACATACTTTTTGAAGAATTATATATCATTTTTTCCATACTTTATACTCACACTCATTTATAAAGTGTCATGGGAGGATTGTTGTATGTGCTTTCTTATTTACGAACTTGCAAATACAACCTTGTCTACCTTCATGCATGTGTGATTTGTTTTGCACACCCCTTTTTAGTTGTAGGTACTCTCTTGTGCATGTTTTTCTAATATGTCTTCTCCTTCCATACTCTACATTTTGATAAATAGTTCTAGTTGGCCTATCATCCCTCTCCATTTTTAACATTATGGTTTGTTTCAAACTATTGGTGGTAATTCTTCCTTGGCTTCAATTTGGAGTGAGCTATGTATCTATTTTTTGTTCATATGTACAAGGAAGATGCAAAATCGGTTGCCCATATGTTTCAATGAGATGGAACACTTACCATATATACACTTGTATTCTTACTTTATGGAGGTGACCTTTCATCCTCAATTGATCAATTAATTTAACTATTAGCACATATATTTTTGACTTGTAGTATTATTTACATTAGTTGATTAGTGTCATCAAGGTCACTCATATAGGTTGATTTTCCATCAGTATCTTCAACTGTCAAATTGTTGTCTTGATTTTCCATTTAATCATTGTTCAAGTAGTTTCATTAGGGACACTCATGTAGGTTTTTTTCTTGATCCTAATATTTATATTGATTTCAAAGGAATTTCTTCAATTTTAGCACTATAGTAGTCATATTTTGATATTTTCTTATAGTTTCTTTGCGCTCTAGTGGTGTTCTTCATGCTCCTATTCTTTTTGGAACATTGTTTCAGAGGCTTCTTAGTCCTTCATACCCTTATCTTGTTAGACTAATCATTCATTACCTAATAATTAGTTACTCTTTAATTGATAATTAGTATAATTCATTCTCATGCACTTAAGCTAAACTTAAGAGTGCTTTTAGGGTTTTAGGGTTTTGCTCCTATATAGCACTCAACCCTCATTGTAATTAACTCTTGAGCTTTCATATATTTTTGATAGTCTCTTGCTTTTGTAGCTTTTTCTTGTTGAGGAATATTTTACATATTTTTTGCAAATCTCTTGTGTGGAAGGTGTCTTTTTTCATTGTTTGATCATGTGGCTCATGCTTTTCACAGTTCTAACATGGTATCAGAGCTTAGATTTAGCGAACCCCTTCTTAATTTATGAGGATTTTTTCTTCAACAAGGGTTATAGGCTTTAGATCTAAATCCCTTTTTCTTTTTTTGCAAATTTTGGAGGTGGGTGAATTTTGGTGCATCTAGGATCAAAACGGAGTCTTCCATTGGATTTAAAGTTGAGAAAGTTAGATTTTCCTTTTGTTTGGCTTGATTTGGATTCCTAAGGTTAGATCTGTGAGGGTTTGAAGCAGTTACTTTTTCCAAATCCAAGGGTGGCTACATTTCAAAGCTTTTTGAGTCAAAAAGGACCTCATTGTTCGGTTTAGGAGGCTAATTCCACAAATTTTAACTATAAATTTGTCCAATTTGGCTGTCGGGAGCTTCTGAGGCAAAAAAAAATTTCCCTAGGAGCCATATAGCCCTGAAGGCACAAAAATTGAAAAAAAATTATCGACTTATTTTAAAAAAAAATCATTTTGAAATTTTAAAAATAAAAAAAATATTTAGAAAGTGACGAATTTCTTTTTTTTGGGGAAAATATTTGTTTTAAATGCACACAATTAATAAACTACACGTAGGGTACATGTTGTACCCTTGCAGCATTCAATGTTTGTCGCATGACAAGCTTTTCCAAACCACCAATGACCTCATAAAACAACAGCCAAAGTTTTGTAGCAAGATTCTGGTGGGTCAAAAAAGAAATCAGCAATTAGAAAACTTCCTCGGGGGTCGCAAAAATATTTCGGTGAGTTCGCCCACTTTTCCAACATAGTCAACATTTTTTGTCAGATTCACGATTTTTCTAGTAACTTTTTTCATTTTTCCGGCAACTAGATTTTTTCCCGACGTGGAGGGAATATTCCTTGGAATATTCACTAATGTCAGAATTATGTCAGCAGTACAAATGTACCTTGGCCCCCTTTGAACCCTCCTTGTGCCCTAAAGGAGGTGTTTTTTTTTCTTTTGACCATAACTTGGGCATACAATTTTGGTTTTTGCCAAACAAGATATCATCATAAAGCTAGTTCCAGGAAATTTCTAGTGGTGTGGGTCTCATTGCTTGATTTTTTGTTGGTGCATTCTACAGCCTGTTGAAGTCAGAAGTGTTGTTTTCAATCCCGAGCTCATAACTTTTGACCAGTTTCTCTATTTTTTGCAATTCTAGTGGCATTGAAATCATCTTTTAGAGATCTTAATAGCCATCCATGCACTTTTTCTAGATTGCTCTACAAGTACATTTTATTCATGTTTTTTTGTTTTTGCACTATGGTGAATTACTTAGATGTTTTAGCTTCTGGAAACTTGGTTTTTGTGTGGGATGACTCATTTTTGGGTATTCTACATGTATTTCCAATATTCTATCCTATTTGGACATTGTAGACATCTTTTTCATGCACATTCTCTTTTTGTAGACACATTGAGATAAAGTGCCATTCTGGTGTATACTTTTGGGGTATTTTGCACATCTTGTTGTGCCTTTTGTATTTACACTATGATATAAAGTGTCATGAGGGGTTGATGTTTTCCTTTAGTTTACCATCACACCTTTTTCAAGTGAGTCTCCCTTCCATGACAATAGTGAATCCTAGTGATTCTTGCCTCATGTGTGTGTTCCTTAGTTTGCACACCCTTTGTTGCAAGATGGTGTGTCCCTTGGTCTTCCTTGCATAATGTAGTGCTTGGGTTCATGACATGGATTAACCACCTCCTATGGATCTTGTATAAATCTAGTTGTTGTATCAAGCATTGATAGGTCAATGTTTTGGTGCAACGACAACCACCAATGTAACAATTAGTATCAGAGATGAGGTCACAGGTTCAAACCCCTCACTTGTGTTGTGGGGGGGTTGTTGCAAGATGGTGTATCCCTTGGTCTTCCTTGTGCAACATAACACTTGGGTTCGTGACATGGCTTAACCACCTCCTATGGATCTTGTATAAATCTAGTGATTGTATCGAGCATTGATAGGTCAATCTTTTGGTGCAACGGTAACCACCAATGTAACACCCTTTTATTTGCAAGTTGTTTCTCCTAAATGAATTTCTTCATTTCACATAGTTTTAGTGTACCTATCATTTCTCTCCCTTTTCAACATTATGGTGGGGTTTCTATTGTTGGTGCTAATGCTTCTTTGGTTTCGTGTTGGAGTGATTTATATATATAGTTTTTGTTCCTATGAACTTTCAAATGCAGCGTACATCAATGGTTAGTTACATGCATTTCAGTGAGTTGGAGTATTTACCATATGGGCATTCTTACATTCCTATTTTTGGTGGTGACCTTTCATTTTCATTTGATCAGAGACTACTAGTACTTGTATTGTCGACTTGCATCTTGCATGTTGAGTAGTGTCATTCAGGTCACTCATGTAGATTCATGTACCACCTGTATCTTCGACTTCCAAATGTTTTCCTTTATTTTCCATCTATTTTGAGTAGTATCATTGGGGGCACTCATGCAGATTATAGTCTCCTTGATCTTAACATTTGTATCTTTGATTTTCAGATATTTTTCCTTTATTTTCCATTTGATTCGAGTAGTGTTGTAGTGGTAACTCGTGTAGATTCTTGTTATCTTTATCCTGATCATTATTTTTTTCAAAGGAGATTCTTCATTTCATCACTATATCATTCTTCTTTCGACATTAGTCTACAACTTCTTTGTGCTTCAGTGATGTTCTACATGTTCCTCTTTTTTAGGACATTGTTTCGTTGGAGGCTTCTCAGTCCTTCATACCTTGATTTGGAGGATTTTTAGTCCTTCATTCACCTTTCTCTCTTTTGGAGAGGAGTTTTCTCCCACTGTGGTTTTTTCCTTTTCTCTAGTTGTGAGAGATCTTTTGTTTGTACATGGGTACCCTAACCAGGCCTTGTTTTTTGGGACCCATCATGCATTATTTTTAGGGTTTTTAGCTACCCCTAAGTTCATCTTAAGGGGGGTGTTAGAGTAATCATGCATTAGATAATAAGTAATTACTCTTTAATTTATTATTAGTCTAATTTATTCTCATGCACTTAAGCTAAACTTAGGAGTGCTTTTATGCTTTTAGGGTTTTTCTCCTATATAGCACTCAACCCTCATTGAATTTAACTCTTGAGCTTTCATATATTTTTGATAGTCTCTTTCTTCTGTAGCTTTTTCTTGTTGAGGAATATTGCACATATTGTTTGCAGATCTCTTGTGTGAAAGGTATCTTTTTTCATTGTTTGATCTTATGGCTCGTGTTTTTCACAATTCTAACATATCTCTTTTGGAGTGGAGTTTTTCCCATGAGGTTTTCTCATTTTTCTTTGGTTAAGAGAAATATTTTCATTTGTACATGGATACCTTATTAGGCTTAGTTGTCAGGAACCATTTTTTTATGCATTCATCATTTAGAGGTTTTAGCTTCTTCCTAACTTGCACTTAAGGGGCTTGTTAAAGTAAAAGGGTATTTACCTAATTAATTATTTAATTATTTAGGTCTATTTTTACACTAGCATCTTAAGCTTACTTAAATCATGTATTTTTGCATCAAGTCATAAGATGACACATGTTATGATCTATTTTATCCTCACCTAGGGTGTCTCTAGGGTTGTTTTCTTTTTCTTTTTCTTTTCATAAGGATTCATTATTATATCAATCTAAGATCAAGGATTGCACATTCATAATAGTTCACCCTTTTTTGGATCAATAGCTCTTGACCTCCATAGCTTTTTTTTTTCTCTTTATATGACAAGTGTTTGATTGTAGGTGATCCTTAAGAGTTGTAGGGCCGAGGAATCAACTTTTTCATAGTTCTAAGATACAACTTGATTTGATATAATTTGATCTAGACATAGTTGGTCCACTAAATAACATCCATTATGCAATAATCATAATCACAAAAAATATTCAACACAAGAAAATAACAAAATAATTTATTTTAAAAAATAATTATTTTTTATTAATAGAAATGAATATTATTACATCTATGAGTAACTAGTCTAGTGTGTTTCACATATCATAGATTTCACTCTTCACATTCAAACTCTCAATGTAGGTCACACTCTCAAGGACACACATTATCTTTTATTTTATTTTAGGCTTTCACCAACCCAAGAAAGTTGCACATAGACTACCCTCTACAAGACATCTCATAGAGATCCAAAACTTCACCAAATGATCTTTTCTGGCTTTGTAAGACCATAATATTAGTCCCTCTCCATGTCTACTTATAAATTTATACCTATGTCATGTGTTTCCATACAAGTTTCTATAGACTCTCAAGGATAGTGAACCACTCCATGAGTGTTTTTATACTAGTTAGGGCACTAATCCAAAATTCCTTATGTTACTACCAACACTTCTTGATCCTATTGGAGCTAGATATCCAATTATTTAACCTTTTTTGATGTGTCTATGGCTTCCTTTGTTCATAGATACCCTGCTAGCCTTTTGATAGTCAAGCATGGTTTCCCTTGAAGAAAAAAAGTAACTCCTTTCTTTGCGGATTTCACCAACCTTAGGACTACTACTCTCAACATGTCCTATGCAATTCCTTTTCCATGAAGGAGATCTGATATTTCCTTCTAGCTAGCCATGGGAATAACCCTATTATACCTTAGTGTGTGAGAGATCAAAATTTTATTTTTGGATCATGATTAGTGACCTTAAATAATCATACATAATTAATTCTATAAGATGTAATTTTTGTAATAGATCCAATACCATTGTCGTACCAGTATGGGTGATCCAAGCTCCCTTAGAACATTATTTCCAAAGATTAACCATGTAATTTTGTCTAGTAAGGATCCCATACAACAATACCTATCCAAAGCCCCCTTTCAAACCATCATCCTACATGGAGGTTCTTTTCTTTCCTTTGGATTTATCCACAATGATTCTCTAATGGATCCCTTTGCTCTACACTCTATACACAATATTATCCCACCTCCAAAAACACTTCCTCTTCTATCATTATCCTTTGGTTTTTTTACATGCAATTTGTTTAGGTCATTGCTTCCACTTCCATCTATTATAAGCATTTCATTTCATAATTCACTTATATTGCATATTTCATGAAAGGGGGAAAGGTATGAGGAACAAACTTCCTATGCCAATCTAATGAGGATATTTGTGTTGGAGAATGCCAAGATCAAAGCTCAAATTTGATAATCTTCCACAAGTGAAATGTAGGGAGGTTATCAAATTCGAGCTCTCTAATCTTGGCATTCTCCAACATTGTATCAGATTCATGAGAGTGCATTCCTTCCCTCATCGAGGTGACTCCCGCACATACCCCTATCAATGGAGCATCATAGAACCAAAAAAATACTGTCATTGCATCCAAAAGTCTTGGAAAACGAAAAGTACCTTGTGTTTCATCAATTTGATAATTTTCATTTTTTTCAATTTTTTCAACCATTGAATTTATTTTCAAAAATTTATAAAAAAAATGGAAAAAAAAGAAAAGAAAGCCAATCTAACCTCTACTCATGAGGATAGATTTTACATTCTACAGACATTTGGCCTATCTGCCTTATTGTTTTAAGAAATATTTGCTAGTTTGTGGTCCATATCGACCTATTTAAAGGGCATTAAATAGTATCATTGCAGAGTTTTGGTCTAGATTGACTTTACTTTCATAAAAAATTTAATCTTCTCAATATCGAGTAGTGGTTAATGGCTACGCATATCCAATTGCTATTGCCATGATTGTTGTTGCCCTTGTGATTTTATTGGTGTCATACTCTAGTGAAGACAACAACTTCAACTCTAATATTTCCAACCGTAGCTTATTTATTTACGCCTACATGATCACTCCATAGGCAGCACAAACAATCCACCTGCTAACACCATCCAACTAGTGCATTTGGCCTATTCGGCCTCTTTGGAGAATTATTTATCCATTTGAATTTTTTGTTTTGTCCCACCCTTCCAATATTGTCAAGAATTTCTTTCATAAAATTTCATTCTTTTGAGCTTTAAGAGCAGAGGAAAGGAGCCTAGGAAACTGATTGAATTTGGTAGCCTCCACCTGGTTAACACTCCACGAGTACCTTGATATTGAACTCCACATGTCTCAAAGAGCATCATTAGTAAATCTATCAAATCTCACGCAGTGTATCCTTCATAAATTGGCACTGTGTGACTCGCACCATCACCAGAATCCAACACAATACTAGTTGTATGACAAATCATGAGAATTTGTTGATCCTCCCAAACACTTGTTCCTATCTTTACACCAATATTTCCTGCATTATAGTTTGGAGTCGCACCTCCACGACCAGGACCACCATATCCCCTAGCTACACAGGCATTGTAAGAGCCATGATCATCAACATATCCATATCCATAATCTACATATACATCCTCCTCTATTGTCATTCCATCTTTTGTGTTTGGTTCCCCAGAAAATTCTCTTGAAACTACATTATTATTGCTCTCTAATGTCTCCCTTGTTTTCTCTTGGGCCTGCTCAGTGCTTTCTTTTCCTTTTACTCGAAGTTGCTCCATCTTCGCACGTGTAGCTTCCGTTGTTTCCCCCAATCTCTCCTTAGTAGTCTCTTTAGCCTCCTGAGCCTTCTGAGTGGTGTACTCTTCATATTCTTTCACAAATTTGTCTTTTTCTTTTTCCATACAGAAAATTCGCTCTCTAAGCATCAAAATCTCTTCCTTTAGATGTTCCTCCCAGTTCTCGGCCTCTTCCTCAGGTTCATACTCACTCACCTAGTTCCAAACAGCATCCTCCTCTCCTTGGGAGGCATCCTCCTCATCTTAGAAGGAAAACTCCACAGTCTCTCCTTCTTTAACTAGTGATTGCTTCAAATCCTCTTTGTTGTCTTCATTCTCTTTGTCAATTGTAGCCACAACTGCATCAAGAGTTGAGAAAGAAACAAACTTAGCATCCTCCTCCTCTTCAGCTGAATCCTCCTTATTTCTCTAGCCATCCCACCAATGTACATGGAGTTTCTTTTCAACTTTCATATCACTTTCTACTGAAACTAAATTGCCAAGAAATTATTCAATGACAAAATGAGCCTCATCATCTTCTTCCATCTCTGCTCAACCTAACCTGGCTCTAATACCAATTGTAAATAAAAATGAGTAGATAAAGGAAATAAACACAAAAGTAAAACAACACAGAAAAACACAAGACACAACACAAATTACGTGGTTCACCATAAATGGCTACATCCACAAGAAAGCAAGGAAACTTGCATTAACTATTATCAAATACATGGTATGTACTTGTGTATTTATACAAAGCTCTTCAAATAGGAAGATATGGGAGAATACGAATGGTCATGTGACCATTGGGCTTCAAATCCCAACACTAACACCCTCCAACCAGTGCATTTGGCCTATTTAGCCTCTTTGGAGAATTATTTATCCATTTGAATTTTTTGTTTTGTCCCACCCTTCCAATATTGTCAAGCATTTATTTCATCAAATCTCATTATTGCGAGCTTTAAGAGCAGAGGCAAGGAGCCTAGGAAACTGATTGAATTTGGCGGCCTCCACTTGGTTAACACTCCACGAGTACCTAAAATCTTCAAGGATGGAAATCAAAGTTTTTTAGCAGCTTTTATTATTCTAAAGGGCCTTCCATTAACCCGTCACACCAATTATTTGGAATTTTGTAGACAATTGTCTGGAAATTGCATTAAGAAAAACATAGAATTTGATTTATAGTCAATGAACTAGCTGACATATTAAAAAGAGAAAGGTAGCACATCTGTTTAGTGGACTCCACATATCCATCTATCTTTCTATGTTTTCTTGATTATTTTTCTTTCTTTCTTCCTATACAACATGGGAGTGGATTAAAGAGTTGAGTTTTATTTTTCTATTCAAACTGGCTTCACACCAAGTGTTCAACATTTCAATTGCCACAAGCCATCAATAAAATCACACCACATATATCTATCGTAATCAATAATTTAAAGGAATTGAAGAATCGGTCAAACATGGCATGTTTATGGTAACATTGCAAATAAAATAGTGGCCACATCTATAGGGTGGTATCTCCATCCATAGCAATTATACCTCCACTTGCCCACCATGCCAAAAACTTGGGATTTACAACAACTCTTAACTCTATCATTCGTACCCCGGCATTTATTGTTATTGCTTTCGTGTTACATTCACTTTGAGTTAACAATAACATTTAATGTTATTAGTATTATAACATCCATACCATCAAGTGGTTGTAAGGGGGGAGTTTTTTCATTTTCCCATAACTTGCAAATGGAGAGGTATTTTTTCAAGTGTGAATAGTAGATGGGAAGTTGATTTTAGTGCTAACATTTTAGCATCGAGACATTTTTTAATTGCCATTTTTTTAATCCTCTAAAGTTAATATTGTAACTAAATTTTGATAGGGCATAACTTTCATCCCACTTATCGAAATTTTGAACTTTCTTATTTCTATCATAATTTTGCAAGGAATGTGACTTTACAAGGATTTTAAAGACCTCCTACACTTCGGGCTCTGCAAGACCTGGGAAGGTGATCCCTTAACAACAATAGATAATCTCATTTAATTTCTCAACATAATAGGATAATACCGAATAGAATTGGTTGTTCATCAGTAATATCAACTATTTAGAGCATGAGATAACTACAACACCGAAGGATTTAAAATGATTTTTAATTTTAAAGATTTGGGACCAAGCTGAAAACAACAGAAATATAACACTTGACCAGTGCCAGAAAATGGGCTATGGAGTCATATAACCAACATTCATCCTACAGTGTTGAAAATGTTATGAAAATCCTTGCAAATGTTATCAAAATATGACAACCAGACCACTGAAGTCTTATCTGATAACTCTTCTTATAAATACACTTGAAACATAGTACTCCTGTCACATGTGCTGAAGCAATTACACTATCCTTTGAACAAAAGGCAATAAAAAATGCAACTTGTGCTTCATTAAAGCAAATACATTATTCTCAGAATAGAAGGCAACAACATATATCACTCTAATGCAACAAATGTGCATGAAAAGACTTAGATAATTTTATTATTGAATCCAAAAGAGTAATACATCTCAGAAATGGAGACAATTATCAGCTAAAATATAAACATGAGAGCACAATTTAGAACATACACTTTCAGATTTAATGACTCAATTACATTTCTCCCAGCTATACAATTCTACCCAGAGCTTCTGCCTGACTTGCAGAGCTTTCAAAAATTGGAATCCCAGCCCTTTTTTACAATTGAGAGAAGAAGAGAATAAAAGAGAAACAGAAGTAGCCCTAAGATCAATCTGATCCGTAGATGCAATCTGGAAAATTCTCTCCCGTTGATCAACAAATTTGCTCAAAGAATCTCTCATCTCTCTTCTAACTGAATTTGCCTCTTCATTTGCATTTGATGTTAATTGCCAAGCAACAGAAAAATGCCCATGTGAAATCTCTTCATTTTACCTGTTGTGTGAAAAACACCTCTCTGCCCATGAAAATTCTATTTTGCCCTTATGCAATGCTCTGGCTGCAAATATTTTACTTTAACAAAATAAAACATTATCCCCCTCTGCACTTTAATTTTTGTTGCTGCATATTACTTTATTCATATATTAAAGTTTCATAACTTTAATATTAGCTTCATTGTCATTTAATAAAGTGAATAAATTCACTTTATTTGTTGCACCCATTTTTTAATTTATTCACTTCCCGTGAATAAAATATTTTACACAATGAATATCTCCTATGTATTTTCACGTGCATTTTATGAGGAAAAATATTTCACCCATGTTCTCTATCACATTCACTAAATATTTGCCGAGAAACAATTTTGATTTCACTTTAAAAGTGAGAACCTTTACTTGTGCATATATTTCATTTTACAACATTTTCTCTTTTATCTACAAAGCAATTTATCCTCTCAAAGTCTCCATTTTAAAATTTTACCTCCCCACCTGTCTTCGGGCCTTCCTGTTTTTTGAAATATTTTAATTTCACTGTGTCGGGAAAATTTTATCTTTTCAAATGCTTAGCTTTTGAAGAAAGCAAAATGAAATATTAAAAGAACTATTACCCTACCCCTTAAAAACCCCAAACCCGAGACTTGACTTGGGCCCACTGCCACAAGTCGCCTACCTGTTATTTCATGGATTTTAACCTCCCTGCATCTTGGGATTGCGATTTGGCAGGGGACGATGAGGATCATGCTGCATTTGTATCTTAAATCTCCACCGTTGGCTTTGCTTTTGCATCTTCTGTGCCCTAATTCCTCATTGTTGCTTCTGCAAAATGCTCGAGCTCTGCACCTTCACGGGGTTTCCTTCCTGCTGCATGAGCTTGAAGGTTTCTAAGGCCTATCAACAGACACTTTTGGTTCATGCGCGTGCCCTGTATTCAATATTGAAACTTTTCAACAAATCCATTTTGAGCATATCCTGTGGCCCTCAATGGCACGACCTGCTTTATGCATTTGTTTGAAAATTGCTAAGGCATTTTCAGCAAGCTATTTTGTGCATTGTTGTTGGTGTTCATGTCTCATGACGTGGGTTCCTTGAAAGTTTCAACGACCTTTTCAACAAATTTATTTTTTTTCTTTCCTCAGCGCTGCATTTGGCATTCAACAGATTTCTTTTTTGTTTCAATTCCCCAAATCTGAGGCCTCTCCATGTTGTGCGCCCTCTTCCTTTTGATGGCATCCCTTTATATTGCATTCCATGAGATCACATTATTGCAATCCTCTAACTACGCGTGGGCTATCCCTGAGAGAATTCATTTAAACATTTTCATCTAACCTCCCTGCCTATGCTTTGTTTGTCAATGGCGACATCCTTCTTCACATTTTTCTTTGCTTTGATGAACATTCAGACCTTGTTAGATGCCTTATATTCATATCTTCTTTTATTACAAGCGCCGCCCTAAACTGGTGTGCTGGATCTTTACACCTGCCAGCATGGCGTCCAATGGTTTGCTAGAGGGTTTCTAAAGCTTTTAAATGCATCATTATGTATGCCAATACTGCAGTCATCTGAATTTTTTAAAGCCCTGTCTATACCTCCACATTTCGCTTGGCTCGTAGGCCTGTATCTGGTGCAAAGGGACTATTTTGCCTTGATAAAGGCTTCAAAAGTCATTCAACATATTTATAGAATGTGTATCCCCTGTCTCATGGTGCGTGGCTGCTTCCTTTCACATATGTTGGGCACCTCATTTTTCCAGTGTAGTTCAAGCCTTTTCCTTCATGCTTTGGTGGATAGTCATACCCTCTGTAAATGCATCTAAGGCTTTCTCAGCAGATCTATTTGTGCATATGAGGTCACTATACTCTGTCTTGATAGAATTTGAGATTTTCCTTAAATTAGTTCTCATATCACTAAAAATAATCAAGCATTGGATGATTGCTTATTATTCCCTATCCAATCTGTGTATTGGTTACAATGTTTGGCATCCCCTGTTCATTGCATAAGCTTGAAAGTTATAAATCCTTTTCAACATGGCACGAGCCTGAGAGCTATAGTAGTACAAAGGCTGCCCTTGCATTCTAAAACAATTATCATTATTGTGCCACAATTTATGATACAATTCACAAGCTCTCTCTTGAGATGTTGAATTGTTCCTCACATTCTTCATTTGTGCTCCTTTGATCGTCTTTCTTTGTCAAGCAATTTTTCAACCTCTTATTACTTTTACAAAACTAATTTTCGGCTTTCTTAAGCTCACTGTCCTCTTTCATCAGCACCTTTGTATTGTTGATGGATATAGTTCTTGCACCTTATTTGCCAACTATTCTTGCATCGTTTCATTCTCTGCATAGAGCTGATAAAAGATTTACCCTTTCATCATCTTGTAGCTGCTCAAACAACTCAGCGAGATCAAATAATGTAGTGATTTGATCCCCTATAACTGAAAATGAAGCATCACCTTTTCCATCAATTTTTTGCTTTATGACATTAATACCTTTTGGGGTCACTCAACCAATTCAAGTTACTTGCTATGTGGAAGCATATGACTTTCTAAATCACTACAAATGGATTGCCATCCTCATTATCAATATTGCAACATTTACGGTGTCATAATAGTGCAAAGTAGGTCGGGCCCCAGGTGGCCCGACTAAAAAAAAAAATCGTTCTAAAACAACTTTCAGGTCCAAATGACTTTGCGAAAACTTTTGAATGCATCTAGAATAAAAACATGAAATGGGTTTTCTTTAAAACTCACTTTCAGGCACATTTGGAAAATGGTGAAACTAGCCAGGTGGGCTATGGAATCGCCTCTAAAAACTAGGCAAATGACCTCATGAAGTCACAAAAATTTATAGGCATGTAGACATTGGTCCAGAGACTTGAATGCAAAAGGAAGATTAGAGAAATCAATCATGAGGAAAAAGTTCAGAGACTTGAATGCAAAAGGAAGATTACAAAAATCAATCATGAGGAAAAATTTATTAACTGGCAAAGCTGCCCTCTCTGAATTTTATGCTAATGTAGTTGTTCAGAACCAATTATAACTCAAGAGATCACCTCATTGCTAAAATATCAAATCAACTCCTGGAAAGCTGTTACTGGATGCAGTAGATCATTTTGGTGCACTGAGTATGTGTGCAAGAGGAATTATCTTGAAACATCATTGAGCAAAAGCTATTGATGCTCGAAGTTGGCCTCTCAGAAAGGTTTTAGTGCAAAACTGAAGAAATTCCATTTGGTTTTGATATGCTAAAAATAGCAAATCAAATTGTGAGGCCTTCAAAACTGACATGTGAGCTCATTGTGGTATAGAGAATGCAAAACAACAGTCATTTTGACATGACGGTCAACTAGTTGCAAAATGCAAGCTCAATCGGGAGGCTACTTTGCATAACTGAACATTCACAAATGGGTAAACAGTGACAAAACCCCTCAGCTTCACTTTTCGAAACACTGACAAAACTCATCATGGGAAGCTAAAAATTGACATGCATGTTCACATATGACACATGAGTGTATCCATAAAGGGATTTTGTATGAAAATCAACTGGCTTTAAAATATGACCCTCCAAAGTAGGTCATCCAGGCAAGTTCATCAGGTGCACTTCTAAAAGTGCAGAGGCAAAATTTTGAAATGGGCATCTCAAATTTGAAAAATTTGAGAGTGCCAACAGTAGCTCCAACTAGGGATGTATGCCCCTTTTTGGGCATAGCAAGATTCCAGATCTCTGGGGAGTAGACCAAATGTTGAGTCCATCATGTGTCCTCAAACTGCTCCTTTATTCAACTTTATATTAACTTCATCTAATGACCCCAAGGCAACCAAATGAAAAAGGGGAGTCAGCATTTACCTCTATCAAACAAAATTTTGTAAAAAGAATTGATCTCCCATAGCTCATGCTTGCCACTGTCAAACCACAAGAACATAGGTGACTGCATCCCTACAAATATAAGTATTAGGCTACCTTTGTGCAAGTAGAAACTTGCTCTCTGATCAATTTTGTCATCACATGGCAACAAAACCAAATAGGTTTCATCATTGCCACTCTCTTCATTCTCTGCTTTTGGATCAAGTGGCAACATGAGAGAATAGCGATCAAGACCATATTCACTAACCCTCTCATAATGATCATGCTCAGAGGAGATATCATAGCCGAAAAAAAACATGCAATCCTCTTGTGCACTGAGCAAAGATTGCTCATGCATCTGTGTCTCCTCCAATTGAAATACATTACTGGTTAGCCTATCTTCATCCCAACAAAACAACCCAAACACATTTCCATGTGTTTCAAGATTCTGAAAATCAGATTTATCAACACCCACAATACCTTCATCTCCATTCAAATCATGGCATTCAGAAGAAATGCCAGCATCCCAAACAATGTTCGCCACCTTATGTTCATAGATAAGATCATCAGCATTCAATATTTCATCATGAAGGGAAACTCTAAGTACAGGTTCATGTGAATCAAAACTTTCATTTGCAACAAATTCATGATAGTGAGTGTCAAAGACACATTCACCAAGCAAGGTGTATCAAAATCAACATCATCTCTTGATGCTTCAACATGAAAATTTGAAACATACTGCTCATGAGAGGAAATATGAATTGCAGATCTGGAAAAAAGGTCCTCATATGCATCTATATGATAGACACAATCACGTTCCTCATGATGAAAGTTGTAACTAGTTGTACCAATGTTTATTTCTACATTTGCATTCTCATGTACATCTACATAAATGGTTTCCTCATGCAAACATTCAGTAATGGCTTCCAAGGCAATAAAAGGGATAGAAGGAAAAACATCAAGCACAACGGGGATTCCTTGTTCATCATTATAAACTACTTGTACGGATTCATTCAATACATCTCCTACATGCATATCCTTCTATTTGTTCACACTGTTGCAACAATCAGTAGGGCTGCATTCCTCACTATCAAAGTGAAAATCATCATTTGTTTCTTCATGGCAACTTCTCACACATGACTGCTCTAACTAACAATCCTTCCATTCTTTCTCATTTGCAACTGATACACTGATGTTCTCAATAGAATTCTTCAAATCTGTAGGCACCCTTATCTCATCATGAAAGCTCTCATCAATACTACATACACTCAAAAGATTGGTATAACCAAGTGTATTGCAGTACTGCTGATTACACATGTCTTCTTCAAACAATATGTTCAATTCATATCAATCACATTCTTGTTCTTGTGAGCCTTCAGAAACATTGTCATCATCTTCATTAGAATAATTTTCATTCAAGGAGATCAATTCCACCTCTTTCTTTTGAAATGAATCAGAATTACTAGGGCTGCAAACAGATTTTAAATCCTCTTGATCACCTATACAAGGATGCTTTTCAGTTGATTGCAAACTTCCATCTACAACACCATTGTTCTCATCAAGAAAACTTAAAACATTAGAATAATCATGATCTTTGGTTGTGTATTTAGAGTCCATAGAGGAGAAAACACTCTCAGTATCATTTGCATCATTGTAGCCTTCATTTGCTATAGAAAATCTGCTTTCTATTTCTATATTTTTAAAGCAAATGGAAGACACTTCACATGTTTCATTTATCTTTTCATGACCATCATGATTGCAACATTCTTCTGGACATATTTCTTCTGTAGGTTGTTCAGAAACAACATCCTTATCATTGCATGATGCACTATCATTATTGTCTTCTACTATACCATCTGCATCCATTGGACTAAATCTTGAAAAAGTACCATCACATAATTGAGTTAAGAGATGACTTCCACATTTATCTATCATTTCCTCAATTATTGAAAGCCATTGATATAAGCATTTAAGGCTAGGGGGCCTCAAGTGAATTGGCATGGTACTCAAACCTGGCTTATACTTCTCACAAAACAAATCAATGCAAAATGATTCATCAGGTCTTTCTAATTTTGGTATAGCAAGCAGAAATTTCATAAATCTATCATGAAAATCATAGATAGATTCATCCTCCAATCTTTCTATATCACACAATATATCAATATATGATTCAGACTCAACCCTGTTTGCAATAGCCTCTTCAAATTCTTCTTGAGTATGCAGACTTCTATCTTCAGACAAGCATTCATCATTCACTACTGACTCATCTTTAAAAGTATCAAGGGAACATGTTATGAGCTCATGCCATGAGTCTATGGAATGCATTGGTAAGCAAGTAAACCAGCCTTCAGCCATACCTTCTAAAGTTTTTACAAAAAATTTCACGATAACATCTTCCTCTTCAATCTGAAAATCTTCCATTAAATCAATGAAACACTGTACATGTTTTGATGCCGATTCATCAAAATCATCTCTAAACTTAGGCAAATGTTCATTAATTTTTCTTGGGACAGAATGTGGGTTACCCTAGATTTTACTAAAATCTAAAGGGTTGTATCTTTGATTATCGAACACCTTCCTTTCAGGACAAGGTTGTGTTCTAGGCATGATACTATAGCTTGTAGAGGGAGAACTAAAACAACCATACATTTTGCAAATGAAAATTACTCCCTCTACAACTACTCAATTACAATATTCAACCTCCCTTGATTGTAGTGCTTAATTTTGCTAAATAAGGGAACCAAAGTTCTTTCCTAAGGAGTTCAAACATGCAAAGAATAACTGGAAACGTTGTAGCTGCTGCAATTTGTTTGGAAATATTGTAGATCTGGAACTCTTCTTTAAATCTTCAATAGGTTCTTCTAACAGAGTCGCCACCTCTCTTCAAAGAGGAATGAACTTCGAATAGCAAGAAGTTCTTTCACATGTAATTTTCTTTTTGAGTTCCTTTCACCAGTAGACCACCATAGATCATAAAATAATCAGGTTCACTACAACAAATCTTTCTCCAGGCTTGAAATTCTTCAATATTTGAACTAAATTCAAAATGGAAAACAATAATATGACTCTATAACTAAGCAGTCTGCACTTGGAGATTCAAAGTTATCCCCAGTAGAGTCACCATTTTGTTGGTTTTGCTTCTTACTGTAACCAGGTTGGTCTTCTAATCTACCTATGGAATTTCCAATTCCAATCAAGGGCAGCTCGAAGGACCTGGACCAACTAACGAGGATTTTAAAGACCTCCTACACTTCGGGCTCTGCAAGACCCAGGAGGGTGATCCCTTAACAACAACAAATAATCTCATTTAATAGCTCAACATAATAGGATAATATCGAATAGAATTGGTTGTTCATTAGTAATATCAACTATTTGGAGCATGAGATAACTACAACACCTAAGGATTTAAAATGATTTTTAATTTTAAAGATTTGGGACCAAGCTGAAAACAACAGAAATATAACACTTGACCAGTGCCAGAAAATGGGCTATGGAGTCATATAACCAACATTCATCCTACAGTGTTGAAAATGTTATGAAAATCCTTGCAAATGTTATCACATTATGACAACCAGACCACTGAAGTTTTATCTGATAACTCTTCTTATAAATCCACCTGAAACATAGTACTCCTATCACATGTGCGGAAGCATTTACACTATCCTTTGAACAAAAGGCAATAATAAATGCAACTTGTGCTTCATTAAAGCAATTACATTATTCTCAGAATAGAAGGCAACAACATATATCACTCTAATGCAGCAAATGTGCATGAAAAGACTCATATAATTTTGTTATTGAATCCAAAAGAGTAATACATCTCAGAAATGGAGACAATTATCAACTAAAATATAAACATGAGAGCACAATTCAGAACAAACACTTTCAGATTTAATGACTCAATTACATTTCTCGCAGCTATACAATTCTACCCAGAGCTTCTGCCTAACTTGCAGAGCTTTCAATAATTGGAATCCCAACACTTTTTTACAATTGAGAGAAGAAGAGAATAAAAGAGAAACAAAAGTAGCCCTAAGATTAATATGATCTGTAGATGCAATCTGGAAAATTCTCTCCCGTTGATCAACAAATTTGCTCAAAGCATCTCTTATCTCTCTTCTAACTGAATTTGCCTCTTCATTTTCCTTTCCTGTTAATTTCCAAGCAACAGAAAAATGCCCATGTGAAAATCTCTTCATTTTACCTGCTGTGTGAAAAACACCTCTCTGCTCGTGAAAAATTTGTTTTTCCCTTATGCAATGCTCTGGCTGCAAATATTTTACTTTAACAAAATAAAACATTATCCCCCTCTGCACTTTAATTTATGTTGTTGCATAATACTTTATTCATATATTAAAGTTTCATAACTTTAATAGTAGCTTCATTGTCATTTAATAAAGTGAATAAATTCACTTTATTTGTTGCACCCATTTTTTAATTTATTCACTTCCCGTGAATAAAATATTTTACACAATGAATATCTCTTGTGTATTTTCATGTGCATTTTATGAGGCAAAATATTTCACCCATGTTCTTTGTCACATTCACTAAATATTTTCCGAGAAACAATTTTGATTTCACTTTAAAAGTGAAAACCTTTACCTGTGCATATATTTCATTTTACAACATTTTCTCTTTTACCTACAAAGCACTTTATCCTGTCAAAGTCTCAATTTTAAAATTTTATCTCCCGGCTTGTCTTCGGGCCCACCTGTTTTTTGAAATATTTTAATTTCACTGTGTCGGGAAAATTTTATCTTTTCAAATGCTTAGCTTTTGAAGAAAGCAAAATGAAATATTAAAAGAATTATTACCCTGCCCCTTAAAAACCCCAGACCCAAGACTTGACCTGGGCCCACTGCCACATGTCGCCCGCCCGTTATTTCGCAGATTTTAACCTCCTTGCATCTTGGGATTGCAATTTGGCGGGGGACGGTGAGGATCATGTTGCATTTGTATCTTAAATCTCCACCGTTGGCTTTGCTTTTACATCTTTTGTGCCCTAATTCCTCATTGTTGCTTCTGCAAAATGCTCGAGCTCTACACCTTCACGGAGTTTCCTTACTGCCGCATGAGCATGAAGGTTTCTAAGGCCTATCAACAGACACTTTTGGTCCATGTATGTGCCCTGTATTCAATATTGAAACTTTTCAACAAATCCATTTTGAGCATATCCTGTGGCCCTCAATGGTGCAGCCTGCTTTATGCATTTGTTTGAAAATTGCTATGACATTTTCTGGAAGTTTTTTTGTGCATTGTTGTTGGTGTTCATGTCTCATGACGTGGGTTACTTGAAAGTGTCAACGACCTTTTCAACAAATTTATTTTGTTTGTTTCCTGGGCGCTACATTTTGCGTTCAACAGATTTCTTTTTTGTTTCAATGCCCCAAACTTGAGGCCTCTCCATGATGCGCACCCTCTTCATTTTGATGGCATCCCTTTATATGGCGTTCCATGAGATCACATTATTGCAATCCTCTGCTACGCATGGGCTATGCCTAAGAGAATTCATTCAGACACTTTCATCTAACCTCCCTGCCTATGCTCTATTTGTCAATGGCGGCAGCCTTCTTCACATTTTCCTTTGCTTTGATGAACATTCAGACCTTGTTAGATGCCTTCTATTCATATCTTCTTTTATTACAAGTGCCTCCCTAAACTGGTGCGCTAGATCTTTACACCTGCGAGCATGGTGTCCATTGGTTTGCTAGAGGGTTTCTAAAGCTTTTAAATGCATCATTATGTACACCAATACTGCAGTCATCTGGATTTTTAAAAGCCCTGTTTATACCTCCACATTTCGCTTGGCTCGTAGGCCTATATCTAGTGCAAAGGGACTATTTTTCCTTGATGAAAGCTTCAAAAGTCATTCAACATATTTATAGAATGTGTATCCCCTATCTCATGGCATGTGGCTGCTTCCTTTCACATATGTTGGGTGCCTCATTTTGCTAGTGCAGTTCGAGCCTTTTCCTTCATGCTTTGGTGGATAGTCATACCCTCTGTAAATGCATCTAAGGCTTTCTCAGCAGATCTATTTGTGCATATGAGGTCACTATACTCTATCTTGATAGAATTTGAGATTTTCCTTAAATTAGTTCTCATATCACCAAACATAATCAAGCATAGGATGATTGCTTGTTATTCCCTGTCCAATATGTGTATTGGTTGCAATGTTTGGCATCCCCTGTTGGCTACATAAGCTTGAAATTTTCTAAAGCCTTTTCAACATGGCACGAGCCTAAGAGCTATAGTAGTCTAAAGGTTGCCCTTGCATTCTAAAACAATTATCATTATTGTGCCACACTTTATGATACAATTCACAAGCTCTCTCTTGAGATGTTGAATTGTTCCTCACATTCTTCATTTGTGCTCCTTTAATGGTCTTCCTTCTTCAATAAATTTTTCAACCTCTTATTACTTTTACAACACTAATTTTGGGCTTTCTTAAGCTTGTTGTCCTCTTTCATTAGCACCTTTGTATTGTTGATGGATATAGTTCTTGCACCTTATTTGTCGACTATTCTTGCATCGGTTCATTCTCTGCATAGAGCTGATAAAAGATTTACCCTTTCATCATCTTGTAGCTGCTCAAACAACTCAGCGAGATCAAATAATGTAGTGATTTGATCCCCTGTAACTGAAAATGAAGCATCACCTTTTCCATCAATTTTTTGCTTTATGACATTAATACCTTTTGGGGTCACTCAACCAATTCAAGTTACTTGCTATGTGGAAGCATATGACTTTCTAAATCACTACAAATGGATTTCCATCCTCATTAGCAATATTGCAACATTTATGGTGTCATAACACTGCAAAGCAGGTCGGGCCCCAAGTGGCCCGACTAAAAAAAAAAATCGTTCTGAAACAACTTTCAGGTCCAAATGACTTTGCAGAAACTTTTGAATGCATCTAGAATAAAAACATGAAATGGGTTTTCTTTAAAACTCACTTTTAGGCACATTTGGAAAATGGTGAAACTAGTCAGGTGGGCTCTGGAATCACCTCTGAAAACTAGGAAACTGACCTCGTGAAGTCATGAAAACTTACAGGCATGTAGACATTGGTCCAGAGACTTGAATGCAAAAGGAAGATTAGATAAATCAATCATGAGGAAAAATTTATTAACTGGCAAAGCTGCCCTCTCGGACTTTTCTGCAAATGTAGCTGTTCAGAACTAGTTAAAACTCAAGAGATCACCTCATTGCTAAAATATCAAATCAACTTCTAGCAAGCTGCCATTGGATGTAGTAGATCATTTTGGTGCATTGATTATGTGTGCAAGAGGAATTATCTTGAAACATCATTGAGCAAAAGTTATTGATGCTCGAAGTTGGCCTCTCAGAAAGGTTTTAGTGCAAAACTGAAGAAATTCCATTTGGTTTTGATATGCTAAAAATAGAAAATCAAATTGTGAGGCCTTGAAAACTGACAAGTGAGCTCATTGTGGTATAGATAATGCAAAACAACAATCATTTTGACATGCCGGTCAACCAGTTGCAAAATGCAAGCTCAATCGGGAGGCTACTTTGCAGAATTGAACATTTGCAAACAACTGAACAATGACAAAATCCCTCAGCTTCACTTTTCGAAACACTGACAAAACTCATCATGGGATGCTGAAAATTGGCATGCATGTTCACATATGACACATGAGTGTGTTTGTAAAGGGAATTTGCATGAAAATCAACTGGCTTTAAAATATGACCCTCCAAAGTAGGTCATTTAGGCAAGTTCATCAAGTGCACTTCTGAAAGTGCAGAGGAAATTTTTTGAAATGGGCATCTCAAATTTGCAAAATTTGAGAGTTCCAATAGTGGTTCTGACTGGGGATGTATGCCCCCTGTGGGAATAGCAAGATTCCAGATCTCTGGGGAGTAGACCAAATGTTGAGTCCATCAGGTGTCCTCAAACTGCTCCTTTATTCAACTTTATTTTAACTTCATCTGATGACCCCAAGCCCACCAAATGAAAAAGGGGAGTTAGCATTTACCTCTGTCAAACACAATTCTGCAAAAAGAACTAATCTCCCTCAACTCATGCTTGCCACTATCAAACCACAACAACATAGGTGATTGCATCCCTGCAAACATAAGTATCAGGCTACCTTTGTGCGAGTAGAAACTTGCTCTCTATTCAATTTTTTCATCACATGGAAACCAAACCAAATAGGTTTCATCATTGCCACTCTCTTCATTCTCTGCTTTTGGATCAAGTGGCCACATGAGAGAATAGTGATCAAGACCACATTCACTAACCCTCTCATAATGATCATGCTCAAAGGAGATATCATAGCCGAAAAACAACATGCAATCCTCTTGTGCACTGAGCAAAGATTGCTCATGCATCTGTGTCTCCTCCAACTGAAATGCATCATTGGTTAGCCTGTCTTCATCCCAACAACACAACCCAAACACATTGCCATGCGTTTCAAGATTATGAAAATCAGATTTATCAACACCCACAATACCTTCATCTCCATTCAAATCATGGCATTAAGAAGAAATGTCAACATCCCAAACAATGTTCGTCACCTCATGTTCATAGACAAGATCATCAACATTCAATATGTCATCATGAAGGGAAACTCTAAGTACAGGTTCATGTGAATCAAAACTTTCATTTGCAACAAATTCATCATAGTGAGTGTCAAAGACATATTCACCAATGCAAGGTGTATCAAAATCAACATCATCTCTTGCTGCTTCAACATGAAAATCTGAAACATACTGCTCATGAGAGGAAATATGAATTTCAGATCCAGAAAAAAGGTCCTCATATGCATCTATATGATAAACACAATCATGTTCCTCATGATGAAAGTTTTAACTAGTTGTACCAATCTTTATTTTTACATTTGCATTCTCATGTACATCTACATAAATGGTTTCCTCATGCAAACATTCAGTAATGGCTTCAAAGGAAACAAAAGGGATAGAAGGAAAAACCTCAAGCACAACATGAATTTCTTGTTCATCATTATAAACTGCTTGTACAGATTCATTCAATACATCTCCTGTATGCATATCCTTCTCTTTGTTCACACTGCTACAACAATCAGCAGGGTTGCATTCCTCACTATCAAAATAAAAATCATCATTTGTTTCTTCATGGAAACTTCTCACACATGACTGCTCTAACTGACAATCCTTGCATACTCTATCATTTGCAGCTGATACACTGATGTTCTCAATAGCATTCTTCAAATCTGCAGGCACCCTTATCTCATCATGAAAGCTCTCATCAATGCTACATGCAATCAAAAGATTGGTATAATCAAGTGTACTGCAGTACTGCTGATTACACATGTCTTCTTCAAACAAGATGTTCAATTCATATCCATCACATTCTTGTTCTTGTGAGCCTTCAGAAACATTGTCATCATTCAAGGAGATCAATTCCACCTCCTGCTTTTGAAATGAATCAGAATTAATAGGGCTGTAAATAGATTTTAAATCCTCTTGATCACCTATACAAGGATGCTTTTCAACTGATTGCAAACTTCCATCTACAACACCATTGTTCTCATCAAGAAAACTTAAAACATCAGAATCATCATGATCTTCAGTTGTGTATTTAGAGTCCATAGAGGAGAAAACACTCTCAGTATCATTTGCATCATTGTAGCCTTCATTTGCTATAGAAAATCTGCTTTCTATTTCTATATTTTTAAAGCAAATGGAAGAAACTTCACATGTTTCATTTATCTTTTTATGACCATCATGACTGCAACATTCTTCTGGACATATTTCTTCTGTAGGTTGTTCAGAAACAACATCCTTATCATTGCATGATGCACTATCATTATTGTCTTCTACTATACCATCTGCATCCATTGGACTAAATCTTGAAAAAGTACCATCACATAATTGAGTTAAGAGATGACTTCCACATTTATCTATCATTTCCTCAATTATTGAAAGCCATTGACATAAGCATTTAAGGCTAGGGGGCCTCAAGTGAATTGGCATGGTACTAAGACCTAGCTTATACTTCTCACAGAACAAATCAATGCAAAATGATTCATCAGGTCTTTCTAATTCTGGTATAGCAAGTAGAAATTTCATAAATCTATCATGAAAATCATAGATAGATTCATCCTCCGATCTTTCTATATCACACAGTATATCAATATATGATTCAAACTCAACCTTGTTTGCAATTTCCTCTTCAAATTCTTCTTGAGTAATGCAGACTTCTATCTTCAGACAAGCATTCATCATTCACTACTGACTCATCTTTAAAAGTATCAAGGAAACATGTTCTGAGCTCATGCCATGAGTCTATGGAATGCATTGGTAAGCAAGTAAACCAACCTTCAGCCATACCTTCTAAATTTTTTACAAAAAAATTCATGATAACATCTTCCTCTTCAATCTGAAAATCTTCCATTAAATCAATGAAACATTGTACATGTTTTGATGTTGATTCATCAAAATCATCTCTAAACTTAGGCGAATGTTCATTAATTTTTCTTGGGACAGAATGTGGGTAACCCTGGATTTTACTAAATCTAAAGGGTTGTATCTTTCATTATTGAACACCTTCCTTTTAGGACAAGGTTGTGTTCTAGGCATGATACTATAGCTTGTAGAGGGAGAACTAAAACAACCATACATTTTGCAAATGAAAATTACTCCCTCTACAACTACTCAATTACAATATTCAACCTCCCTTTATTGTAGTGCTTAATTTTGCTAAATAAGGGAACCAAAGTTCTTTCCTAAGGAGTTCAAACATGCAAAGAATACTTGGAAATGTTGCAGCTACTGCAAATTTTTTGGAAATATTGTAGATCTCGAACTCTTCTTTAAATCTTCAATAGGTTCTTCTGACAAAGTCACCACCTCTCTTCAAAGAGTTATGAACTTCGAACAACAGGAAGTTCTTTCATATGTAATTTTCTTTATGAGTTCCTTTCACCAGCAGAGCACCACAGATCATAAAATAATCAGGTTCACTACAACAAATCTTTCTCCAGGCTTGAAATTCTTCAATATTTGAACTAAATTCAAAATGGCAAATAATAATATGACTATGTAACTAAGCAGTCTGCACTTGGAGATTCAAAGTTATCCCCAACAGAGTCGCCATTTTGTTGGTTTTGTTTTTTACTGTAAACAGGTTGGTCTTCTAGTCTACCTATGGAATTTCCAATTCCAATCAAGGGCAGCTCGAAGGACCTAGACCAGCTAACAAGGATTTTAAAGACCTCCTACACTTCGGGCTCTGCAAGACCCGAGAGGGTGATCCCTTAACAACAACAAATAATCTAATTTAATAGCTCAAAATAATAGGATAATACCAAATAGAATTGGTTGTTCATCAGTAATATCAACTATTTGGAGCATGAGATAACTACAACACCTAGGGATTTAAAATGATTTTTAATTTTAAAGATTTAGATAACACTGTTGAGGACATTTGTCTTCTATTTGATGTTATCTTCAATGAAGTTGTTACATCATTTCCATCTTTAGATATTGTTGTTGCCTCAACTACATCAACTTTTATCATGACATATTGTGTAGAAAAACATGATTTGACCTATCCAACTCAGTTATCATCATCTACGACAATATCAAATTCACATCGATCTAGACATAATCATACATTCATGGTCCCTATTCCAAAATCTTCTAGGGTACTTGATCCATCATATCAACATCTTTCACACATTAGCATTAGCTTGGATATCTTTAAGCATCATTTGAAGGCATCATTAGGACCATTTTTATCTTTGGATCATGTGCATAATTCATAAATGTTCACCTTACTTCCTACATATTCTTATCCAAAATGAGAAGTCATATTGCACACATTCATAGTGTTGTTTCTTCCCAAGGGGAGAAATTTTTTTTCATCAATCGTGGATCATCTTCAACATCCAGTGTCGAGAATCTACCAACAATACATGCATCATTTTAATGGAAGGTTGCATGGTTTCTCTTCTACTATCAATTTTGGGAGGAATCATTTCCTCACATGGAGTTCATAACTTTACATTTTCTAGGGGGCTCACATGACCTTGTCTATTTTCTCTCGTATGGGGGGAACATTCATTGCACTTTGTGATAGTAGTCCTTTGGGTTCATCATGGGTCCTTCTATCTTCTTCACTTGTACATTCTATTCATTTCATTGCATCATTTCTCTTTTGGAGGGTATTTTTATTTCCCATTGGGTTTTTCTCCTTTACTCCACTTCATGACATATTTGTACATGAGTGCCTAACATGGCCTAGTAGCCAGGACTCATCATCAATGCATACATTACTCCCTATTTTGTACTTAAGGGGGGTGTTAGTGTAAATAGTGTCTTTATCCATCTAGATAGGATATTTCCTTTCTAGGGTTGACCTGTTGGAGAATGCCAAGATCAAAGAGATCGAATTTGATAACCTTCCATAAGTGAATCTATGAACACAATAGTATGTCTATCAAATATAAAATGAAGAATATGTAAATAGAATTATCAAGCCTTTTATATATAGGAAAGGATGAGGAGATGAGAAGATAGGAGTGAAACTTTGACTACCCCTCCAAAGATGGAACACTTGTGAGATCACTTGACAAGTGTGTGAGAAAGTTTCAATAGGTGTCTTAAGTCACGATGACACATGTCTTAACCATACGAAGTGAGACAAAAGAAAAAGAAACTTAAATAAACTTAAGTTAGGTGTGAAAAGGTTAGTCATAGAAAGGTGATATCCTATCTAGATGGATAAAGACACTATTTACATAAGGACAATGATCCTCTTTGATCCTACAATAAACCAAATTTAATGTGAAATCATCAAACTTTTAGTAACACATCTTAGGTGATATTTTTAGACCATATAATGACCATTTTAACTTACTAAGTGTTCCCATTTACAAAAAAAATCATTAGGTTGTCACATATACATCTCCACCTCAAGAACCCCATGTAAGAAATTACTTTTAACATCAATTTACTCAATCCCAAAATAACGAGTTGTAGTAAAAGATAATAGAAATCTAATAGAAGTTAACTTAGCACTACGAGCTCAACAACTTCATCAAAATGAACTCCCTCTTTTTGGGAATAGTCTTTAGCCATTAGTTTGGCCTTGTACCTATTGATGCCAAAAATTGGCAAGGTAACAACCTTTATGGGAAACTCAGTTAATGGGGGGACCAATTGCACTAAATTGAGTGACCTCCGGGTTTTTAAAGAAGCCAAATTCTTCTGTAATTGGGGTTTTGGAATGGGAAATGGAAGCAAATATAAAAAATAAAGATCTAACTAAGGCGATGCGCCAAGGGGTAGATATAGGCACGGTAAATCTATCTTTGAGGATTCAATTTAAGGGTCTGATTGGTAAACTGCTATGTTCCAGAATTAACATAAATCAAAGATAAAGATTTGAACAATTCATCTAATGACATAAAATGATTATCACATACATTCATTGAAAAGAGGAGTCAAATACATGATCTAAACCAAAAATTTGTATTTCAAATCATAGAAGTTCTTGCAAATGAACAATTTAGACAATAATGACACAGTATTAATGTATTATCAAATAACATAAGAAAAAACAGAAAGGTCGAACAATGGCACAGTCTGAAAGTTTCATATAATAATCTAAAACAATATTAAAGGCCTGGTGTCTCTCTAATTTTTCTGCATCTTACGAACTTGTTTTCTAAAGCAAGAAGCAATATTTATAGCCAACAATCCATCGCCTAGTGAGCTTGTAACATAAAAGATTTTGTATCTTGAGCAATGATGGTTCGGCAATGATTCCCCTCAACTGTTGTAACAAAAAATATTCGGGCCATAGCATGTAGTCATTCCCCAACCAGATGCATCCCCTGCGAATGATGGCAATGGTCCAGAAGAATCATGTGCATACAAGTGTCGCTTCCCAATGGAAGCAATTAGAACACACGGTAGCATGTCGCATCCCATTACTCGCTCCATTCTTCCCTTTGATAGAACTCCCACCAAAGGGACGTGTGGTGGCAGTTCGCAGCCCGTGGTTCATTCTCCCTTCCCTTAAGTAAAAAATTACACTGGGAAGACATGTAACAACAATGTTTACTATCGATGCTGACTGTGGGGTCTGCCAAAAGTTAATGTGAATGGAAGCTATGTGGCACACAGATGGGGCTTGACGAAAAAGTGAAGGGAAGCAGCTCTAAATAGCCCACGGTGTAGACACGTGGCAACATGGTGGGAGCTGGTATTAGAGTGAAGGAAGGAATTACTGCGAGGAGTGCCTGACGGACATGTGGAAGTAGCTGATAGAGTATAGCAAAAAGAAGCCTGATGAAAAGTTAAGGGAAGCATGTTGAACATATGAGGCGGGGGCCGACACTTACCAAAATAAAAACACCAAAGGGAGCTTGAGGAATTTTATATTCACAACTTTTGGCGACTACCAGGGGCATTTCTCCTACGAAACGAGGAACCCAAAATTTTCTCTTGCTTGCATACCAGAGTCCGCATCCCTAGGGAAATAGAGTCAGAGCTTAGAAAGAGCTTCCTACAGAAGCAACTAGTTGGCCTCAGATGGTCTTGATATGTTGCGCAGATTCTCATGCGCTCCGCTCAGATCAAGAATCTCTTTATAAGGTAGCGCTGCAAGTAAGCTGAACCCAGACTCAAATTGGAAGAGTAGTCGTGCAATCGGATGAATGATACCTTCAATATCTGTTGTTGTAGGAGGTTGGCTGAAACTTTGAAAAGTGGTTGTGTCCTACTCCTTCTCTTCAATCTTCGCTACAATTTTCTCTATCGTGGTGACTGACTCATCTGCAAGAAATGGGGAGGGCAGGCCCATCTCAGTCAGTCGAGAGAAATTTTCCTGCATACTATCCATAGTCTTGTTCAAAGTAGTTGTGCATGTGTTGGTATGAAGGATAGTTGAGTGGCAGTGGATGAATTTGTTTGTCGTCTTGGCAGCAGCTTTCTGATCCTCGATTCCTGCTTTTGCTAAGCTCTCATCTGAGACCAGGTATAACTTACTTAGCAAACTTTTTGCTTCAAGAACCCTCTCCTCAATGAACTGTGGAAACTACTCAATTGCTCCACGAACCTCCTTGCTCAATTTCTTCACCTCTAACATATATTGGAGCCTTGGTTGTAGGGTTAGGTAGAAGGCTTCGACCTTTTCCCAGTATGAAATATATAGTTGTTGAGCCACTGGAATGAGGTTCGGTTGGGCAGCAGGGGCTTGGGGAACACTCCTTAGAAGGGCAATCTCTGCATCCTTCAAGTCAACATCTTATGTCAATTTCACAATTCTCCAATTTGTAGATGCAAGTTGTTCCTTGATGTTTCTTAGCTCTTTGGACCAGTTTTCCTCGGCCCGACTCTTGTTTATTGACTCTGTTTCAGAGAAAGCTTCGTCTCCTGAAGCTCCTTTTCCAATTGGGCCTTTTGGGCCCCAAATTCTGCATCCTTCTCTTGCATCTTTTGCTTGAATTGAGCATGTCGCTATTCAAATTCCTCCCTCTTTTGTTTCATTGCCTATTCCGCTAGAGTTAACCGGTTCTGATAGTCTTGGTTCCTCTTCCACAACATGTCAACCAAGGTGGGGTCAATGGATTGGAACTTTGCAAGTTCCTCCTGGAGTTTGTTCTGCTCCACCTCTGTTGCTTGCACTTTTTCTGATAAGCGCGCAACATTTGCCTCCATTGCTTTTTCCTTTGCTTGCAGGAACTCGACCCTATCCTTCACAAGTTTCAATTCTTCTTCTTTCTTTTTTAGTTGGCGACCAAACTTGAGGAAGTCTGTGGTCACCACCTACTGCATCTCTTCCATGAGTTCAACTTTTTCCTATGGCCAGGCTATGTTCAGATCGAGTCCCATGGTGAACATGTTGTAATCATCAGGCTGCATCTCCCCTTGCAGTTTGATGACGTTTGGATGCATGGTTGCGAAATGGATCACATTCTGAGCTTCATTGTAAATAGTATACACTTTCAGCTCCGCTAACTTCTTATCATCCTTGGCCTTTCATTTTTGGATCCTGAGAGCATGTGCTTCTTTTGTAACATCACCATATGCCATAAATCAGGACGGTGACTAAACTAGCCCGCCTATGAAAGGCACACCGGGAGGCATGCCAAAAGGGAACATAAGGGTAGTGGCCTGGGCTATTTTCCTCTTTGGGAGATTGATGGTCTGTAGGGAGAAATGAGGGATACGCCAAAGCTCGGTTTGTGAACCAGTGGGAGGACTCATCGACTATTGTGGCAATTGTGGGCTCATGGTGGACTCCAACTGCTGGGTGAACTAGGTTGTGCTCAATATAGTTGTAGTAGGAGGGGTGTTAATAGCAGTTGCACTTGAGGAAAAAGAGGCAAGAGCATATTGGGTAGTGATGGAAGGTGTAAGGGTCCATGGAGTCATTAAGAGAAATGGTCTCGCATGGGAGAACTGGGAGAAACCTCCCATGACCATTGTGGTAGAGTAAGAAAAGGAAGGGCCAACGCTTGTAGTGATGGGTGCCACAGAGACAACAAGGGCTTCTAAAGATTGTGAAGTAAGAGAAGAAGGAGCAAATGTTACATGCTAACTGGATGATTGCGGTTCCTAGCTCACCACGACCTCCTAGCTTGTTGCAAGTTTTTGTGAACTTTCCCCAACAATTGCTTCTATGCGTTGTCGTTTAGTGAGCAGGGTGTCCTCCACCTCTACAGTTTCCAACTGTTGTTGAGTCATTCTTGTTCTTGCAGCGGTCCAAGTGAGTGTCCGTGAAGCTCTTGATAGGTTTAACCGTACATTTGAAACAACCTAGCTAGGCTGCTACATTGCCTTTCTCTTTTGCCAAGTAGAGACCAATGACACTTCTGATTCTTGCTCCTCTCCTTTCCCTATATGCTCTTCAGACTCCTCATCAGAGTCATCGTCCTTGTCTATGCTCATGTTAGAATCTATGTGTGCCTCATTCCACAATCTATCAAACTCCTCATCCAATGCCACACTTCCATAAGGGGCCTCAAGTTTGTTGGTCTCTTGGCAGTATACCCAGAAATATTTGATTTTGTCTTCACTCCAATCTTCTATTTTTAACAACTTGTTTTGAAGGTTGGTTCCTATTTTGCGCTTCTCATCATACACCGCCACGGGGAAGTAGAACTTGTGCCATGGCGGCCTACTATCCTCGGTAGGAATGTGGATCAAATCAACTAGTAGATCATCCAGATCTTTCAGCGGGTTTCGCCTATTTTGCCAATAAGGCCACGGTTTGTGTGTTACCTTGACAAATTCATTTGGCGCATCATTTTTGGGGTTGTAATCCCAGTTATCACAAATCATTACCAACCCCAGATGAGCCAACTTATATTCCAACAACTTGTGCATATGTTTCTTGTTCATGACCATCGTTTTGAAGGATTGCGAGTAGCCGAAGAATCCCCTCTTCTTGGCCTTCCCTCCACAAAATTTGTAGTCAATAAGGGATACTTGCTGGAACATTTCGAGGGCTAGCACCTGACTTGTGACACATGTTGGAAGACGAAAGGGTTCTCCAGTGAAACAACGCATCTGGATGAATGTGAAATCCACTCCAAGAAACCAGTCACATTTGGGAGTGAAGTTCTGCATATATGTAGTCTGCTCCTTGGTGAGTCGGTCGAAACCATCATCCCCTTTCAAATCTTGCAAAATTGGAGTCAAGAAATTATCCGAAAATGCATAATAGTCATATGTAGAGGAGAGGAGAGGAGTCCATACAGAAGCTGGCCTTCTTTTTCCCGATTCATCAAAAATAGATAATCTTACATGCTTCTTAAAGAAATCATGGTTCTGGTGCAAAAACATGTGAGCAAGGAAGGAAGGAAACCTGAACCTCCGTTGCGTTTGGTAGTTCTTGATTTTCCCTATCATCTCGTCAATGAGGAATTGTGCAAAATCATACCAGAAAAAGGAATGTTTCCTGTGGAACTAAAACCCCAGACCCAACTAAAATTTGTACACATCCTTGTCGGTGTCCAGGCCGCAAATGAATGCCAACATTGAGAATGCATCCTACATGTTTGGTGGGAAGGCGGTGTGTAGTGCCAAAATATTTGGTGGATTTTTATGATCTTCCTTAGGCCTTTCGGTTTCTTTGTTATAAAATTCCAGAGCCTTTTTCACGCCTCTCCATATTGCCTCTCCCTTTGCTGGGTTAAATGGCTCTACCTCTTCTAGTCTGAAGTCGGGGTTAGGGATGCACAACATATTCTAGATAGCTTCCAGGAAGATATTGACTTTTAATCTTCAGCCCTCGATGGTGTTGGTGCTCAGGTTGAAATGTTTGATGGTTGCATCAACTAGTTCTAGGCAATAGTGAGCAAACGAGACCATATATTGTGGGAGCCCGTTGTACCATAGCTTCTGTGAAAATGACTCCGGGTCGATGAATTTCTTCATTCTTTCACAAGCTGCCTCCCTCAAATTCTTGGGGTTTTTTGCATGGATGGGATCATGAATATTATCCCATTCCTCCATGATTTGGCGCTAATCCCTATAATTTTTGGGCTTCTCCAGGACCTGCGTATTTACCCATCTTGGCTTCTCTAGTATACCAGGCAAAGCGTAAGAAACATTTTCAAAGATGTAGACGATTGATGCTTTATGCATATCATCAAACAAGCTCTGCATTTCTTCTCCATGGGCCTCTACTCATGCCTTTGTTTGAGAACTCTCTACCATTTATGTTTGCTAGATATTTTTGCTTAGCTCAAATTTTTTGCAACTTACCTCGGCTCTAGTTTCACTTAAAATTTCTTTTGCTCTAGGTAGTGTTTTTTGAAAAGCATCCACAATACAAACCTTGTGCATGCGATACTTATCTATTTCCTTCTTGGGGTGGCCAACAATGCTCACCTACTTGCATTAAATTTGGCATGTACTACCAATTATTTTCTCATGCGAAGTGAATTACTTGCCATTTTGAAATGACAAGAATTCATAATGACCCTTAGCAATGATGTAATCCAACGTGATTTTCTTGGAACTTGAGCTAGTGATTTGAAGGCAACTTAGGCGTTTGTATGTTGTGGCAATTAATATCCCGAACGAAATGATTAGGCCCAAATATGCAATAAGTACCTAAAAAGATTTGCATTTCTTTTTGGAGTTTGAGAAGCACCTACAAAACAACACCTCAACATTCGGCCGTATGAACTACCACCAAACACTACCACCAGCTTATGCTAATTAATTAGCTTCCACTAATCTTGCACGCAGCAAATCGTACCTAGTAGACGCAATTGGGTGGGATAATCAAGTGAGCCATGGTACAATTTTTGAGATAGTACTTGATTAACCTCATGCTTATGGTATGCAAATTACCATGCTTATCCTGGCCATTTCCATAAATAGGAACTTGGGAAAATAATGAAATCACACTTAGCAATTTTTAGCAGAATTGGTATTAGGTGATTGGCTTAGCATTCGTCGTTTGCAGTTGCGTAGAATTTGCATAGGGTTTAGACTTAGGAAATTTTCATAGAGCTTTTGTCAGATAGTTGTATAGAGCTTGTCACCATGAACACCCCAATTAGGTTAGTTTGCAACAAATCCCAATTGGCTTTTCTTAGCAAAATTTCAACTAGGCACCTCAAACGGATGACCAAGAATAAGCATTCGCTAACCATCATAGTGATGAAATGGGTTCTAGGAAGGGATTTCCTTATCTATGAGGATAGGTATAGAGTTAACATTGATGTGTGCTCTCATTTTGTGGCGTCCATGCTTGACATTGCGGTTCCCAAGCCATTGGTTTTTTTGCTAGTAATTGAAATATTTTTGAAGAATTATCTAGGCAGGCTCAGAGAGGTGGTGGCCAATGCTGCATTTGGAATAGGCTTGCCAATGACAAATGACCTCTGAAAATACATTGAGGAAGAAGCAGTCGTGCCATGGGTGTCATTCTTGAGCGGCTTCCATATTTAGTCGCAAGAAGAACATTGCCAAAGAGTCACCCGTGCATGCCATTTCCTATTCTGCTTGTACAATGTGGTGTCGTAACTTTATGATATCGATTGGTACACGAACTTCAGAAACCTGGTGTTCCCTCTGCCACTTTCCATTTCTCCTACGGACGCTGCCATTGTTGATGAAGATGTTGCCCCTGCTAATGAAGATATTATAGATGCTTCCATTGAGGCCTCCATTGCTGTTGCTCACACCCATGACTGAAAATTTCCTTTTATATGCTTTTAAAACTAATACCCGTTAGTCTATTTTTTGTATATATGTCTGAAAAGGATTTATAGTAGCGAGATAAAGAAGATACAAAAGATATATAGATATATACTCTAAAAGCGTGGCCTCTAAGCCATTTTGATACTGTATTTAGCGAAGTATATAAATATAATGAAAATATAGCTTATGTTAAAATATTTTGTCTCCTTTGCTGCTATTATGCAATGTGGATTTTCTTTTCTTCTTCTCCATATGTGTGCTCACTTCAATTCAACATATGGGTGTCATTGTTTTCCCCTTCATGGGTTCTTTTATCTTTCTCTGCACTTTGCGATAATGGTTTCCAGTCGCTTTTGCTTTCTCGCACTTGTAGAATTAATTATTGAAAGACTGGCTGACAAAAAACACAAGGGAAAAATAATTACATTATTTACATATTTACATTGGCGAAACAATTCGAAGCTTAATTGAATAATTTAAAACGAATGGACCCGTTGACTAGAATTCCCAATGGTTCATGCTCCATGGTTTCTAATTCGAATGTGTTATGTTCTTTGCACTGAATTATTTTGAAAGGGCCTTCCTAGAGGCTGCCAAACTTCCTGTGTTGGTCGGGCTTTGCAGCCCTTTCATTAAACTTTAGCACTAGGTCCCCACACTTTAGACCTTGGTCTGAAGCTTTCTTATCGAACCATCTCTTAACCACCTATTGGTGTTTGGACATGGCTATCAAGGCCTTTTCTCTTTTCTCCTGCACTTCCAACAACTCGGCCAGCCAAACCTCCATGGCTCCATTTTTCTCTATCTTGAGAGATTTGAGCAATTACAGTGCCAAAATATCCATGGAGATAGGCAATAGCACTTCTTTTCCATATACTAACTTGTATGACAAAGTCTTGAGGACTTGCTTAGGAGTTATGCGGTCTGCCTAGAGTGTCACTCAAAGATTTTTATGCCATTCTCGCTGGTCCTCTAACCTGATCCTTTTGATGAGTCAGACTAAATTCTTGTTAGTCGACTCTGCCAGGCCATTAGCCTATGGGTAGTAGTTTGATGATGTATTTAGGAATATGTTGTGCGTGAGCACAAATTGACATACCTTAGAGCCTAGGAAAGCCTTGGCGTTGTTAGAGATGATGGTTTTAGGAGGGTCAAATCTCATCACGAGTTCTTCGAGGAATTCTACTATCTCTGCCTTTGTTGCATTTTCAGGGGCATGGCTTCGGTCCACCTTGTGAAGTAGTCTGTTGCCATTAGAATCCATTTATGTCTAATGCTAGAGGCAGGATTAATCATCCTGATGAAATCAAGGCCTCGTTGTGCAAATGGCTCATCAACTACTATTGGGTTGAGGGGCGTTGCAGAATTTTTCCTTCTTCCTATGAAGAATTGGCATTCCTTGCAAGCTTTAACCAAGGAATATGAGTCATTGAACAACGTGGGCCAGAAGTACCCAGCGCACATAATTTTGATGATGGTGGTATTTGCGGAGAAATGCCTGCCCATGGGACTACTATGGAAAGTGTCGAGAATCCTCTTAGCCTGCTCTATGGTGACACACCACAACAGAACATCATTAAAGTTCCTTTTGAAAGGGACCCCTTCAATAAGGGTGTATCCATTGTTCTGTAGTCGGTAGAATCTTCTCTTTTGAGAAGGAAGGCTAGGCAGATATTTTCCTGTGTGCATGAATCTCACCTTGTTTGCTAGCCAACAACCTTTAGACTCGAACTCATTCATTAGAATCAGCTCTGACTGTTCGTCTTCGATTGTCATTTCTTTGTCATGCACCAGATATTCACATAGTCCTCTTCCTCGGACAGTCTTTGTAGGCTTGACCTCAATGTCATATTCAAGTATCTTGGTTATCCAATTAGCCCTCTTTTTGGTGATTTCTCCTTCCATGATGTATTCACACACACTGGAATGCACGACATAAACAATCACCTTATTGCAAGTTATTAGGTGTCAAAAATTCTTGAGCCCCTTAACAATTGTGAGGGCTTTCCTCTTGACGAAGTTATAGTTCATCTCATATTATTTTAGGGTTCAGGAGTGAAATTCTATTGGATGTTTTCCCTTTCCTTCATCGTCCCTTTGAGTTAAGACAATAGCAATGCTTGACTTGCTACTGAATACATACATTATGAAGTCCTTCGATAGGTTTGGATTGACCAGTATAGGAGCCAAGGAAATAGCATCCTTAACCTTTTCGAAGGATTCTCTTTCTTTTTTAGTCCATTTAAATAATTGATCCTTTTTGAGCATCAGAGTGATTGGTTTGATTATCCCTGCAAAATCTAAAATGAAATTGCTCACAAAATTTACCTTCCCCATGAAGGATTGGACACCCTTTTTGTTGACCAGTAGGGGAAGTTCTTTGATTGCTTTCACCTGCTCGGGATCAATTGCAATTCCTTCTTTGGACACTACGTGTCCCAATAGCTTGCCTTGCGGCACTTCGAAAACACATTTTTTCAGGTTTAGGGAAACCTCGAACTCCTGGCATTTTTTTAAAACCATCTCAAGGTGATCGAAATGATCATCCTTATGTTTGGCGAAAACAGTTAGATCATCCAAATAGATTAGGATACTCTTGTTAATTAATTCACTGAAAGCGATATCCATGGCCCGCTGAAAAGTGGCTCCTGCATTTGAAAGGCCGAAAGACATTTTAACATATGCAAACATTCTCCACTTTGTAGTGAACGTTGTCTTGTGTTGGTCTTCTTCTCTAGCTTGAATTTGATTGTAACCAGAGAAGCCATCCAGTAGAGAAAACATTTCTAATCCTACCACTATTTGCAAGATTGTCTCAATAGAAGGGAGTGGATAATGGTCTTTTAAGGATGCTCTGTTTAGGTCCTAAAAGTCAACACATAGGCAAATGTCTTCGTTCTTCTTTCAGACTAAGACCAGGTTAGACACCCACATGTTGTGCTTGATTGAGAAGATAATTTGAGATGAATTATCTTTGTCAGCTCTTGTGCCATCATGGCCTCAATCTTCGGATTAACTGGCCTCTATTTTTGGCGGACTGGTTTGGCACCTTCTGTCAGCTCTATTGTATGTTAGATGATGTTGGGATCATATCCCTTAAGGTCATCATATGACCAGGAAAATACTCCTTTGTACCTCATGTAGAAATCAATAAGCCTTTCTTTATCATGATGCGAGACTTCTTTCCCAACTTTGAGCTTTCTCCCATCTCTGACCTGAAGGTCCGCATAGTCGCTTTTGTTTGCTACAAACTTCCTTTTATCATTTCTTGCATCATCAAAATCAAAAAGTTTTTCGAGAGTGACAAGCCCCTTTAGAAGCTTATTAGACCTTAGTTGAGTGATCTGCCTGTTGTAGGCTTTGACAATCTTTGGTTGGAGTTGGTTGGCAAACTCTCCCAATTGTTGGATGAATGAGGTGATGTGTTCATCACTGTCAAATACCTGCCATCTTTGATCATTATTTGGAATTGTTGGTCGTACTATCACTCGTACATAGTGTTTATTATGTATTAGGTCGAAGGCAAGATCAAATTGAGATATAATTACGACCATGTGATTTGCATCAACATTTTGTTCTTGAGGCACTCTCTAGATGTTGAAGGCTTCAAAACATTCTATTAGGTCCTAGACTCTATGTCTGTAGGATCTCATGTGGACATTCTTAGCTACGGAAACCCCTCAGACTTGGTTGAATACTAGTTCAGAATCTCTGAACACTATCATTGCTTGATGCCCATCTGCTCCGCAAGACTCGGACCTTGCACTAGGCATTCATATTCAGCTTCATTGTTTGAACAAGCAAACTGGAAGCGGAAAGACCGAAGTGTCTTTTCATTGTGTGGGGATGTAAAACATATCCTGGATCTTGCACCCACTTTGCATCTTGCTCCATCAAAGTGGAGCGTCCATAGCTCTGAAGCTTGGTCACCTTCAAGTTCCTTCATGACTTTCAAAATCTCTTATTCCTCGTCGAAGATGACATAGGTGACCAACCCGGTAGCATGGTAGTTGTCGAAAGGGTCAGCATCTATATATTTGCTTAAGAGATCTTCCTCTTTATCGGTCTGATCTCCGGTCACTTTTTTTGTCCTCTAGCAACTCAGTACAATATGTCTCCTCTTTAGTGAAAGAGGTATGGGAAACTTCAAAGTTGATCATAGCTTCATCGACCACATGTTCCAAGTGCAAAAATTCAAACACTAGTTTCATTTTAGCTCCATGCTTGGTCCTTGGGATCAAGTGTGACCAGTCTAGAGAAAGATATCATCTTATCTTTGAAGTGAATTCTCGGGATAGGCAAAGGCCGAACATAGGGGGGACATATATGATCATTGTGTCTTGTGGAACTGTGATGCTAGGGCAGGATAACAAAGTCAAGGGGAGGTCTTTGATGGCACCTACAGTTTCAACTTTGTTCCCATCAAGTTGCATAAACCCCCTCTTCAAAGGTTCATAGCTAAGTCCTAAGGCTTCAGCTATCTACTTTGGCATGACTATAGTGCTAGCACCAGAGTCAATCATGGCATTGTGCAATAATTTCTCTCCCATAATGAGGGTTAGGAAGAAGGGTTTCAGTTTCGGCTTATCTCTAACCTCGACGGGGGCTTCCTCTATGCTATTTGTGAGAACTTCGATAGGAGGCGATTGGTCAACAACCTTTCCTTTGAGCATTTGATCTTTTGGTTCAATTATTAGATCCTCCTAGAGAGCCTTCTGTAGCAATGTTTTTTGTTTCATAATAGCTAAGATATCCCACAGAGACACATTAGCAGATGATTTTTTCAATTGTCCACCACATTGAATGGTGGCGGATTCAAAGGCTTCTACTCCTTAGCTCTTGTTACCACAATTTCCCTTTACGATGGACCTTGTTGTGCCACTGTGAAGGTACTAGGCCGCTGATCAAAAGCAATTTTGGGCTACAGATTGACTAGTTGCGGAAAGACTAATTTTCCCGTGAATCTCCTCTTTGAGCAAGTGTTGTAATTGGACCGTACTTGTGGATTTTTCGATGTGGATGCATCATTTGTGAATATTTCCTCTTCTTCTTCCATCCATGAGAAGAGCACGTGATCAGGAGCAATATTCATTTCTTGCTCCAAGGACATCCCCTGCATTTATGCGGTAAACACTGCGTTTTCCATTTTCAAAGAGGCATATACATAACCTTAATGGTTTGATGTCGCGCCTTGACTGCACTGCTCCGCCACCTCTTGTTGTAGATTTTCGGGTGGGAAATTTTGGGGCATATGTGAGTCACCACAAGGGAAACACCAGGGGTTGGTGTCATCTACTAAATTATTTTGCCCCGTTGTCAGCTCTCTGCTCGAGCTTGGGTTAGCACTCTGCAACAGAGAAGGCACTAGTACTATTTGATTCGTTGTTTGCACCTGCGGATTTGTGCAGGTGCCTCCTTTGAACTGGTTTTGTTGGTAAGAGACGCATATACATAACCTTAATGGTCTGATGTCGCACCTTGACTGCACTGCTCCGCCACCTCTTGCTGTAGATTTTTGTGTGGGAAATTTTGGGGCATATGTGAGTCACCGCAAGGGAAACACCAGGGGTTGGTGTCATCGACTAAATTATTTTTCCCCATTGTCAGCTCTCTGCTCGAGCTTGGGTTAGCACTCTGCAACAAAGAAGGCACTGGTACTATTTGATTTGTTGTTTGCGCCTGCAAATTTGTGCGGGTGCCTCCTTGGAACTGGTTTTGTTGGTAAGAAAACCTTTTGCCTTGATAATTCTGATAAGCTGGCTTCAGAAATGCAGCCTGGTTTCTTTTGATCATAGTTATCTCATTAGCCATGGCCCGCAACATCTCCTTGACGTACTTATATCATCCTTTGAAGAGCTGGATATGGAAGCAACATCCTGTGGTGTGCCCAGGTATGCATACATGGATTGAGGAGGAGCGACTACACTGGTAGATGGCATCACCTGGGTGGGAACTGATATCTCGAGAAACATAGGCATGGCAGGTCGAGGTGACAACTTTCTGACGTCTATTAGATTGTTCTTCACTTTAATTGCGATGTTATATGCATCTGGTAGAGTGGTTCCGTTGAGTGACTAGATCATCATTGAAATGTTGGCATTGATGGACTTCAAGTAGAACATGAACGCCAAGTCGGACGATGGGTGGATTGCAACTTGAATTCTTTGCCAAATTACGTGAAACTGAGTGTTGAAGTCAGTCATGGCTTCATATGGGGCTTGCTTTATGATCTCCAGTTGATGATACTGTGAAGACCTGTCTCCATCATTAAAGAATCTTTTGTAGAAAGGGTCTCCAAGCTGATCCCAAGTGCCAATAGTATTAGGTTGCAGCATGCGGTACCAATCTAGTGCCTTTCCTCTGAAAGAGGTAGCGAGTAACCTTAGCACTACATTTTTGGTCTGTAACACCATGCACCAGACATACATTTGCAACATCTTGCAGATGTTCAGACGGTGTTCTTGATCCATCTCCGGTGAATTTAGGTATAGCTTTTAGAGCAGAGACCAGGATAGTGGCCCAAATGGCGGGTGCTACTGGCACTACAAGAGGACTTCCAGTGTCCCATGCCACATAATTTATGTTAGTAACGGGCAACATGGCTAGTGGAAGGGGCAAAGGAAGTGGAATGTTCACTAATTGGGTCGTGGCTTGTATTGTCCCTAATGGCAACACTAACAGCCCAGGGTTATTCACTGTTTGGGACCTAGTAACAGGTTGATGGCTCATACACCCTTTTTGAATTTAGATTCATTTAAGCAGTCCCATCGGGCGTGCCAGAAAAAAAAAAGGAATTGTTGATGCCAAAAATTGGCAAGGTAACAACCTTTATGGGAAAATGAGTTAATGGGTGGACCAATTGCGCTAAACTGAGTGACCTCCAGGTTTTTTAAGAAGCTGACTTCTTCTGTAATTAGGGTTTTGGAATGGGAAACAGAAGTAGATATAAAAAATAAAGATCTAATTAAGGTGATGTGCCAAGGGGTAGATATAGGCATGGTAAATCTATCTTTGGGGATTCAATTTAAGGGCCTGATTGGTAAACTGTTGTGTTCCAGAATTAACATAAATCAAAGATAAAGATCTGAACAATTCATCTAATGACATAAAATGATTATCACATGCATTCACTGAAAAGAGGAGTCAAAGACATGATCTAAACCAACAATTTGTATTTAAAACCATAGAAGTTCTTGCAAATGAACAATTATACAATAATGGCACAATATTAATGTCTTATCAAATAACATAAGAAAAAATAGAAAGGTCGAACAATGGCACAGTCTGAAAGTTTCATATAATAATCTAAAATAATATTAAAGGCCTGGTGTCTCTCTCTAATTTTTTTGCATCTTCCAAACTCATTTTCTAAAGCAAGAAGCAATATATATAGCCAACAATCCACCACCTGGTGAGCTTGTAACAAAAAATATTTTGTATCTTGAGCAATGATGGCTGCGGCAATGATTCCCCTTAGCCATTGTAACAAAAAATATTCGGGCCATAGCATGTAATCGTTCCCTAGCTAGATGCATCCCCTACAAATGATGGCAGTGGTCCAATAGAATCATGTGCATACAAGTGTCGCTTCCCAATGGAAGCAGTTAGAACACGCGGTAACATGTCGCATCCCGGTACTCGCTCCATTCTTCCCTTTGATAGAACTCCCGCCGAAGGGATGCGTGGTGGCAATTTGTAGCCCGTGGTTCATTCTTCTTTCCCTTAGGTGAAGCTTGCACTAGGAAGATACGTAGCAACAATGTTTACACTCAACGCTGACTGTGGGGTCCACCAAAAGTTTATGCAAACAGAAGCTACATGGCACGCAGATGGGGCCCAAAAAAAAGTGAAGGGAAGCAGCTCTAAATAGCCCGCGGTGTAGACACGTGGTAGCATGGCGGGAGCCGGTAGTAGAGCAAAGGAAGGAATTGCTACGAGGAGCGCCTGACGGACACGTGGAAGCAACCGACAAAGTATAGCAAAAAGAAGCCCGATGAAAAGCTAAGGGCAACATGTTGATCATATGAGGTGGGGGTCGACACTTAGCAACATAAAAACACCTGAAGGGAGCTTGAGGAATTTTATATTCACAGTACCACTCTAAAAAACACTATGAACCCATTTTTTCTATGCACCCATTGTTGTAATATGAAGTCAATTTTATTGTTATTCCAACAAGTGACGAATAATTGACATTGAGTACCTAGGTAGTGCTTCAAGTATGTGCTCGATGTGACTGAAGGCCTATTTATTCAATTGAATGTTGAAATTATGAGAGTCCCAAGGGGGTTGTCATAGCCCCCTAGACGTCGAAGGCGTTTCTGGTGAAATCAATTTTTTTTTGTTTGGGACTCATTATTTATGGTAATTTTGACAATGTTTGACATGTAGTTACATGAGTCACACTTTCTATTTGTGGAAAGTTTTGTTCGACAAGGACTCTACAACTTGGATTTCTTATACTCTTTTGAAGCCATGTTTTTTGTAACTTCCAAAAGATTGTTGTAATTGCGAATTTTCTAAGAAATAAAAATAAGAAGAGATCTTTTCCTATGGTTTTTTCTTGGTATCATTTTACTAGGTCTTCCACGTAAATACTATGTTAAATTTGTGTTTATTATTTTTCTTTGTTTATTCTGCATTGTAAATTTTTCCTACACCCACTTGTGAGAAGATAATTTAGTTGGGGAATAAAGTGTTTTTTATAAGTTTTTTTAGGATAATTTAGTTGGGGGTCCTTACCTAGAAATACAGAAGAAAATAATGCATAAGCATAACTATGAAGACCATAATGGTCTGATAGAACAAAATTCTAAAATAATAGAAAACAACTCCATAAGTTACCACTAACATTGTAGTCTAGAAGCAATAAAAAATGAAGAGATAACACAACCTCTGCAAAACCACCTAGGCATGACCATATAAATTTCCATCTCAATCTCACATCCATTGAGAATCCATCATGCCTACATCGCCATGCTACTAAACAACCAAAATTGATGCCAAAATACTCATTCACACACCTTGGTTCCAAACACATCCACACTCACTAGAAAACTCAACCTTGACTACATTATGTGCTAGCAAAGTTCGTACATTAATAGGATTTAGGGTAGCTAACACCTTAGCAATTTTTTATTGTGGATGAACCAAATCCCTGCATAGAACATTTATAGTATTATCACTTGATACCTCTGGGTGACCTTTGTTATGGGTCACCTTTAGGCCTACCACTTTTTACCCACGTATGTATAAAACACCCATAGAACTTTGAATTCTTTTTGTAGATACCACTTACACAACATCCTCATTATTCTTCAACATCATTGAAGGAGCTTGTAAAGAAGCCCTAGACCCAACATCATATTCCTGCATATTGCATGCTATAGCATGAGACATTGATTATGACAAATTATTGAAATGTTCTAAGAGGAATAGTTGTAGAATCCACCTCTTATGCTTAGAAGGGATAGGAAAAGTTAAATTCTCCATGAAATCCCTCCAAATTGTTGTATTTGACCTCATCGAACCTGACATCCCAAACCCCTCTACTCTTAATACCACTTTCATGAACTTGAAAGTTATTAGAGAAGAACAAATTTTCCAAAATCACTCCCTTTCTTTGTGGGTCTTGAGGTTTACTAACCTTATCTTTGGGCACCATAACACCTACCTCCTCAAGAGCATGCCATACACACCACCTTCTATAGACAAGTAAAACCCAACCAAACTCCAAGTGCCACCAAATGAACCCACACAAAATCCACCCGCACCATGCCTTATAAAAAACCACCAACAACCATAAATGGAAGTCTATGCCTCACACACCTTAGTATATATTATCACACATGAGAGTTTAATTGCCAACATGAGGGGGTACTCATGTTGTCAACTTCTAAGAGCCAAGAAGGATAATAAACATCTCAACATAATGCAAAATTAAAACCAATCTAAGAAATTGAAGAATGAGAAAGCTTACCCTAACAATAAGAATAATGAAGGTTTAACACATAAATGTCATTCAATCCCAACCTAAGAATTTGCCTAATAAACATATAAAATTGTTACATGTTCTTGTTCGACACCATAATTGATCAAGAAATTGACAATCAAGTTGAGACTACATCTATAGTGAAGATAAATAACAAACCTACAATTAAAACCAATGAATTGAGCATCTTCAACAAGGCGATTTAATTGCCTATTAAGGTATGAACCTTTTTTGAGTGGGTTAATCACAATAAAAAAGTCAAATTCAACTATTAAATTTTATATCCCTTGTAAAGCTGCCACAACCATACATACTAAAAACACATCTCATTTTACTTTATTATCATATTTGACTCATAAGAAGAGGGAACTCTGTACATAAAACTACCACTCAAGAACAAAGAACAAAACTAGTTTTTCCATTACTTGAATTCCAATACCATTAAGATTTAATCTTACAAACTCTCCAAAAAAAATCTTTGAACATTCAAAAGATTAGTCTTATGAAATTCCTTTTTTTTTTGAATTTTTTATCCTTTAATAAGAAACTAAAGGTTTATCCTTTAGATTTAATCTTACAAACTTTTTAGGAGAGTTTTCCAAAAAAAAATCTTTGAACATTCAAAAGATTAGTCTTATGAAATTCCTTTTTTTTTTTGAATTTTTTATTCTTTTAATATAGTTGAATTGCTTTTACATTAATACAAATACAAAATTAAATAAAAATAATATTATCTTATTCCCAATTGCCTAGTGGGGTACTCCAAAAAGCAATCGAAAGTTCCAGGCTATCTTTAACTCGTTCAATGGCTTAAGATTTACACCAGAGTATAATTGAATGGAAATTCTGGTCCACACAATTATTAAATAATAAAATAATATTAGATTGCATGTCGGCATTCGTGGGTATCACGTTTCCTCCATATAGGCTAATATAACTCCCCTTGCTCTCCATATTTCACACGCAAATTTGCTTTGTTTTCTTCTCTTTGTATTGCGAGGGCGTTGCATCAATCGGCGTTTGCAGAGGTCCACAGTTCGAGTCAGAGGAAGTTCATGTCAGATCTAGACATCCAAATCCCCACCTTTGGTAAGCTCTAATCGTATTCTCTGACATGTTTTTGAAGCTTTTGGATCTATCAAAGGATTTATTAAATTTATTTGCGTTAATCGACATAAGAGTTCCCAAGTCCACGATAACGTGTAAGCGAGCTTATGTTAAAAACTGTGTTTATTTGCCATTTTCAAGAACTGCACCTCTCCTTATCTGTTGAAGCTACAATCCAAGACTTGGGTTTGGGTTCGTTCAGTGAATGAACCCACCTGACCTCAATTGTTTAGGGGACAGATTTATCTGGAGACCTGCATCGACCCTCCTCTATTGTAGGTGTGGTTTAAACCACATGGCCTCATCTGTTGAGCGTACAGTCATGTCCATCGGTCTTCATTTATTCAGGGTACAATCAAATTTCTACTCACGACTTTTGCATCTGGCTTTGCCCATTTAGGGTACAGGCGAATTCATCCGAATTCCACCCAGTACTTGTATTTGAGCTTTTCTATTCGGAGTACAGTCAAATTCACCAGATTGCATCAGTTCAGGATACAACCAAATTTACTTAAAGACTTGTGATTATGATTTTTTTTTTTTGAATTTTCTGTCAAATTTACCCAAAGTTTTCCATTTGGTCTCGTCTATTTAGGGTATAGCCAAATCCGCTCAAATTCACCGGCTCTCATTCATTGAGGGTTCTGTCAATTGACCCCTCTACTTGCACTGGAGAAGCATGTATGACTGCTTTGGAGTTTACTGGCTGACCCCCATGGGATTGTATTCTTTGACATGGAATATTTATTCTGTAAGTTTTTACGGTCTTGTCAACCCGACCTTATCTTTGAGGGTGCGATCAAATCGATGGGGCCTCATCCATTCAGGGCGCAGTCAGGGTGCTCTCAAATACACCTGCCTTCATTGGTTTGCTGGTCTCACACGTTAAGGGTGCTTTCAAACTCGGTTTGCCTCATCTGGTGAGAGTACAGACAAATATGATTCCGTATGACTTTATGACACGATCTTTGTGGAATTGGATACATGACCTAGGATGTTATCGTTATTCTATGATACTCACCCCGAGAGGTCCCCTTGGTCTCATCCATTGAGGCTGTGGTCAAATTTATCTAATCTCATCTCTTGAATGTACAATGGAATTCACCTACACACATGCACCTGTCACCCATGTATGACTGCACCTGTAAACCATGTATGATTGCAACTGGGTAGACAAAGTGATCCACCTGGTTGAACGGGGGTCATCCCCATGTCAGTAGATTTAATGGTCTAGGATATTTCTTCTGTCAAATTTATGGTGTAAATACTCTTCAAGATTTGCACCAACTCTGTTCCATTGAGGTTACAACCAACAAATGCAGTGAGCCCCAATTGTTGAATGTGGAGTTAAATTTATCATGGTATTCATTTCCCTCTTGCATTGAGGTCAAGTCCAAGTCACGTAACTTGCACATACCCTCAATCATTGAGGCTTCATCCAAATCCACCAGGCCCTTTCTGTCGAGGATACAGTCAAATTCATCCCAAGGCATGCACCTGATACACTTATAACACTTTTGGGATTACAGGGTGAAGTCTGCGAGATTGGAAAGGTTAATATATGATATTTATTCTATTAAATTCACCTCAAGACTTCCACTTAGCCTCATCGATTGAGTGCAGTTACATCGAAATTTGCCCCAGACTTGCATTTGAGACCCATGTATCTAGGTTGAGAGGGTGATCCCCTGGTTTGAACATGCTCACAACTCTGATTAGTTTGAACTTTGAACAGTTTAGAATATTTTGTCTTTCAAAGTC
>VDFB02000009.1:34831134-34858718 GCA_007258455.2 Sequoia sempervirens | reverse complement strand
ACAAGTTAGTGAAAGCAAAAACACATGTTTGAGGATCTCCATTAATGTTGTGCTTCTCAAACCTTCGCACCTCAAATACCATGGGTAAGGAAGTAGCAAGAATCTACAATGATAGAGGGATACACCTATAGTATGGAGCAATAATAGATTGAGCATAAGTGCTAGTCATGGAATCGGCTTGGCTCTACAACTAACCAACATATTGCATAAGATAGTTAATGACACTATGGTATGTGTGAAGGTGGTAAAATTTTGTGGAGTAGATAATATTAAAGTAGTGGACCCAAGGGTAAGGATGTGCCAAGAGTTCTTCCATAGAAGCTAGAATTCAACCCAACATAAGTAAGAGCAATCATGGCCATGGGTATAATAGTCACCATGTGCACAGTTGGAACTAACATCAACATGGAAAGTTGTGTGCTAATAATGTTTGATTGAGATTCTCTTGTTCTTTTGAAGAAATAAGTGTAGGATGGGATGTTTTCTTGGAAAATATGTACTTAGCCCATTGTCAACATGTTTCAGATAGTGTCAAGGATATGCATTGGTTTAGAGAGGCTATCCTTGGCTAAGAAATATTGAAAACAATTTAGATCTATAATTGAGAATCAAAGGCTTGAAGAGTAGATTCATGATTGAACCCAAAATCCACATGAGGACAAGTGTTGGATGGGGAAACAAATTCTAATGTTATGGGAGGAGGGGATTGAGTATCCTAGTAGAAAATTTTTCTCTAGAAAATCAGAACCAATGTGGATTAGTGTTGTGAATGTTTATGAGTGTTCCATGTTATATGTGCAAAGAATTCTTCAAACTACATTACCTAAGAAGAGATAATGGTTTGTAAAACTCATAAAAGGTTTTACAACACTCAACCTAAACTCTAACAAAGATAATGAGAAAGAAGTGTAAAAGTTTGCTATTTTTTTAGTTTTTGAAAATAGAAAAAAGGTTTTGTGTTGAAGTGGAAGGTTCACCAAAATTTAAAGAGGAAAAAAGTTAATTGCTCCATATAGAGTTTTTGGGAGCTAACTTTACTCTCTTTACACTAGGATAAATCAGAAGCTTAGGTTCTCTTGAATTTGCCTTAATTATCCTTTTATACATAATTTATAATAACAGAGAATTACAAATTACAATATGAAATATCCAACAACAACAAACTAGAAAAAATATCTCTTTACAAAAGAGAAATTACAACTTTATTCCAACATAAATTGAAGTACTAATCATGAGGAACTTGTAGTTCTTTTCTAGAACCCTTTACCTTGGACACGAGTGTGTCACATATATGTCATCACGTTGCATTCTTGTCTAGTCCAAATACTCAATAAAAAGTAGTGACAGGCATGAATGTAGTTCTTGTACACACATAATGCAAAATGATGAAATTTCAAAGTATACACAATACTCAAAATAAAAAAGATAACAATAAAGCTAGCTATTTAAATTTTTGAAAGAAAAGACTAAAATATTAGGAGAAGAGTTAGAAAATGTATCACCAAATAACACTTCCTCTTTGATAAAGAAACCTACAAAATCTATACAAGAAGAGAAAAATGTTTTTATGGCTATTAACGGGCTTACCTTAAGTCAAAACCCCATTTTAGTATTTCTACCTCCATGACAACCTATAATTTTTATAATATTTGAAAGATTAATTGAAAATGTAGATGACTAAAATATGGAACATCTCAAACACACTATGCTAGTACTTGATATTTTGCAAATATAAATGAGAAATTTAAACAAGGAGAAAGGGAACAATATTGTAGGAAAGAACTACCTAGAAGATTGCAAAAACTCCCAGGAAGAGTGGTGTTCCCTTGATCCTATTGTTCTCCACAATATCACAAAGATAATGTTCAAAAATGCTAAAGAGAATCACATGCAAATAGATGGCATGGTCGAATAGCTTGATGGTATTTGCTTGAAAAAAATGGTAGAATTTCTTCTTCAAAGTTGTCAAGTGAGAATTAGGAATAAAAAATCCACTTGAGAGACCAAAATGGAAATTTTGAAAGCATTGTTGTTTGGAATTGCATGCAGGAGTATTACTTCTCGAATTATCAATGGGAAGGTAGCACTCAGACGACCATTGGAACCATGAATTTTGTAGGATGCTACCACATTGTCCATATTCTCCACAACAAAACAATGTTAGCTAAAAGGAAAAATGAATCATAATAAAAATGGTCAAATCTATAATGCACTTTGATAATACACCTAAATTTCTTTGGGCCAACATTATGAATACGACACTATATATTTTAAATATAGTTTCTTCAAAATCCTCACATCTCTCAACTCTCTTAGTAAAATGGTCAAATAAAAACCTCATATATCTTAGAATCTTTGGGAAACATATTCCAATAATTATCCCTAAATAAAAAAGACAAATTATTGATTACACATCCACTCAATATATTTTTATTGGATGTGGTATAAATACAAAGGGAATTAGACTTTATGATCCCTCCAAAAGAGATGTTGATTCGAGTTGAAATGTTCACAATTTAGAATCTTCTCTATCTAAATCTATTGATATCATTATTGAATCTTCATGTTTTGAATAAAACTTATCAACTAACCTCTAATCTCATCCTAGTACACATGTTGCCTTAATTTAAGATACCTAAATGGATTCAATCCTTAATTTAAGATTAAAATATAGAAACTTCTCTTTTTCCTAAGATGAGCAAAAATCAACATACACATGTTGCCTTAATGAAACTATAGGAAATTGAAACCCAAGCATTTGAAGAAGCAAATGAAAATAAAAATTAGAAAATTGCCACACAATTAGAATGCAATGCTCTCAACAAAAAAACTAGAACTTGGGAACGTGTTCCACCATCCTCTATCATAAATCATTAATTGTCACTAGCTTTACAAAATTAAATACAACCCTCAAGGAAATATTGATAAATAAAAATCCAAATTAGTGGCTAAAGGTTTTTGTCAATAATATGGCATAGATTATGATGAAACATTTACACTTATAGCAAAAATGAGCACTATTCATTTACTCCAGTCACTAGCTTTCCTAAAGGTTAAAGGTTTTTGTCAATAATATGTCATAGATTATGATGAAACATTTACACTTATAGCAAAAATGAGCACTATTCATTTACTCCTTGCACTAGCTTTCCTAAATGGATGGGATATTCACCAAATGGATGTTAAAAATATATTTTTAAATAGTGATTTACAAGAAGAAATATATGGCCATCAACTTCAAGGTTTTTTTACAAACAAATAAAGAAAACTACATATGTAAAATAAAAATAACTTTTTATGGACTAAGACAAGCTACTTGAGCATTGTATTCAAAATTAAATACCTTCTTTCAAAACATAGAATTCTTCAATTATAAATCTAATAATGATCTATTTTCAAATTTGTAAATATTCATTTCAACCATTATAGCCTATTAAATGACAAGCACATCACTAACAATCTATCATCCTTGATACACAAATACAAGCAAAAGCTCAATCTTACCTTTGAAATGACTAATTTAGGTCTTCATCATTTTCTAGGAATGTCAAAATTTCAAGATCTTCATTCACTTAATATATCTCAAGCAAAATATGCTAAAAAATTAATCTCAAAATTCAATATGTTTAATTGCAAACCTACCATCACACCTATTGAAAATGGTATTAAACTTGACTCCCCCGCACCTACCCAACCCCCACCCTACCCTCACCCTACTTACAAAAAAAAACAACTCTACTCTCTATAATCAACTAGTTGGAAGCCTAGTTTATCTAACTATATCACACCCTTATATTTTCTATGCAGTTGGTGTCCCATCCTATCCTAGTTTATGCAAGAACTTTATGTACAACATTGCAAATATTAATGATTGTGATGACGTAGTCAACAACAATTTTTTTTGCTAGGTGCTAGATATGAGTTAAAAATTCACTATAAATTCTGAATGAATTAGGATTTGTCTTTATATACAACACCCTAGCATGCAATTCATATGTTCCATACTTCAAGTCAGCTAATTGGAGAGAATATACTTGGGATCAAAATCTGAATTTTAAATTTGAAAATCTATATTTACTTCCACAAATCACATAATTAATCTTAGTCAAGCAGACAATCTGCAAATTTAAACCAGCGTAATAGATGGATAAACTAAAAATAAGCACAAATAAAATTAGACTCAAATCATATTATTTTCTAACTTTCACACAAAATACATTATTTTTGTACGAAAATCATTAAAACGAAAAATAAAAAATAAAAAATATATATAAATTAAAGAAAAACTTAAAAGATATGCAATTTTTCATTGTTATAGTAACCTCTAGTTAAATGTTATAAAAACTAACGTTATATTAATTGATGGTATGATAACATGGATGGCCAATATAGATTTCTTTTAATAATAAAATGAATAGTCATTATATATTTTTTGTATGATAATATGGATGGTCATTATATTTATTTATTTTTGGGTATGTAGGGAACTATTTTACCTTTATCTTGTAAATTGTGACCGAAGAAATATCATCTTCTTAGGAAGTTCGACTATGGTAAAAAAGTTCAGAAAATTAAAAAACCAATAAAATAAAATCATGCATGTACCATGAGCAATATAGGAGTCAAAGGGACTTAACCCAATTATGAGGATTCCACTACTATTAAAGTACAATCTAATCAAGAAAGCTATTGGTGTGCTCAGCATAACTAGCCATTTCAACTCAAGAGACAGAATGTCTCACATCATGACAAATTTTAATACATATGAGACTAATGATTTACATTGGTTGAGCAGTCCATAAGTGAGACTCATAAGTGAGTTGAAAGGTTACAAAAGGGAGATGGAAAAGGATCTCTAAGTACATGAAGGATGGTTGATAGTATGATGTCGATGTAATCTAATGTGAATTACATACCATCTACTAGAAGGGCACTGGGGAGATTTGCACAAACAAGACAAATTTACAAATAAGTGTATCACGACTTCATCGCAGAGTTGGATCTTTGAAAATATGTGCATGACCTGAAAAAGTAACGGAAGAGGATTAACTTAGATGAACCTACATTGAGAGACAGGATTGTTGGTGCATTTGCTGTTTTGTGGAGTATGGTTGGTGAGTAAAGCCTATACAATGGGGAATTGACTTATTAACTCTCTGAAATGTTTAAAAAAATTCAGAGCCTTCTGTGATCACTCCCAATAAATATTATTTGTGTAAGAATTTGAAGTTTGAGAAAGATCTACAGAGGGCTGGGCTTGACCAAAGAGATGAGGAAGAATCAAGTGAAGAGATTGCTATACACAGTGGACCACACAAGGAGTGATGAGAAAGTAAAGAGTGCCAGGGACCATAGGAAACAAGACATGGGAGCCACAGATTATGACGTTCCTATCTAATGCAATTGAAGTAGAAGATAAACCCTTAAAAGTTAGAAATCAAGGAAATGCCTTAAGATCCTATCCAATTATGTACGTTACAAATTTAGGAAAAAAATCTTTTAAGTTGCTTTCATTTGGCAAATGGGGAAAGTACTTACTACAAATGAAGTAAGAAACTTTAGTTATCCTTGTCGCGCAATTCATACCATGGGTTAATCCAACAAAAAGCCTAGAAAACTTTCAATGCTCAAGGAAATATGTGATTGATTAGTACTTGGGTTAATGCCCCATTGGTAATAATTATCCATACAACATTTCATGCTCCAAAAGCTGAAAGTAAAGGATTACGTTTGATAGAACCTTTCAATGCTAAATACTATAAAATGATGTCTAAACCTTCAAACCGTTTCTAAGCTCTTGACAGTTATACAAAAAAACATTCAGCTATTATAAAGATGTTGAGTTTATGCCATGGAAACAAGGATTCTCAAATTTTTACACAGATTTTCTATTTATAAAGCACATAAGATTCCATCCATAAAAAGTGTTTCGAATTATCAACCCCAAGAACCGCACATTTGTCAACAATAAGACAAATAGTTTTTGGGGTATATTTCAATCTCTCTATATTTAGTACTTGAGAAAGACATTACTTCAAACACATAATCTTAGCTCCACAGCCATTTCTCAGCTGGGACAGTTTTTCAAAACATCCAACTTAAATTTATCCTTAGTATATTGAATTTCCTCCATCATAGCAATGATTCTCAAATCTATGCACAGATTTTCTATTTACAAAACACTTAAATTGCATCCATCGTAAGCATAAAGTATTTCAAAATTTCAACCCAAGACTTGCACATTTGACAACAGCCAGACAAGAATTGCATGTCTTTCAACATTAATGCCAGAATTATTTCGGAAGTACACTTCAACTTTTTTTTATATATAAGCATTGAAATAAACATTACTTCAACCAATTAACTTATTCACCTTGGCCCCAATGCCAATTACAAGCCCTAAAACCAATACAAAAAAAGTCAACCATTAACCGTCCCAAGATGAGCCAAAAGACTCCAAATATTGATAGTAAGTAATACAGTCTGATACATATAGAGATAGATCACAACATAAATATCTTTCTTATTTTATTCATTAAAAAAGAGCCTCTTAAAAACCATGGATCTTGATTTTATCCTTCTTCACCAAACCAGCCTACAAAACAGTTCAAAGAATAACAATCAGTGAAACATTCGATAAAACAAAACAAAAACTTAATTTTTGATTGCAATTATACAAACAAGAACCAGATATATGAACAAATCAAAACTTACATTGATAAGGAACTGAGAAGCACTCTTCCTCTGATCACCTTGAAGCTGGATAACCTACAAAATAGATGCTTTTCAATGAGGAACACAGTGGATAAAGATTTCAGTGTGCCAGTCCATGACAGAAAAAGCACTGTGTCATACCTGCCCCAGCTCTGGATCCTGTACTACAGTACCATTGCAACAGAACTCTTTCTTGAAATCTTTGAGAATTTTGTTGTAATTGTATTCCTTTCGAAGTCCTTGAATGGTAGTCAGGCTCTTTCTACCGTTTCGCTGCTGTATGCGAACATGTACATAATCCTTTGTACCCGATCCAACATCGTCTGTTTCTGACTCCTTGAATGGGTCTGTAACAGGTGAAAAGGAATTAAGGAACATGCAATGATGTGGCTAAATTTTTCTTAGAAGCACTACTTTGCAAACTTTGTAAAATTTAAAAATACTAAAAATTTTATAAGGGGGAAGAATGACACAGTAACACTTGATTTGGCTCCATTATTTATGATGGTGCTTGATAAGTGGAAGGCCATTAACTATTTAAAAGGGAGTTAGTTGATGTGTCTTTTCAAAATTAATTTTAATGATAGCTTTCCATATAACTTTTAACATTTAGAAACAAAATTCTTAGCTTGAGCAGATAGTCTTCCTCAACATGTGAGCACAGTTGCAAATCATGGGTGAATCTGACTGTGCCCTCAGCAGATGATGGCTCATGCAATGAGTGTAACCTCAATGGATGAGAGTTGGTGCATGTCTTGGGGTAAAATTGACAATGACTTTGAAAGACAAATATTCTAAACTGTTCAAAGTTCAAACTAATCAGAGTTGTGAGCATGTTCAAACCAGGGGATCACCCTCTCAACCTAGATACATGGGTCTCAAATGCAAGTCTGGGGCAAATTTCGATGTAACTGCACTCAATCGATGAGGCTAAGCGGAAGTCTTGAGGTGAATTTAATAGAATAAATATCATATATTAACCTTTCCAATCTCGCAGACTTCACCCAGTAATCCCAAAAGTGTTATAAGTATATCAGGTGCATGCCTTGGGATGAATTTGACTGTATCCTCGACAGAAAGGGCCTGGTGGGTTTGGATGAAGCCTCAATGATCAAGGGTATGTGCAAGTTACGTGACTTGGACTTGACCACAATGCAAGAGGGAAATGAATACCATGATAAATTTAACTCCACATTCAACAATTGGGGCTCACTACATTTGTTGGTTGTAACCTTAATGGAACAGAGTTGGTGCAAATCTTGAAGAGTATTTACACCATAAATTTGAAAGAAGAAATATCCTAGACCATTAAATCTACTGACATGGGGATGACCCCCGTTCAACCAGGTGGATCACTTTGTCTACCCAGTTGCAATCATACATGGTTTACAGGTGCATTCATACATGGGTGACAGGTGCATGTGTGTAGGTGAATTCCATTGTACATTCAAGAGATGAGGTTAGATAAATTTGACCACAGCCTCAATGGATGAGACCAAGGGGACCTCTCGGGGTGAGTATCATAGAATAACGATAACATCCTAGGTCATGTATCCAATTCCACAAAGATCGTGTCATAAAGTCATACGGAATCATATTTGTCTGTACTCTCATCAGATGAGGCCAACCGAGTTTGAAAGCACCCTTAACGTGTGAGACCAGCAAACCGATGAAGGCAGGTGTATTTGAGAGCACCCTGACTGCGCCCTGAATGGATGAGGCCCCATCGATTTGATCGCACCCTCAAAGATAAGGTCGGGTTGACAAGACCGTAAAAACTTACAGAATAAATATTCTATGTCAAAGAATACAATCCCATGGGGGTCAGCCAGTAAACTCCAAAGCAGTCATACATGCTTCTCCAGTGCAAGTAGAGGAGTCAATTGACAGAACCCTCAATGAATGAGAGCCGGTGAATTTGAGCGGATTTGGCTATACCCTAAATAGACGAGACCAAATGGAAAACTTTGGGTAAATTTGACAGAAAATTCAAAAAAAAAAATATCATAATCACAAGTCTTTAAGTAAATTTGGTTGTACCATGAACTGATACAATCTGGTGAATTTGACTGTACTCCGAATAGAAAAGCTCAAATACAAGTACTGGGTGGAATTCGGATGAATTCGCCTGTACCCTAAATGGGCAAAGCCAGATGCAAAAGTCGTGAGTGGAAATTTGATTGTACCCTGAATAAATGAAGCCCGATGGACATGACTGTACGCTCAACAGATGAGGCCATGTGGTTTAAACCACACCTATAATAGAGGAGGGTCGATGCAGGTCTCCAGATAAATCTGTACCCTAAACAATTGAGGTCAGGTGGGTTCATTCACTGAACGAGGGCAAACCCCAAGTCTTGGATTGTAGACTCAACAGATAAGGAGAGGTGCAGTTCTTGAAAATGGCAAATAAACACAGTTTTTAACATAAGTTCGCTTACACGTTATCGTGGACTTGGGAACTCTTATGTCGATTAACGCAAATAAATTTAATAAATCCTTTGATAGATCCAAAAGCTTCAAAAACATGTCAGAGAAAACGATTAGAGCTTACCAAAGGTGGGGATTTGGACGTCTAGATCTGACATGAACTTCCTCTGACTCGAACTGTGGACCTCTGCAAACGCCGATTAATGCAACGCCCTCGCAATACAAAGAGAAGAAAACAAAGTAAATTTGCGTGTGAAATATGGAGAGCAAGGGGAGTTATATTATATGGAGGAAACGTGATACCCACGAACGCCGACATGCAATCTAATATTATTTTATTATTTAATAATTGTGTGGACCAGAATTTCCACCCAATTATACTCTGGTGTAAATCTTAAGCCATTGAACGAGTTAAAGATAGCCTGGAACTTTCGATTGCTTTTTGGAGTACCCCACTAGGCCAATTGGGAATAAGATAATATTATTTTTATTTAATTTTGTATTTGTATTAATGTAAAAGCAATTCAACTATATTTACGCCGAAGGTGTGTCCTATTTGAGAATTGCAAGTTAATAACTGAAATCAACGGTCAAGGGATCAGTAAAAACAATGCAATACGGTTAAATTAATCCTGAGCGTTCATTAATTCCGTTTTCCGTCGCCGTTTTAAATTTATTGTTTGCTGTGTTTGTGTTCCTTCTATAAACGAGGCGACCTATAAAAGCGTAGCCGTTCATCATTTTTTCGGCTGTTTTTTGGCCGTTTTTAGCTGCTTTCCCCCCGCTATTGCTATCCGCTCCTCCAAACACGTCTTCGCTGGTTTCACGGTGGTTTTTTAAAAATAAAATTACGGCAAGATCATAATAATGAACACATATAGGTTTTAACATTACGGCATCCTTTACCCTAATTAATATAGTTAATATAATAAAAAATAAATTATAATATTATAAATAAAATAAAATATTTAATATATAACAATATAATAAATATTTTTATAATATAGTATAAAAATAATAGTACAATATTTAAATAATATAATATAATATCATATAAATATAGTATAATATTAAATATTATAATAATATAATATAATAATAATATAATAATATTAATATAATATAACATTATAACATTAGAATAATAATAATAAAATAATAATTTAATAATTTAATATTAAAATTCATAATATTTAATTAATAATATAATATTAAGGATAATGATAATTTACTAAGTAAAATATTAAAAAAATCATATTAATATAATAATATAATAATGGGGGTTGGGGCCTAGTTTGGTTAGCTAAATCTTTCAATTTAAGTAAGTAAGAATAACGTTAAAAAAGTTTAATATTAGTAATAGATTCAGTCTAAAAAAAAATAAAAATAATATAATAATGAAAACAATTTAATAATAAGAATAATATAATATTATAATAATTAGAATAATATAATAGTAATATCAAACTAATAATACAATATTATGAATAGTATAATAAAATAATATATAATACTTATATGATTTCATTCCTTATCCTAAAAATTGATCGAGAATCCAAACCCATTCAATTAGCAATAAGATATAATACAATATAATAATAATATAAATAATAAATATAATATATAATAAATGTTATTATAATATACTAAAATACAATAACATAATATAATAAATATTTATATAATATAATATTATTTAATATAAATATAATATAATTAAATTATATAATTACATTATGTAATATAATATAAATATAATAAAATAAATATAATATAATATAATACATAATCCAATCATTAATATAATAATGTAACATAATCCAAACTTGTTTTTGAAATTAAAAGCGGCAAATCAAGGGTGTCGTCCCTGTAGAACAAAGCCCAACGGGCCAACCACCAGAAACAAACAAGGGTGCAAGCCCTTAGAACAAGGCCCTACATGCCATTAACAGCATACAAACACCACAGAACAACAAGGGTGTCGTCCCCATTGAACAAGGCCCTACGGGCCATTAACAGTAGAACCACAGCAGGAGCCAAAGACCCAGATCAGACCAAGCCAAAAACGGCTTACAACCCATTCTTGGCAAGAGACCAGGAGCCACCGAACACAAAGAACAAACATATCAGACCACCCTGCAATCACAGGACAATAACAGACCTTCCACCCAAAAGGCCATAAACCCTCTGCAACAGCAGACCTTGCAACAAATCTTCCAATCAAAAGAACCAAAGACCATTTGCAGCAACAGACCTGCAACAGACCTTCCATTTAACAAAACCCAACCAGAGCCAACCTTATTCTTACACACAAAGGGGTAAGAATCACTCCTTGCAGCAGAGAGACCGAACCAGGAAGCCAACTCAAACACCGCCTCTAAAGGAGAGAGCTCCCCTCTAATGGAGAGGATCATATATAAACTTTTCCCACTGGACCCAGAGATCTCCAACAACCCAATACTCCACCTCCATAGGAGTATATCCCACCTCAAAAGGGACGACAACAGAGAAAACCAGGAAAGGACGCTTCCAAACAAAACCACAACCCCCAACTTCACCTCTATAGAAGAAGAATCCACCTCAATAGGACTCAGCTGTGGAAACAAGGAGGAAGCCACCACACCCATAGGAAAAGCACACATACCACCCTTCAGCAAACCCGGCAAGCACCGCCACAAAACAAATCAAGGGATAATCCCCTTATTGCAGTCAACTAGAACCATCCCAGGCAGAAACAAACCAACAGAGAGCCCAACAAGGATGGGGACTCCCAACACCACCCTCCACAGAACCACGAGACCCCAACACATAGAGGGTCTATCATCAATACGCGCCAATAAACGTAGAAGATCCCAAACAATACCACCAAGGAAAGCCAAAGCAGGAGCTGAATCCAGACGATGGCAAAGCCACCATCTCAAAGCCCAAGCAACAACAACAAAGGGTGTGGGGAAGGAAGCAAAACTTTCACCCCAGCCACCGCACCCAAAATCTCCACCAGGCACCAACGCAAGGAAAGACCCCTGAGATGCACCTTCAAACACCAGTGTAGAACAACAACAGGCAAACAAAAGGCTGGAGCCAGCCAAGCAACAGAGAGAACCTCTAAAACACCAACATAAGGAGGCCAACAAGATCCTCCCCCACCAATGAGCAGCGTAACAAGTTGACCAAAATCAACCTCCATCCACTAGAGAAAAGTAGTAGTCGACAAGCAGAAGGCAGGAGCTAGCCCGACAACCACAGCAGCAAAGCCCTCACCAAAAATATGAAACGAAGGCCAAAAAGACTGTCTAAACTGGCCCATGTCAAGCCCCACCACGAACTGAACCGGAGAAATAAACTTGGCATCCAACAGACACCAATGCAAACCCACACCCTGGCCCAGATCCACGCACAGAGTGGACACACTCCACACATCTTGACCCAGGTCCACACACAGAATGGGACCATGAAGCACATCATCATCTCCAAGAGGAAACACCACACAAAGCAGATCTGCCACATCCGTCGGAGAGCAGAGGAAACGCTCCTGCACATACCACCCATACGCACAGAAAATAGGGGAAACAGGGAATAGAGGTCTCCCCAAGCGCACAGAGAACAAATCGTCCACCCAGTGCACCTTCAGCCGAGAACAACAACCATCATGTGTCTCAATCCCGTCGTCCTCATCAGATTCAGAACCTTCGCCATCATCATCGCCAGGAGAATTCAAATTTCTTCTCCCGCTCAACCGTTGCAGAGCCTTCGCCTTCACCTTCGCCATGCTTAATCCAAACTTGTTATATTAATAAAATAATAATAATATAATAGTAAATAAATAAATAAAAATATAATAATATTATTATATAATAAAAATCTATAATAATAATAATATAATATTTCAATAATAATACTAATAGTCCATGATTAACCTTCTATACCTCTTCCGTACCCATTGCACACCAAGGTGCGATTGCTAGTTAATTTTATTTCACACTAATTTTTAGATATTTATCTCCACCTCAAACATTTTATCCCTTGGGTTTCTTATTAAAGGATAAAAAATTCAAAAAAAAAAGGAATTTCATAAGACTAATCTTTTGAATGTTCAAAGATTTTTTTTGGAGAGTTTGTAAGATTAAATCTTAATGGTATTGGAATTCAAGTAATGGAAAAACTAGTTTTGTTCTTTGTTCTTGAGTGGTAGTTTTATGTACAGAGTTCCCTCTTCTTATGAGTCAAATATGATAATAAAGTAAAATGAGATGTGTTTTTAGTATGTATGGTTGTGGCAGCTTTACAAGGGATATAAAATTTAATAGTTGAATTTGACTTTTTTATTGTGATTAACCCACTCAAAAAAGGTTCATACCTTAATAGGCAATTAAATCGCCTTGTTGAAGATGCTCAATTCATTGGTTTTAATTGTAGGTTTGTTATTTATCTTCACTATAGATGTAGTCTCAACTTGATTGTCAATTTCTTGATCAATTATGGTGTCGAACAAGAACATGTAACAATTTTATATGTTTATTAGGCAAATTCTTAGGTTGGGATTGAATGACATTTATGTGTTAAACCTTCATTATTCTTATTGTTAGGGTAAGCTTTCTCATTCTTCAATTTCTTAGATTGGTTTTAATTTTGCATTATGTTGAGATGTTTATTATCCTTCTTGGCTCTTAGAAGTTGACAACATGAGTACCCCCTCATGTTGGCAATTAAACTCTCATGTGTGATAATATATACTAAGGTGTGTGAGGCATAGACTTCCATTTATGGTTGTTGGTGGTTTTTTATAAGGCATGGTGCGGGTGGATTTTGTGTGGGTTCATTTGGTGGCACTTGGAGTTTGGTTGGGTTTTACTTGTCTATAGAAGGTGGTGTGTATGGCATGCTCTTGAGGAGGTAGGTGTTATGGTGCCCAAAGATAAGGTTAGTAAACCTCAAGACCCACAAAGAAAGGGAGTGATTTTGGAAAATTTGTTCTTCTCTAATAACTTTCAAGTTCATGAAAGTGGTATTAAGAGTAGAGGGGTTTGGGATGTCAGGTTCGATGAGGTCAAATACAACAATTTGGAGGGATTTCATGGAGAATTTAACTTTTCCTATCCCTTCTAAGCATAAGAGGTGGATTCTACAACTATTCCTCTTAGAACATTTCAATAATTTGTCATAATCAATGTCTCATGCTATAGCATGCAATATGCAGGAATATGATGTTGGGTCTAGGGCTTCTTTACAAGCTCCTTCAATGATGTTGAAGAATAATGAGGATGTTGTGTAAGTGGTATCTACAAAAAGAATTCAAAGTTCTATGGGTGTTTTATACATACGTGGGTAAAAAGTGGTAGGCCTAAAGGTGACCCATAACAAAGGTCACCCAGAGGTATCAAGTGATAATACTATAAATGTTCTATGCAGGGATTTGGTTCATCCACAATAAAAAATTGCTAAGGTGTTAGCTACCCTAAATCCTATTAATGTACGAACTTTGCTAGCACATAATGTAGTCAAGGTTGAGTTTTCTAGTGAGTGTGGATGTGTTTGGAACCAAGGTGTGTGAATGAGTATTTTGGCATCAATTTTGGTTGTTTAGTAGCATGGCGATGTAGGCATGATGGATTCTCAATGGATGTGAGATTGAGATGGAAATTTATATGGTCATGCCTAGGTGGTTTTGCAGAGGTTGTGTTATCTCTTCATTTTTTATTGCTTCTAGACTACAATGTTAGTGGTAACTTATGGAGTTGTTTTCTATTATTTTAGAATTTTGTTCTATCAGACCATTATGGTCTTCATAGTTATGCTTATGCATTATTTTCTTCTGTATTTCTAGGTAAGGACCCCCAACTAAATTATCCTAAAAAAACTTATAAAAAACACTTTATTCCCCAACTAAATTATCTTCTCACAAGTGGGTGTAGGAAAAATTTACAATGCAGAATAAACAAAGAAAAATAATAAACACAAATTTAACATAGTATTTACGTGGAAGACCTAGTAAAATGATACCAAGAAAAAACCATAGGAAAAGATCTCTTCTTATTTTTATTTCTTAGAAAATTCGCAATTACAACAATCTTTTGGAAGTTACAAAAAACATGGCTTCAAAAGAGTATAAGAAATCCAAGTTGTAGAGTCCTTGTCGAACAAAACTTTCCACAAATAGAAAGTGTGACTCATGTAACTACATGTCAAACATTGTCAAAATTACCATAAATAATGAGTCCCAAACAAAAAAAAATTGATTTCACCAGAAACGCCTTCGACGTCTAGGGGGCTATGACAACCCCCTTGGGACTCTCATAATTTCAACATTCAATTGAATAAATAGGCCTTCAGTCACATCGAGCACATACTTGAAGCACTACCTAGGTACTCAATGTCAATTATTCATCACTTGTTGGAATAACAATAAAATTGACTTCATATTACAACAATGGGTGCATAGAAAAAATGGGTTCATAGTGTTTGTTAGAGTGGTACTATGAATATAAAATTCCTCAAGCTCCCTTCGGGTGTTTTTATGTTGCTAAGTGTCGGCCCCCGCCTCATATGATCAACATGTTGCCCTTAGCTTTTCATCGGGCTTCTTTTTGCTATACTCTGTCGGTTGCTTCCACGTGTCTGTCGGGCGCTCCTCGTAGCAATTCCTTCCTTTGCTCTGCTACCGGCTCCCGCCATGCTGCCACGTGTCTACACCGCGGGCTATTTAGAGCTACTTCCCTTCACTTTTTTGTTGGGCCCCATCCGCATGCCAAGTAGCTTCTATTTGCATAAAATTTTGGTGGACCCCACAGTCAGTGTTGATAGTAAACATTGTTGCTACATATCTTCCCAGTGCAAGCTTTCACCTAGGGGAAAGGAGAATGAACCACGGGCTGCAAACTGCCACCATGCGTCCCTTCGGCGGGAGTTCTATCAAAGGGAAGAATGGAGCGAGTAACGGGATGCGACATGTTGCCGCGTGTTCTAACTGCTTCCATTGGGAAGTGACACTTGTATGCACAAGATTATTTTGGACCACTGCCATCATTTGTAGGGGATGCATTTGGCTAGGGAACGACTACATGCTATGGCCCAAATATTTTTTGTTACAATGGCTGAGGGGAATCATTGCCACAGCCATCATTGCTCAAGATACAAAATCTTTTATGTTACAAGCTCACCAAGCGGTGGATTGTTGGCTATATATACTTCTTCTTGCTTTAGAAAATGAGTTCGGAAGATGCAAAAAAATTAGAGAGAGACACCAGGCCTTTAATATTATTTTAGATTATTAGATGAAACTTTCAGACTGTGCCATTGTTCGACCTTTCTGTTTTTTCTTATGTTATTTGATAAGACATTAATATTGTGCCATTATTGTCTAAATTGTTAATTTGCAAGAACTTCTATGATTTTAAATACAAATTGTTGGTTTAGATCATGTCTTTGACTCCTCTTTTCAGTGAATGCATGTGATAATCATTTTATGTCATTAGATGAATTGTTCATATCTTTATCTTTGATTTATGTTAATTCTAGAACATAGCAGTTTACCAATCAGGCCCTTAAATCGAATCCCCAAAGATATATTTACCATGCCTATATCTACCCCTTGGCACATCACCTTAGTTAGATCTTTATTTTTTATATCTACTTATGTTTCCCATTCCAAAACCCTAATTACAGAAGAAGTCGGCTTCTTAAAAAACCCGGAGGTCACTCAGTTTAGCGCAATTGGTCCCCCCATTAACTGAGTTTCCCATAAAGGTTGTTACCTTGCCAATTTTTGGCATCAATAGTTCCTTTTTTTCTGGCACACCCGATGGGACTGCTTAAATGAATCTAAATTCAAAGAGGGTGTATGATCCATTGACCTGTTACTAGGTCCCAAACAGTGAATAACCCTGGGCTGTTAGTGCTGCCATTAGGGACAGTACGAGCCACAACCCAATTAGTGAACATTCCACTTCCTCTACCCCTTCCACTAGCCATGTTGCCCGCTGCTAACATAAATTATGTGGCATGGGATGCTAGAAGTCCTCTTGTAATGCCAGTAGCGCCCGTCGTTTTGGCCCCTATCTCGGTCTCTGCTCTAAAAGCTATACCTAAATTCACCAGAGATGGATCAAGAACACCATCTAAACATCTGCAAGATGTTGCAGACATATATCTGGTACATGGTGTTACAGACCAAAAATGTAGTGCTAAGGTTACTCGCCACCTCTTTCAGAGGCAAGGCACTAGATTGGTACCGCATGCTACAACCTAATACTATTAGCACTTGGGATCAACTTGGAGACCCTTTCTATGAAATATTATCTAATGACGGAGACAGGTCTTCGCAGTATCATCAACTGGAGATCATAAAGCAAGCCCCATATGAAGCCATGACTGAATTCAACACTCAGTTTCACGTAACTTGGCAAAGAATTCAGGTTGCAATCCACCCACCACCCAACTTGGCATTCATGTTCTACTTGAAGTCCATTAATGCCAACATTTCAATGATGATCTAGTCACTCGACGGAACCACTCTACCAGATGCATATAGCATCGCAATTAAAGCGAAGAACAATCTAATAGACGTCAAAAAGTTGCCACCTTGGCCTGCCATGCCTATGTTTCTCGAGATATCAGTTCCCACCCAAGTGATGCCATCTACCAGTGCAGTCGCTCCTCCTCAATCCATGTATGCATACCTGGGCACACCACATGATGTTGCTTCCACATCCATCTCTTCAAAGGATGATATAAGCGACGTCAAGGAGATTTTGCGGGCCATGGCCAATGAGATAACTGTGATCAAAAGAAACTAGGCCGCACTTTCGAAGCCAACTTATCAGAATTATCAAGGTGAAAGGTTTTCTTACCAACAAAACCAGTTCCAAGGAGGCACCCACACAAATCCACAGGCACAAACAATGAATCAAATAGTACCAGTGCATTCTCTGTTGCAGAGTGCTAACCCAAGCTCGAGCAGAGAGCTAACAACGGGGAAAAATAATTTAGTCGATGACACCAACCCTTGGTGTTTCCCTTGTGGTGACTCACATATGCCTTGAAATTTCCCATGCGACAATCTACAACAAGAGGTGGCGGAGCAGCACAGTCAAGGCGTGACATCAGACCATTGAGGTTATGTATATGCCTCTCCAAAAATGGAAAACGCAGTGCTTACCGCACAAATGCAGGGGATGTCCTTGGAGCAAGAAAAAAATATTTCTCTTGATCACGCGCTCTTCTCATGGATGGAAGAAGAAGAGGCAATATTCACAAATGATGCATCCACATCGAAAAACCCACAAGTACGGTTCAATTACAACACTTTCTCAAAGAGGAGATTCACAGGCGAATCAGTCTTTCCGCAACTAGTCAGTCTGTTGCCCAAAAGTGCTTTTGGTCAGCCGCCTAGTACCTTCGCAGTGGCACAACAAGGTTCGTCGCAAAGGGAAATTGTGGTAACGAGAGCTAAGGAGTAGAAGCCTCTAAATCTACCACCATTCGATGTGGTGGAACAATTGAAAAAATCATCCGCTAATGTGTCTATGTGGGATATCTTAGCTATTCTAAAACAAAAAACATTGCTATAGAAGGCTCTCTAGGAGGATCCAATCATTGAACCAAAAGATCAAATGCTCAAAGGAAAGTTTGTTGATCAATCACCTCCTGTCAAAGTTCTCACAAATAGCACAGAGGAAGCCCCTGTCGAGGTTAGAGATAAGCTGAAACCGAAACCCTTCTTCCTAACCCTCATTATGGGAGAGAAATTATTGCACAATGCCATGATTGACTCTGGTGCTAGCACTACATTCATGCCAAAAGTAGATAGTTGAAGCCTTAGGATTAGCTATGAACCTTTGAAGAGGGGGTTTATGCAACTTGATGGGAACAAAGTTGAAACTGTAGGTACCATCAAAGACCTCCCCTTGACTTTGTTCTCCTACCCTAGCATCACAGTTCCACAGGACACTGTGATCATAGATGTCCCCCCTATGTTCGGCCTCTACCTATCCCAAGAATTCACTTCAAAGATAGGAGGATATCTTTCTCTAGACTGGTCACACTTGATCCTAAGGACCAAGCATGGAGCTAAAATGAAAATAGTGTTTGAAATTTTGCACTCAGAACATGTGGTCGATGAAGCTATGATCAACTTTGAAGTTGCCCATATCTCTTTCACTAAAGAGGAGACATATTGTACCGAGTTGCTAGAGGACGAAAAAGTGACCGGAGATCAGACCAATAAAGAGGAAGTTCTCTTAAGTGAATATATAGATGTTGACCCTTTCGACAACTACCATGCTACCAGGTTGGTCACTTATGTCATCTTCGACGAGGAACAAGAGATTCTGAAAGTCATGAAGGAACATGAAGGTGACCAAGCTTCAGAGCTATGGGCGCTCCACTTTGATGGAGCAAGATGCAAAGTGGGTGTAAGATCCAGGATATGTTTGACATCCCCACACAATGAAAAGACACTTCGGTCTTTCCGCTTCCAGTTCACTTGTTCACACAATGAAGCTGAATATGAAGGCCTAGTGCAAGGTTTGAGTCTTGCAGAGCAGATGGGCATCAAGCAATGATGGTGTTCAGAGATTTTGAACTAGTATTCAACCAAGTTTGAGGGGTTTCCATAGCTAAGAATGTCTGCATGAGATCCTACAGACATAGAGTATAGGACCTGATAGAGGGTTTTGAATCCTTCAACATCCAGACAGTGCCTCGAGAACAAAATGTTGATGTAGATCACATGGCCATAATCAGATCTCAATTTGAACTTGCCTCCGAACTAATACATAATAAACACTTTTTACGAGTGATAGTCCGATTGGCGATTCCAGATAATGATCAAAGATGGTAGGTATTTGACAGTGATGAACACATCGCCTCATTCATCCAATAGTCGTGAGAGTTTTCCGACCAACTCCAACCAAAGATTGTCGAAGCCTACGATAGACAAATCACTCAGCTAAGGTCTAATAAGCTTCTAAAGGGGCTTGTCACTCTCAAACAAATTTTTGATTGTGATGATGCAAGAAATGATAAAAGGAAGTTTGTAGTGGACAAAAGCGACTATGCGGACCTTCAGGTCGGAGATGGCAGAAAGCTCAAAGTTGGGAAAGAAGTCTCGCATCATGATAAAGAAAGGATTATTGACTTTTGCATGAGGTACAAAGGAGTAGTTTCATGTTCATATGATGACCTTAAGGGATATGATCCCGACATCATCCAACATACAGTAGAGCTAACGGAAGGTGCCAAACCAGTCCGCCAAAAATAGAGGCTTGTTAATCTGAAGATTGAGGCCATGATGGAACAAGAGCTGACAAAGCTAATTCGGTCTCAAATTGTCTTCTCAATCAAGCACAACATGTGGATGTCTAACCTGGTCTTAGTCTGAAAGAAGAACAAAGACATTTGCCTGTGTGTTGACTTTCAAGACTTGAACAGAGCATCCTTAGAAGACCATTATCCACTCCCTTCTATTGAGACAATCTTGCAAATAGTGGCAGGATTAGAAATGTTTTCTCTGCTGGATGGCTTCTCTGGTTACAATAAAATTCAAGTTAGAGAAGAAGACCAACACAAGACAATGTTCACTACAAAGTGGTGAATGTTTGCATATGCTAAAATGTCTTTCAGCCTTTCAAATGCAGGAGTCACTTTTCAGTGGGCCATGGATATCGCTTTCAGTGCATTAATTAACAAGATTATCCTAATCTATTTGGATGATCTGATTGTTTTCTCCAAACGTAAGGATGATCATTTTGATCACCTTGAGATGGTTTTAAAAAAATGCTAGGAGTTCGAGGTTTCCCTGAACCTGAAAAAATGTGTTTTCGGAGTGCCGCAAGGCAAGCTATTGGGACATGTAGTGTCCAAAGAAGCAATTGCAATTGATCCCGAGCAGGTGAAAGCAATCAAAGAACTTCCCCTACCGGTCAACAAAAAGGGTGTCCAATCCTTCATGGGGAAGGTAAATTTTGTGAGCAAGTTCATTTCAGATTTTGCAAGGATAATCAGACCAATCACCCTAATGCTAACAAAGGATCAATTATTTAAATGGACTAAAGAAGCAAGAGAAGCCTTCGAAAAGGTTAAGGATGTTATTTCCTCGACTCCTATACTGGTCAATCCAAACCTATCGAAGGACTTCATAATGTATGTATTTAGTAGCAAGTCAAGCGTTGCTATTGTCTTAACTCAAAGGGACGATGAAGGAAAGGGAGAACATCCAATAGCATTTCACTCCCGAACCCTAAAATAATATGAGACGAACTATAACTTCATCAAGAGGCAAGCCTTCACAATTGTTAAGGGGCTCAAGAAGTTTCGACACCTAATATCTTGCAATAAGGTGATTGTTTATGTCACACATTCCAATGTGTGTGAATACATCATGGAAGGAGAAATCACCAAAAAGAGGGCTAATTGGATCACCAAGATCCTTGAATATGACATTGAGGTCAAGCCTACAAAGACCATCCAAGGAAGAGGACTGTGCGAATATCTGGCGCATGACGAAGAAATGACAGTCGAAGACGAACAACCGGAGCTGATTCTAATGAATGAGTTTGATTCTGAAGGTTGTTGGATGAAAACAAGGTGAGATTCATGCACACAGGAAAACATCCACCCAACCTTCCTTCTCAAAAGAGAAGATTCTATTGACTACAGAACAACAGATACACACTTATTGAAGGGGTCCTTTTCAAAAGGAACTTTAACGACGTTCTATTGTGGTGTGTCACCATAGAGCAGGGTAAGAGGATTCTCGACATTTTCCACAGTAGTCCCATGGGCAGGCATTTCTCCGCAAAGACCACCATCATCAAAATTATGTGCATTGGGTACTTCTAGCCCACGTTGTTCAATAACTCATATTCCTTGGTTAAAGCTTGCAAGGAATGCCAAATCTTCGTAGGAAGAAGGAAAAATTCTGCAACGCCTCTCAACCCAATAGTAGTTGATGAGCCATTTGCGCAATGGGGCCTTGATTTCATTGGGATGATTAATCCTGCCTCTAGCATTAGACATAAATAGATTCTAACGGCGACAGACTACTTCACAAGGTGGACCAAAGCCATGCCCCCAAAGAATGCAACAAAGGCGGAGATAGTAGACTTCCTCAAAGAACTCATGATGAGATTCAACCCTCCTAAAACCATCATCTCTAACAATGCCAAGGCTTTCCTAGGCTCTAAGGTATGTCAATTTGCACTCACACACGACATATTCTTAAAGACATCGTCAAACTACTAACCGCAGGGTAATGGCCTGGTAGAGTCGACTAACAAGAATTTAGTCTGACTCATCAAAAGGATCAGGTTAGAGGACCAGCGGGAATAGCATAAAAATCTTCGAGTGACACTCTAGGCAGACCGCATAACTCCTAAGCAAGTCCTCAAGACTTTTTCGTACAAGTTAGTATATGGAAAAGAAGTGTTATTGCCTATCTCCATGGATATTTTGGCATTGTAATTGCTCAAATCTCTCGAGATAGAGAAAAATGGAGCCATGGAGGTTCAGTTGACTGAGTTGTTGGAAGTGTAGGAGAAAAGAGAAAAGGCCTTGATAGCCATGTCCAAACACCAACATGTGGTTACGAGATGGTTCGATAAGAAAGCTTCTGACCAAGGTTTAAAGTGCGGGGACCTAGTGCTAAAGTTTAATGAAAGGGATGCAAAGCCCGACCAACACATGAAGTTTGGCAGCCTTTGGGAAGGCCCTTTCAAAATAATTCAGTGCAAAGAACATAACACATTCGAATTAGAAACCATGGAGCATGAACCATTGGGAATTCCAGTCAATGAGATTCATTTCAAATTATTCAATTAAGCTTCGAATTGTTTCGCCAATGTAAATATGTAAATAATGTAATTATTTTTCACTTGTGTTTTTTGTCGGCTAGTCTTTCAATAATTAATTCTACAAGTGAGAGAAAGCAGAAGCGAGTGGAACCCATTATCGCAAAGTGCAGAGAAAGATAAAAGAACCCATGAAGGGTAAAATAATGACACCCATATGTTGAATTAAAGTGAGCACACATATGCAGAAGAAGAAAAGAAAATCCACATTGCAGAATAGCAGCAAAGGAGACAAAATATTTTAACATAAGCTATATTTTCATTATATTTATATACTTCACTAAATATAGTATCAAAATGGCTCAGAGGCCACACTTTTAGAGTATATATCTATATATCTTTTGTATCTTCTTTATCTGGCTACTATAAAGCCTTTTCAGACATATATACAAAAAATAGATTAACGGGTATTAGTTTTAAAAGCATATAAAAGGAAATTTTCAGTCATGGGTGTGAGCAGCAGCAATGGGGGCCTCAATGGAAACATCTAGAATATCTTCATTAGCAGGGGAAACATCTTCATCAACAACGGTAGTGTCCGTAGGAGAAATGGAAAGTGGCAGAGGGAACACCAGGTTTCTGAAGTTCGTGTACCAGTCGATATCGTAAAGTTACGACACCACATTTTACAAGCAAAATAAGAAATTACATGCACAGGTGACTCTTTGGAAATTTTCTTCTTGCGTCTGCATACAAAAGCCGCTCAGGAATGACACCCATGGCACGACTGCTTCTTCCTCAATGTATTTTCGAAGGTCACTTGTCATTGGAAAGCCTATTCCAAATGCAGCATTGGCCACCACCTCTTTGAGGCCGCCCAGATATTTCTTCAAAAATATTTCAATTACCAAGAAAAAAAACCAATGGCTTGGGAACTGCAATGTCAAGCATGGACACCACAAAATGAGAGCACACATCAGTGTTAACTCTATACCTATCCTCATAGATAAGGAAATCCCTTCCTAGAACCCATTTCATCGCTATGATGGTTAGCAAATGCTTATTCTTGGTCATCCGTTTGAGGTGCCTAGTTGAAATTTTACTAAGAAAAGCCAACTGGGATTTGTTGCAAACTAACCCAATTGGGGTGTTCATGGTGACAAGCTCTATAAAACTATCTGACAAAAGCTCTATGAAAATTTCCTAAGTCTAAACCCTATGCAAATTCTACGCAACTGCAAACAACAAATGCTAAGCCAATCATCTAATACCAATTCTGCTAAAAATTGCTAAGTGTGATTTCACTATTTTCCCAAGTTCCTATTTATGGAAATGGCCAGGATAAGCATGGTAATTTTCATACCATAAGCATGAGGTTAATCAAGTACTATCTCAAAAATTGTACCATGGCTCACTAGATTATCCCACCCAATTGCATCTACTAGGTACGATTTTCTGCATGTAGGATTAGTGGAAGCTAATTAATTAGCATAAGTTGGTGGTAGTTCATACGAACGAATGTCAAGGTGTCGTTCTGTAGGTGCTTCTCAAACTCCAAAAAGGAACGCAAATCTTTTTGGGTACTTATTGCATATTTGGGCCTAATCATTTCATTCAGGATATTAATTTCCACAACATACAAACGCCTAAGTTGCCTTCAAATCGCTAGCTCAAGTTCCAAGAAAATCACGTTGGAGTACATCATTGCCAAGGGTCATTATGAATTCTTGTCATTTCAAAATGGCAAGTAATTCACTTCGCACAAGCAAATAACTGGCAGTACATGCCAAATTTAATGCAAGTCAGTGAGTGTTGTTGGCCACCCCAAGAAGGAAATAGATAAGTATCGCATGCAAAAGGTTTGTATTGTGGATACTTTTCAAAAAACACTACCTAGAGCAAAATAAATTTTAAGCGAAACCAGAGCCGAGGTAAGTTGCAAAAAATTTGAGCTAAGCAAAAATCTCTAGCAAACATAAATAGTTGAGAGTTCTCAAACAAAGGCGTGAGTAGAGGCCCATGGAGAAGAAACACAAAGCTTGTTTGATGATATGCATAAAGCATTAGTTGTCTACATCTTTGAAAATGTTTCTTACGCTTTTCCTGGTATACCAAAGAAGCCAGAATGGGTAAATACGCGGGTCCTAGAGAAGCCCAAAAATTATAGGGATCAGAGCCAAATCAAGGAGGAATGGGATAATATTCATGATCCCATCCTTGCAAAAAACCCCAAGAATTTGAGGGAGGCAGCCTATGAAAGAATGAAGAAATTCATCGACCTAGAGTCATTTTCGTAGAAGCTATGGTACAATGGGCTCCCACAATATATGGTCTCATTTGTTCACTATTTCCTAGAACTAGTTGATGCAACCATCGAACATTTCAACCCAAGCACCAACACGATCGAGGGCCGAAGATTAAAAGTCAATATCTGCCTAGAAGCTATCTAGAATATGTTGTGCATCCGTAACCCCGACTCCAGACTAGAAGAGGTAGAGCTATTCAACCCAGCGAAGGGAGAGGCAATATGGAGAGGCATGAAAAAGGCTCTAGAATTTTATAACAAAGAAACTGAAAGGCCTAAGGAAGATCATAAAAAGCCACCAAATATTATGGCACCGCACACCACCTTCCAGACATGCAAGATGCATTCTCAATGTTGGCATTCGTTTGTGGCCTAGACATCGACAAGGATGTGTACAAATTTTAGTTGGGTCTGGGGTTTCAGTTCCACATGAAACATTCATTTTTCTAGTATGATTTTGCATAATTCCTCGTTGACGAGATGATAGGGAAAATTAGGAACTACCAAATGCAACGGAGGTTTAGGTTTCCTTCCTTCCTTGGTCACATGTTTTTGCAACAGAACCCTGATTTCTTTAAGAAGCATGTAAGATTATCTATTTTTGATGAATCAGGAAAAAGAAGGCTAGCTTCTGTATGGACTCCTCTCCTCTCCTCTACATATGACTATTATGCATTTTCGGATCATTTCTTGACTCCAATTTTGCAAGATTTGAAAGGGGATGATGGTTTCGACCAACTCACCAAGGAGCAGACTACATATATGTAGAACTTCACTCCCAAATGTGACTGGTTTCTTGGAGTGAATTTCACATTCATCCAGATGCGTTGTTTCACTAGAGAACCATTTCGTCTTCCAACATGTGTCACAAGTCAGGTGCTAGCCCTCGAAATGTTCCAGCAAGTATCTCTTATTGACTACAAATTTTGCAGAGGGAAGGCCAAGAAGAGGGGATTCTTCGGCTGCTCGCAATCCTTCAAAACGGTGGTCATGAACAAGAAACAGACGCACAAGTTGTTGGAAGATAAGTTGGCTCATCTGGGGTTGGTAATGTTTTGCGATAACTGGGATTACAACCCCAAAAATGACGCGTCGAATGAATTTTTCAAGGTAACACACAACCCGTGGCCTTACTGGGAAAAGAAGCAGAACCCGCTGAAAGATCTAGATGATCTACTAGTTGATTTGATCCACATTCCTACCGAGGATAGTAGCTCGCCATGGCACAAGTTCTACTTCCCCACGGCGGTGTATGATGAGAAGCACAAAATAGGAACCGACCTTCATAACAAGTTGTTAAGAATAAAAGGTTGGAGTGAAGAGGAAATTAGAGATTTTTGGGTATACTGCCAAGAGACCAACAAACCCGAGGCCCCTTATGCAAGCGTGGCATTGGATGAGGAGTTTGATAGATTGTGGAATGAGGAACACATAGATTCTGACATGAGCACATACAAGGACGATGACTCTGATGAGGAGTCTGAAGAGCATATAGGGAAAGGAAAGGAGAAAGAATTAGAAGTGTCATTGATCTCTGCTTGGCAAAAGAGAAAGGCAATGTAGCAGCCTAGCTAGGTTGTTTCAAATGTATGAATGAACCTATCAAGAGCTTCGTGGACACTCACTTGGACCACCGCAAGAACAAGAACGACTCAACAATAGTTGGAAGTTGTATAGGTGGAGGAAACCCCGCTCGCCAAACGGCAGCGCATAGAAGCAATTGCTAGGGAAAGTTCACAAACACTCGCAGCAAGCCAGGAGGTCGTGGTGAGCCAGGAACCGCAATGATCCAGTTAGCAGGTAACATTTGCTCCTTCTTCTCTTACTTCACAATCTTTAGAAGCCCCTGATGTTTCTGTGGCACCCATCACTACAAGCATTGGCCCTTCCTTTTCTTTCTTTGCCACAATGGTTGCGGGAGGTTTCTCCTAGTTCTCCCATGCGAGACCATTTCTCTTAATGCCTCCGTAGACCCTTACACCTTTTGTCGCTGCCCAATATGCTCTTGCCTCTCTTTCCTCAAGTGCAACCGCTATTAACACCCCTCCTGTTACAACTATATCAAGCACAACCTAGTTCACCTAGCAATTGGAGTCCAACATGAGCCCACAATTGCTGCAATAGTCGATGAGTCCTCCCACTACTTCACAAACTGAGCTTTGGTGTATCCCTCATTTCTCCCTATAGACCATCGATCTCCCAAAGAGGAAAATAGCCCAGGCCACTACCCTTACGTTCCCTTTCAGCATGCCTCCCGGTGCACCTTTCGTAGGTGGGCTAGTTTAGTCACCATCCCGATTTATGGCATAGGGTGATGTTACAAAAGAAGCACGGGCTCTCAGGATCCAAAA
>VDFB02000009.1:34792413-34831034 GCA_007258455.2 Sequoia sempervirens | reverse complement strand
TTATTAAATATAATATATTAAATAATATAAATATTTAATTATATTTTTATATGAATCATCCTCCTATCTCTAAATTGTAATAATAGCATGTAGTTCCTCCAACCTATCATCATGTACCTCCCTTTCCCATGTAATAGGTGTACCTTCTAGGTGTTAAATGGTTCCATCTTGGTCTCCTTATTGATGCATTTCTATCCTTCCACATAAATCTATATAGTATCAAAATATAGGTAATTTTATGGTTATTGAGTCTCTCCTAATTGCTAAAGAATCCATTATGATTGAGGATGGGTGGATTATTATCTAGGATCACATCTTAAAAATCCTATAGAGGTAATGTGGTATGTGTTTCTTAATACATATATTCCCATACAAACCTCTTTCCATGTATTATCAACTCTCCTATATAATAGACACCTTACTAGATTTAAATTTCATATGATATATATGTACCCAAGTGTTTCCAATTGGAATTGCTATAATTATACTTTTATGGCATTCTAGATATTCAAAATAGTTTTCATAAATCTACCAAATAGACCCATTCTTGACATTGAACCTACATAATTTTAGGTATGTTCAATGAAAGAAACTTTACCCATAGCACTCTCACTCACGCTCTCCCATCTCTGTGGATATAATAGAATAAAAGTTTTCTTCCAATGATGTAGATCCCTAATGATCATGTCTAAGTGTCATAGAGAGTGATCATCCACCTTCATAAACTTGTAGAAACCAAAAGGTTTTATATTAGTGTTCAAATAAGTGAAACATTACAAAAATCTCTACTAAATGGTGACAATGTAGGGTTTTTTAAGGCAAACCAAATTTCATTTTAAGGTCCCAAGACAAAAATTCAAATGCTTTAGTGTTGAGGGTTTAGGATTTTACAAAGCTTTTAGGGTCTAGGGTTTAGCAAATCCCATTTGCGGCTCCTTTTGACATAATTTAGAATTTGCAAGTTAGTGCCAATTGGAATCGACATTATACACGCTTTAGATTTACTTTTAATTTGCTAACTAAATTTGCAAACAAACATCAAGATAAACTTTTGGCGAATTTTAACTATTCAACATATTGTTTCTAATCTAATTATATAATTTAACATTGAAACCAAGTTTAATAAATATCATTTTTTCCATACAAAGCAAATAAAATTTAAAATATTTAAGCAATGCAAATGAATCTTTTGAGCTCCTAAATTACCTAAGGTTTTCAACATAAAAAATGATTTTGTTCGATTTCACCTTTAGGGTTTGAACAAATTTTGTTCCACCAATTGTGGTTTCCAATTTCTACACAATTAGGGTTTTGAATGAATTTTTTTTGTTTCAATTCAAACTAGGGTTTTCAAATTCAATTTTTTCGTTTGATTTGAATTCAGGGTTTCAAAAAGCTCGATTTGGATTTGTAAATGCGATGTTTTTATTTCATTTCGATTTCTAGGGTTTTGAAATGCAATTTTTTTTGTTTTGTTTCAATTAGGGTTTTCAAAATCAATTTTTTTTGGTTTAATCAAACAATTTAGGTTTCAAAAGTTAAATTTTGTTTGTAAAACACAATTCAAGGTTCATTTTTTCATTTTTATTAAAAAACCTTTAGGTTTCATTGCATTTTTTTGTCTATTTTTACAATTATTCATTTCTACTATAACAATTAAAAAAATGCTCAAAATGTGAAATAAATTAAAAAAACCATGCTAAATTCACTTATTTTCTTCACAATTTCAATTAAAAATAGAAAAATGCAAAAAATGGGATGTAGGCGGGTACCTGTAGCTGATTGTGGGGGTCGCTGTCGCCAGTACTCGGGGTCCCGTCCGTTGTGCAGTGAACTCTGTTTATTTTTAAAAAATAAATAGCAATATAAAATGGGATCCCGATTTCTACAAAACGGGATCCCGATTTGTAGAAATCGGGATCCTGTTTCATGGTAATCAAGATCCCATTTTGTGGCAATCGGGATCCCGTTCCTTTTCCATTGGTTTGAGATCCTATGGGAAATGGGATCCCGATTTTTAAAAAGCAGGATCCCATTCCGTGTCAGGCTTGGGATCCCGAAGCTAAACGGGATCCCAATTTTTAAAAATCGGGATCCTGTTTATTAAAATCGGGATCCCATTTTGTCAAAGCCGATTTCAATTTTTTGGTTAAGGAAAAAACTTCCACGTTTCGTGGACTCAACTTTGTGCACTTACCCGTAATGTTCTATTTCATGATGCTTTGCTAGAATTTTTTTTCCATAGTCGTTGAAAGACACTACATTGAATTGGTTTTGTTTACTTCTAGACAATTATATAAACACTTTTGGGCAACTAATAAATTAGTTCCTCCAACACTTCCAAGAAAATATTGGACTATAAGTCACATTTAGTGATCTCATCCACAATAAGCAAGGAAAAAATGAGAAGGTAACTAACTTTATCTTGCACTATCAATCTCTTTTCTTTTAGGGTACTACCAAAATAGTGTGTCCCACTTATGGTACATCCTGATTTTTTTCTAAAGTCACATATTCTTTAGAAAAATTAATGATTTTAGAATTGTGGGGTTCCTCTAAAGGTGTTTAATTGAAGGGAGTTATTACAAAGCCCCTCATCTTAAATCAAACCCTTGACAAAGTCTCCTCTCAAAATGCAAACAAAATTTTTATTTTTCTTCACCTTTTGGAGGATCAAATGAAGTCATTTTGAAAATCTTTTTTGTAAGCATGTAGCCCTTAATATAAGATTTCCAAAAAATATAATTTTGAATAATAAAATTTAATTATTAAATTATTTTTTATTTTCTAGTGAACATACGTTTTTCACTAAACATTAAGGTCTTTATTCCACACAGGAAAAAATAAAAAATTACAAAAAAAAATATATAAAATATTTACACACTAGCTATTGATGTCTTTGTTTGAATAAAAGAAGAAGAAAAAAATTTAGATATACACAAAAAATTATGCGTTATGCAATAAACATATATCTAAATTATAATTAATCTTAAAAAGTTAATAAAAATAAAATATACAACAAAAAACTATGAAAAAAAGTTGTGCACTAGGTATTAGTGTTACCAATTTATGTTTAGTAATTATTAATTTTATTCTATTTTGTAAAACATTATATGATATGGAATAAATTTCACTTTTTTAAATGTTAAGTATAAAAAAATAAGTTATTACAACTTGTGTAAAAAACTCATAAATCATTTAAAAAAAATGCATTTAGAATCTACGCATGAAATGTAAAAACCACTAGTTTGCGTTATCTTTAAATTATTAATAGTTTAGTTGTCATGGGTGATAGAAAGTAAAAATTTGGTTGAAGAATGATTTCATTGTCCTACTTTAGCCAAAAAGTGGGACAAACTATTTTGGGATCACCCCATAGATTTTGCATGCACACTTCTAGACTCCAATATACAATGTATGTTCATTGATAACTTGTAGCTTACACTACGAGATAAAATTCTCCTTATGGACTACAACTCCTTGGTACATCTTTGCATAGCCTTGAAAGATTATCAATATTATATGAGTCAATATAGGGTCTCTATATCATCAACTCCCACTAATACACAATGTGGTTCTTCTTCTCAAAACTAAAAAAAATCTAATGAAACACAAACATTGTAATAATTATCAAATCTCTGGTGTGCTTGTTGTAGCTCCTTAAAGGTGTAGACAATTTACTAAACTATCTGAATCTTTATATAGCATAATCCAAAATTTATTGAAAAATGATTTAATTAAGATCCCACCTATTCAACCTCTTCTGACTAACCAATCCCTTATTGCGTCATATGACCCAAAGGAATTATGTCAATTTCATCATGTCCAATTGTTTTTGGTACTATCTAGCTTCTCAATGGATTTGACAAGTCAAACAAGTTTGTTGTGAAGCCAAATCACAATTTATAAATCTATACAAATAATTTTCCAAAATATTATACTAATTTCATTGGTCTTGATCCTAGTCCTACTTCTAAATCTTCTTTCTTTAGTGATATGGTGAGTATTGTGGATGCTTGGGCCCCTAATCATCCCAGGCATAGGAAATTCCTAGCCCCATCATATCATTTTCTTCTAATCATACTCCCATTAGTATAGAGGATGGCCCTCTGTATATACCTACTTATTTCAATGATAAAATTATCAATGTGGTTCTTGTTGACCCTACTAGTAGGGTTAATAGTATCACATAAGAAATTATCTATATCAACCTATCTCATCAAAACAAGTATGATGATTCGCATGTATGTATACAAACACATGATGGCTTGTCTCTTCCTACCATAGATTTTTTCATTTTGTTGATCTAGGTTAGACCTAAGTGTGTGGAAACCATGTTTTATGTTATTCCTACCTCAAACTTACTCCATGTGAAGTTGGGAATTTCAAGCCTAACTCAAGCATGGAAGAAGTTGAATTTGCGGTCCATAAATGTCTTGATTTTCCACATGAAGGAATAGTCCATACTATCTAACAAATTTGATATAAACCACTTGAATTTCATGAAGGTTTTTCTCTTGATTATTTTTGACCTTTATCTCTAGGACCTTTGCAACCTCACGGTGACCTTTTATCTAAAGAATATTCAAAATTCAAAGTGACCCGTTCAAGGTCCTCTTCTTCAACACCTTCTTCTTCTTCCCCTATGGTCGCTTCCCCTTCAATCACCAAACCGCCACAACCTACTCCTATCCCTATTCCCACCCCTACGATGGCTAAGGAAAATCATGCTACATTGGGACAACCTCCCCTTCCCCCTAAGGTCTTATAGTCTCCAATAGCGCCTCATGTTCCTACAACTGTATCTACTGTAGAAAGAGGAAAGAAACTTGTGTTGCATAGATCTTCCTCATAGGTTTTCTATTCTTATGTGGTTATTGTTGTTCGCAGACCTATCCCTCTAATAGGAAAAGGAAAGTAGCCAATGCACCTATTGTACCTCACCCTTTAATAGTGATTTATGTTCCTTTGGTTGTCCCCACCACAAAAATAGAAAAGGTACACGTGGTGCAAGTTCCATCTCGTGCACTCTAGATTTCTCGACCTTTGCTTTCTAGGAATGTTCCTCCTCTTGTTACACAGATAAGGATAATCTCATAACTAGAATAAATAGATACTATCCTTCCTCCTCCAACTCAATTTAAATATTGCCACCATTGGAACTAGCTTGCATGAGAATGCAAGTGTCGATAAAGTGCGAAAACTAGAGAGAGCGCTACTCTAACGATGTCTGCTACTAAGTGTGCCCCTCCCATGAAACTAATGCCTCTATCTCTTCCTTCTCCACCTCCCCATGCTGCTCCTGAAACTTCTTCATTCCCTTGTCATGATCCAAACATGCCTCACCCCAAAAGCGTGTAGATTATCTTGGCTCCTTCGATTCCCGATCTTTCAGATATTCCTCCTTTCTCCATGCCACTTGACATGCCAAACACAAGTGCCATTTCTTATGCCACACTTGCTTCACTTATTCCATTATAATGCACTCGCCATCAAGTCTTCCCCAACATTCTTTGTCCTTCCACTAAAGACATTGATATCTACTACCTACCTCCCAAAAGAAAAATAGAATACTATCCCACTTCATTGTATCGTCAACAAAAGCTCAACCCACCTTTTGCACCACCTCCAGACCATTGTGCATTTGTTATTCTCATAGAAGAAGTTTCAACTTCTTCTTTTATCCCTGCTCCCGCTAAAGGAGTGAGTAGTGATTTAATTGCCTCCTCTCCCGAGGAGCACTTGCTCAAATCCTTCATGGATATTATCGTGTTATCCTTGATATTTACAATATTGTTGACACTTTCCTTGTAAGACGTTCAAGATGACATTGTACTTGCAACTAATTCCTTGATTATTTGGGATACCCAATATTGCATTAATCGTTCTTTCTCTGCAAGCTCATCCTCCCTCCCCTTATGATAAATTTTGGGAGAGTGATATATTGTTTGATGAAGACCCTTAGCGCACCACCTTCATATCTTTATATTTTAAATGTTTGCATGTTTGTTTTGTGATCCCCATGCTTATGGTTGTTTATGTTTGTTAATATCTCCTAGAGGACCCATTATACCCTTGCAGGTACAATGATATAGGGCAGATGAAATATTGTGAAATTTCTCTATTTGTATCTAAATTCTTCAATGTGTTTTGCATTGTTTTCTTTTTGGAGATGATGCAAATAATTGAGGCATTTAGGCTTGACTAATCTTTTTCATGTATCATTCTTCCTTTGTACTCATAATTCCATAAGGCTTGGAGAATGATGACAATAAAATCATTCCTTTGATAATGCATATGATTATCACGATTGATGTAATTATACTAACCCTAAGCTTGTGGATCTCTCAATGTGTTTGTGTTTCAAACAATATTGTACATTTTTATCTAACATCCCTACATTGTGTGATGTCATTCCATGAGCATAATTTCACGTTCATGCTTACAACATCCTTTTAGGTTTTTTATGTGTTAATCATCTCTCTCTCTCTCTCTCTCTCTCTCTCTCTCTCTCTCCCCCCTCTTTAAAATAACTTGCATACTTTGCATCATGCAATTATTTCAAGGAGGGCTTTCATTGCATGCACTTCACTTTTATGCAATTATTTTTACACTCTTCATTCGGTAGCATATGAGCCACCTAGCACAATGCAACTTGCTATTCCATGGGTCCTCATATATCTTACCTCTCTCCATGGCCATTATACAATACATCTTGTAGTATCCATGGTTGATTAAAAGCATTGTATGGACCCTAGCACAACACAACTTGCTAGCCATAATTGGTATCTTTTCTAGCAACATATTGTTGGGAAATGCCTATGTATACATATCATTTATTCTCCCTTTCTCTTTCCTTTTATCTGATTGTTTATCTATGTATGTATGTTGTGTACAAATGTTTGTATTGTGTTTTTATTTATGCATAGTATATTTGTTAGTAAGTTTATTTTTTAGCCGACATGGTTACTTTGTAGAATTTTTGTATAACATTCATGTCTTGTGCAAGATATGTTAGTTCTTTTGCAGCTCTTCTTTTTGGGGGCATATTCAACTTCTTCTTTTTATATATTTTGTATCTTCTACAATATACTTGCATTTAATTTAGCATGCATATTTAGTGTAAACCATACTTGCTAAAGTGGGGGAAATTATAGTCTTAAAAATTGCATACCTTTGCAATTTCACATTCCATCGTGTCCTCACTTTAGCTCTTAAATATAGAACAACTCAATTACAAAAAAATTACAATTTCATTCTATATTTAGAGCATTTTATGATGTTTTTTGTATTTACTTTAGCATGCATATTTAGTGTAAATCATTTACTTGCTAAAGTGGGGGAACATATAGTGTCGAAAATTGCACACCCTTGCAATTTCACGTTGCTTCGTGTCCTCACTTCAGTTATTAAATATATAACATCTCAATTGTAAAATGTTTACAATTGGATTCTACATTTCGAACATTTTATGATGATCCAAGTTTCTTGAGTTTGAATTTTCTAGAATAGGAGTGCAATGTGTGGACATCTGTGTGACACACCAACATCCTATGAAAATTCATGATTCCAATGGTCATTTTGATTGAAAATGCTTTCAAAATTTCCCTTTTGGTCTCTCAAGTAGATTTTTCATTCCTAATTCTCACTTGGAAACTTTAAAGAAGAAACTCTACCATTTTTTTCAAGAAAATACAAGCAAGCTATTCAACCATACCAACTCTTTGCAAGTGGTTCTCTTCATCATTTTTGAACTTTATCTTTGTGAGATTATGGAAAACAATATGATCAAGACAACAACACTCTTCTTGGGATTTTTTACAAGCTTCTAGGTATGTGCAGGATCATCATGGAAAAAACAGGCCCTTAAGTGGCGAAAAATTTAGAAAAATCAGAGTTAGGAAACTTGACGTAAAAACTTGAATAAGTTATCTATATTATTTCAAAAATATGTAAGAATAAAATCTGTAGCAAATTGAATGTAGTTTCTAAACTACTAGGTTTATTTTTTTAAAAAAAATCTATTTGGTGAAAATTTGAAATTTCAATGTAGTAATACTTAAATTTCAGGGAAAAAATAAGAAGTAGGTGTCTATCTAACCACCCTAACCACAACAAAATGATAATATTTTTTTATAAGATTTTAGATATAAGTAGATGACTCATGTCCTGATGTGATGCATATTTTTTTGTAATTTTTTTCCAAGTAAACAATTAATTATGAATTTTTTATTACAACTTTTAAAAAATATAAAAACTCATATGTCTGACCACCTTAACTTGGTCAAAACTTCATGATTTTTTTTTAATCCTATAGTATGCGAAGCATAGAATGTGACGCATGTTTCAGATTCAAATAATATGATACCGTTTGGAAGCTATAGATGTTTTTAATCAGCCTATCAATTAGGACTTTAGTCATAATTCAAATAGAAAATGAATAATAATTATTTATTAAATTCAAAGTAAAGCATAATTTATATTGGTGGAAAGTTGAGAATCTCCTTTAAAAACCCTTTTCGTTTCATCATCAATTTTGGGTAAAAAAGTCGTCAGCCACATACCCTACACATACCCATCATATCGCCACTTTTTGGCCCATCATGATCCTGCACATACCTTTCTAGGTGATTTTATTCTGACAATATTGTTCTCTTTCTCCTTTTTTACATTTCTTATATTCATTTACAAAATCTCAATACATAGCATAGTGTGTTTGAGATTTTCCATATTTCAATCATCTACATTTTCAATTACTCTTTCAAATATTATAAAAAATGTAGGTTGTCATGGAGGTAGAAATACCAAAATGGGGATTTCACCTAGGCAAACTCCTTAATAGCCACAAAAATATTTTCATCCTATTGTGACTTTAGTAGGTTTCTTCTTTGGAGAGGAAGCATTATTTGGTGATACATTTCTAACTCTTGTCCTAATATTTTAGGCTTTCCTTTTGAATATTAAAATAGCTAGTTTTATTGTTATCTTTGTTATTTTGAGTGCTATGTACACTTTGAAATTTCATATTTTTTCATTTTGTGTATAGGAGGTGTGTTCGTACCTAGTAATACTTTTTATTGAGTGTATATACTAGATGACAATGCAAAGTGAGGATGTACGTGAAATATTTTCGTGTCCAAGGAAAATGATTCTAAAAAATAAGTATAGGTCCCTCATGATTAGTACTTTCAATTTATGTTGAAATAATGTCACAATTTCTTTCTTTTAAAGAGATATTTCTAATTATTTTGTTAGTAAAAATATTTTTTGTGAGCATTGTGTGTTTGGTGAACAAAATAGATCACCATTTCCTAATGGGACTAATAAAGCTAAGAGATTATTAGAGATCATTCATTCAGATGTGTTTGGACTAGTGGATGTTGTCTCTTTTGAAAAATCTCATTATTATGTTACTTTCATTGACGATGTGTAAAGATACACCCAAATTTATTTTATGCATGCAAAATCTAAAGTTTTCACTAAGTTTAAGGTATTTAAATCCTTAGTTGAGAAGCAAATGGTTATAAGATAAGGGTGTTGAGATCTGACAATGGGGGTGAATATTGTTGGAGGGAATTTGATGAGTTTTGTAAGTATGTAGGTATTGCTTGGAAAAAGACTAATCCTTATACACCTCAACAAAATGGGGTAGCTACCTTGTGGTATATCCCTCCTTGTCTCTAAAGGGAAAGATTCAAGAGGTGATGTTGCTTAGAAGGCGCCTCCTGATGGTTGGGTTAAGATCAATTTTGATGGTGTGGCTAAAGGAAATCCAAGACCTACTGGATGTGGGGGAGTGATTAGAAATTCTAATGGTAGGCTCATCTTTGCTGTGGTGCTCCCTTTAGGAACCCAAACAAACCACTTTGCGGAGGCGGCTGCTACCTATCATGGTCTTAAATTGGCACAAAGCAAAGGATTTAGGAAGGTCAGGTTGGAGGGTGACTCTCTGAACATTATTAACAACTTGAAGAACATCTCCCCTCCTTCTTGGACCATTGAGACCTTGGTTAGGGACTCTATTGAGATTATTAATTCCTTTGAAAATGTTTATATTTCCCATATTTTGAGAGAGGGAAATATGTTAGCCGATTTCTTTGCTAACTTTGGTGTTAGAGACAACAAGGAGTGGGATTTGAATGACCCTATTCCTTATGAGGCTATGGATATATTGAATAATGAAAGTTAATCTGATGTTGTTATTATGGTACATTAAGAGGTGCATGCCCTTATTCACGGGATTGAGTATCATGAATGAGGAGGTTAATATTATGATTTTGAGGGATGGATTTCCCGAGGTTTGGAGTTCTAATTCATTATTACTTTTGTGTCCGAGGGCTAGCTTCACACGGATTGTGGGTGTTTATCGTCCCAATTTCCAAAGACTTCTGCTAGGTGTTCTTGTTCTGGGCGGTGTTTGCTCTATTATCCTGAGCTTCCTGCTGTGTGTTTGGTTTTCGCTTGTTTTGTCTAGTACAATGGGTGGGGACAAACAATGAACCAAGCCTCGGTCATGTCTTACTGGTAAACAGAGGAAGGAGGTCTGGGAAGTTTTAGAGAAGGGAGGTTTAACTCCATACATGGAAAGACTGCATGGTAACAACGCCCAGGTCGCCGTTTTGGTTGCTGAAGGATGGAATGAGCGAACCCTGAATTTGGGTGGTAGGGATATCATGGTTGATGAGGAATTCATTGCCCAAATCACTGGCCTGGCTATTCAGGGTATGAAGGTGTTTAGAGACAAAAAAGAATCACAGGCTGCAATGCCGATTTTGTTTAAAGGAAATGAGGCAACAGATTTGAAGCTAGTGAAGAGCGGTGGGTATCAGAGGAGCTCTTTGAAAGTGCTTTGGCGTGATGTTGCTGAAGAAATTATGAGGTACATTACCCTGGAAGGCAGGTATATTGCGATCAACACTTACCATTTTCTTCTACTTAACCATTTTTGGCATAAGAAATGGGTGTCCTTTCCCTGCTATCTACTAATGTTGCTCGATTCTGGGATTAAAGATCATAGAAAAAACCCCAAAAACCCTATTTTTCATGCCGGTTTAATTCTTTTGATCTATGAACATGCCAAATCTCATGAAGTGCAGAATACTCTGAGGTCACCAAGGGATAATATTGCCAAGCCCAAGGATGGCTATGAGATAGACTTAGGAGAGGAAAGGGTTAGCAAGAATCCTAAGAAGAGGAGGCTTATTTTGAATGGAGAATATGATTTTGATAAGGACGACGATGTTGATTATGTCCCAGACTCGTATGCCACTTTTAATGAGGACCCCAGTTCCCCTGTTTCGGGTAAAAATGGGAAAAGGAAATTGGATGATAAGGCGAGCTACACGACTTGCAGTGATGAGGGGATGTCGTATGTTCCTTCTAAGGGGGATAAGGATAAAAATGACCTTTATGAGGAAGCTTCTTCTCCTCCTCCAAATACTAGACATGTGCAGGAGCCTAAAGAGGGGAGCCAGAAAGGTAAGGTTGCTGGCCTTTTCCTGGAGAAGAGTCTCCCTCTCTCCTTGGATGGCAGTATCTATGGTGTGGCTTCACTGGGTGTTGAATTGGGGTTGCAGAAGCAGGGTAAGGAAAGAGATGTGTGTGGTGGTACTGTGGGACTTACTAAAGATGATGCATATAGGAGTTTGCAATGGAAGGCTGTTGCAGAGGAAATTGCATGCTCCATTCAAAAGATGAAGATTCCTGCTTCAGCTGGTAAAGGTAAGGAAATTTCTGTTGTGCTAGCTCTTTTGATGAAGATGTTTCTATGGGGAAACATGTTGAGAACCTTGATAGGGATGAATTTTCTGATGTGTTGGGCTCGGCCCGTGATAGTGCTAATTTGCTTTGTAAAAATTTTAAATTTTTTTTCCATGAGACTAACAGGATCAATGCTATAATTAGAGTGTTGCTAGTAAGGCTAAGGACCCTTCTGTCCAAAGCCAAATTGATAATCTCATGGATTCCCTTAACACCATGGCCAATACTGTGGTGGAGGAAACCATTAATCTAAAACAAAATTTGGAAGGTAGAATGTTATCCCTTGAGGATAAAGTTGATAAGTTGTGGAATTTTGTGTTGAAGGGAGGTGATGCCTCTAAGGTCTTGGTTATTTCAGATTCTACCAAGGTGACTTCCCCTCTGATGTTGCTAAGAAGAGAAAGGAGAATGTGTCTATTGATGTTAATACTGCTGGGGGTAAGCTGATGGAAGTGGAGGGTGCTGCTGAGAAAGGTGTTGTGAAAGCTAGTGTTTTGAGTGTTGAGGTGAATACGGGTGGGCCAGGAGCCAGAACCAGAAATAGAATGAAAGCTTAGGTCGGGGCCTTAGGTATTGAGGTGTCTGATATGGTGGATAATGAGCAGAGGTTGGCTGCTCATGAAATGGAAGCTGTGGAGACTTTGAACAATTTGTAGTGTTGCTGGTTGCTTGCCTTCTTTTTGGCTGTTGTTCTGTTGTCATTGGGCTAATTGTTGCTTAATGTTGTTTTCCTTTGTTATCAGCTACTTTTTGATGTAAAGGGTTCCGAGCCCCTTCAAAACCCATTTTTTACCTCGAATAAAAAAAAAAGGGGGTAGTAGAAAGAATGAACCAAACCTTGATGGAAAGAGCTAGGAGTATGTTGATTGTGCTAAGCTTGATAGATGATTTTGGGCAGAAGTTGTAAGTATTGCATGTTATTTGGTTAATAGATCTCCTTGTTCAACTCTTGTTGATAAAAATCCTTAGGAAGTGTAGATAGGTAGAAAGCCTTTTGTTTCACATTTAAGGGTCTTTGGTTGTGAGGCTTTTATTCATGTGCCTCAAGAGAAGCATTATAAGTTGGGTCCAAAAGCACATAAATGCATCTTTGTTGGTTATGGCAAGAATGTAAAAGGTTATAAGCTTTGAAATCCACTAACCTGTAAAATGGATTTCTCTAGATATGTGATTTTCAAGGAGTTTAGAGCTTACTCAGGTGAAGAACAAAAGGAGAAATATAAGACAAAAATAGTGCACTTCAAGACAAATATTGAAAAGAAGGAAGATGCACATGTGGAAGAACAACTGGATGGATTAGAGGATGGAGAAGAAGAAGAGGGTTCAAAGAGTTCGGATGATGTGCAAGATGAGCATGTGGAAGAAGAAGAGCAGTAATAACCCCTTACTCCTACCTTGAGAAGATTCACAAGGAAATGGCATCCAATTGACAAGTATAGCCCATCCAATTTCCATTGTGTATTTGATTTGTTGAGTACTAATGATGAACCTAGATCCTACAGGGAGGATCTTTCTTTAGAAGAAAGTGAGTCTTGGATGCAGGCCATGCAAGAGGAGATGATGTATTTGGATAGTTGTGATACTTGGAATCTTATAAGTTTTCCCCAAGGAAGGAAGCCCATTGGTTGCAAGTGGGTATTTAAAAAGAAATTTGGTGCAGATGGTTGGTTAGAGTGGTACAAAGCCAGATTGGTGGCCAAGGGCTACTCCTATAGAGAGGGAGTTGATTTTGGTAAAATTTTCTCTCCTATTGCCAAGTTAACTTATATTATATTCCTATTATTTATTACTATTGCTTATGATTTTGAAATAGAGAAAATGGATGTTAAAACTACTTTCTGTCATGGGGATATTGAGGAAGAGATTTATATGCGACAACCTAATGGTTTTGTTGTGAAAGGAAAACAACATTTGGTTTGCAAGTTAAAGAGATCATTATATGGTTTGAAACAGTCACCTAGGATGTGGTACTAGAAGTTTGATGCCTTTGCATTGAAGTTGGGTTTTGTTAGGAGTGAGGAGGATCATTGTGTTTACATCAAGGTTATTAATGATCAAATACTAATCATTGTCTTGTATGTTTATGACATGTTGTTTATGGGTAACAACAAGGTGATGATTAGGGAGCTTAAGACACAACTTTTTGGCACATTTGATATGAAGGATTTGGGGCTGAAAAATATATTCTTGGGATGGAGATCAATAGAGATCAGGTTCATAGAAAGCTTTGGTTAAGTTAGAGTAAATATGTTGATACCATTTTGTAGAGGTTTAATATGCATGACTGTAAACCAATAAATATTCCATTTCCAGTTAGCACTAAGTTGAGTTTAGACATGTGTCCTAATTCTGATGATGATTATGAAGAAATGTCTAACATTCCTTATGCTAGTGCCATCAGTAGTTTAATTTATGCAATGGTTTGCACTCGACCAAATATAGCCCAAACAATGGGAGTTTTGAGCAAGTTTATGTCTAACTCTGGTAGAGAGCATTGGACTTTTGTTAAAAGGGTGTTTATATATTTGTGTGGTACTTCAGATTACTACTTGGTTTATCATGGTACTGATGATGTGGTCAAGTCATTGGACATACATGGTTTTGTTGATGTAGATTGGGTAGGTGACTTGGATAGTCGAAGGTCCACTAGTTGCTATTTTTTTACTTTCTTTGGAGGTGTAGTGAGTTGGATGAGTAAGAGGAAGCCTACAGTTGCATTTTCCACCACTGAAGTAGAGTATATGGATGCTACACATGCCTCTAAGGAGGCGGTTTGGTTACAGAGACTTGGTAATGGTATTGGCTTTGATTGTAGGACAGTGAGGATTAGATGTGATAGTCAAAGCACCATATGTTTAGCCAAAATTGTATGTATCATGCTTGTACTAAGAATTTTGATGTTCAATATCACTTTGTGCGAGAAATGGTAAATAATGGTAAGGTTTTGATTGATAAGGTTGATTCTTTGGATAATGTTGTAGATTCTCTCATGAAGCTAGTGACCACAAATGAGTTCTCTTGGTGCAGGAAGTCCACAGGCCTTGATCACTACACTTGATTATATGTTTTATTTGTATCGCATGGATGTAATTACAATGTATAATGTCAAGTGGGAGAATGTTAGGATAGGTGACATTATAATTGCTATCCTAAGTTGATTTATGTGTCTCCACATTATTTGGAAAGTGTTCTAGGGGACATGAGGGACAAAATATTATTGTTTGTTTTCCTATGAAAATTTGTAATTTGCATTCAAAGAGGTGGACCCTTTATTGTGGCGGTTACAAAGAATCTTGGGAGAATATTCATCTTGGGCATCCAACTTTGTGAGTGGGGACCACTTTGGCGTGCATGTTATTTGCATGTTTTGCATGCTCTTACATGGTTGGGTGCCCATGTTTGCATGTTGGTGCATGTTCTTGCATGTTATTGTCAGAGTCGTTGGTGAGTTATGGAGCACTTGAGTTTGACCAATTCTGATTGGTTGTGGGTTAGGTGCCCATGTGAAGGCCATGTGATTATTCAAAATTTTATGCTAAGTTTATGGGTTGTCCACTAAGGGGGTGTGGGATTTTCCAAGCAGTTTTGCTTGTTGTTTTGTGATACCATTTGTGGTATTCTCTCCCACAAACTTCTATACATTGGAGCCTTGAGATGGTGATTTGTAAGAGTTTGTTTGCAGGTTGTCAAAGTGATGAAATGCTGCCAAATTATAGAGAGGATCTTTGTATTGATGTACTTCCTTGAAGATTAATACAAACATTGGATCTCTTTGGGTGTGGATTTTTTTCCCAAAAGGGTTTCTCCATGTATATCTTGTGTCACTTGTGTTGATGAATTGTGGTATTGCTGATTTTTTCCTTTCATTGTTGCAATTATCAATCACATAATATTTCTATGGTAATCTTGAACATATAAATTCATATTTGAAACCAATTTAATAAGTTCATATTGCTACAAGTTATACCTTGATTTTCTAACACCTTTAAGAGAGGGAACCTGAAAGGATACCATTAAATCACTAAAAATTAATTCTAAGATTTGAAGAAACTTGATTATGACTTTTGTAAAAGAGTAGGATATGTTGTTTATCTAGGAAACATATTATAATACATGTTTCTAATATGGTTTCAATTTTATGTAATCTAATTACAAGATTATGATGAGACATCTCATTTATTCTCTTGATATTTAGATGTCCTAATCTTGTATACAAAAATTTTGTTTTAAGTTTACTTGCATAGATAAAAAAATTATTTGAAATTTTATTAAAAATAAAGATTATATTTTTGAATACCTTCAATAGTAATTTTACTTTGATCTTTAATGTACCATTTATCTTTTGTAAGAGAGATTGTGTAATTGTCCTTAGTAAATTTAGAAGGTGATAACATTTTTTTTTACTTTTAGAATAAACAATGCATCTACAATAGTTTCATTAAAGATTTTAAAATTTTCCATTCCTTAAGCTTTTATACACGATATATTTTTTCATTGCAAGGTTTGATATAAGATAAAATATCACACATTTAAGTCATATGCTTGGATGCACCACTATCAAGAATCTATTCATTGTTAGATGATGCAAATAATGTTTTTGATTATATAAGCAACATTTACAGGGTGTTGTACATGAAAATCCCTCAGGGCCAAAAAGGAAGCAAGTTCACCACACCATCAAAAAATGACCTAAGCAAAAACAACGAAAATAGGACACAGACACAACACAGTAATAACAGAACTCCAGTGCCACACATACCCAAACACTAAATGTCCATACTTTCCCATTTCTAAACTAGGAGGTTTAAAAAATCATCCCCAATCTAGTTGGGACCTTCACCTACAATATTCTTGTCCATTTCCTCCTTGATGACGTTTGAAAGTGTGACAATAGATCTATGAATAATTTTAATAGTGAACCAAGCCAAACTATTGAATTTTCGTTCCAGTTTAGTAACTTGTTCCTACAACACATCGAGGTCCTCATCCTTGCCTTTCTTGCTCTAGGTCTCCTCTTCCCCGCTAGCTTTAGAATCCGAGGAGTGGGTGGAGTCATCCTTAAGCATCTAGTTCATGTCAGAGAAATTACTAGGGCCCTCCACAAACCCTTCTTCCATCTCCTCAATAGTGCCTTTTTTGCCTTTAGTTCTGCTGCCAGTCTACTGTGAATCACTAGAAATCTCATCCATCGGGGCCCATTTTTTGTTCTTCACCAGTCTATGGGACCTCCTCACACTAGTTTGTTCCTTCCCCACCTTAAATATCATAGCCACCATGGTGTAACCTTTAGAGTCTTTTTCCTTAGAACTTTTTCCTTTATTGTCAACGACCAACAAGTCCACCTGGCCCAGAGACTCTTTTTTCCCCTTCTTCTTAGCACTGGGTTTGTTGTCCTTCTTGATGGGTTTATTTTTAGCTCAAATAACCCAACCGCCACTTTAGACTGGGACAACCCGACTGCACTTTTCTTCTTTTTTGATAGGGGTTTAGGCTTAGGCTCATCACTGGGTTTATTTTCAAGTATGGGGGTTTTCCTCTTAGGACCCTCCGAAGCAACGAGGGAAGGATTATCAAGGGAAACATCAAGGGGTTCTAGTTCCCCAACACACACAATAAAGATAAGTTTGGGCGGGCACAAGGCCAAATGAAATTTATAGAGCCTAAAGATTAGGCCTTGATGTAGCGACAAGGGGGAGGAACATCCAGGTTGGGAGCGACAACATCAAAGGAGTCTTTAACCAAATTTTCTAGGGAAGTCAGCAAAAAGAACTAAAAGTTGAGGGTCATGTTGTGCCGAAGGTAGTTTAATTGTGACAAATGGTAAAAGTAATACACCTTGTATCTACCTTCTAATGTAACATACTTCATAATAGCAAGACACACCTTGTCCCAAGGTTTTCAGTGTGTTTTTTGTATTTCTTTCCATCATAGGAGAGGCATGTCGCCTTGCCAATTACCTCCTCATCCACCTCAAATGAGATGCCACCCATGGTGACCTGCCTATCCTTCCATGAACCAACAAACTAGACCGACAATCTCTCATTGTGGCCCACAAGATTCTCTAAAAGCGGTGCCAAACCTCCTTCTTTGCAAAATGTGAAGTGATGGGGTCCCTACGAAACTCCTCACAGTTATCTAGCTTGGTCCTCACCCTATCACCTCCCATCACGACCCATAGCACACAAGAACTGGCCCAGAGAAACTAAGATAGCCAAAAAATTGACTGCTCACCAGTGAATTTACCCTTTTTTAAACTATCATTTCTTTGCCATCTGGGATAGTAAGGAATAATAAAAGCAATTTGAAGTTTACACGCTTTAGCAATCATTCCCACTGACGCTAGATCCATAGGGTTATAATCATCACTTAAGGACCATAGGTTAAGGAAAAGGATAATTAAATCTGGATAATTAATATCCATTATTCCAAAGGTCTTTTTGAAGTTACACATTTCCCCAGGCCATTTAGCAGCAGGGGGAAGATTTGAAATTTTTATGTACATCTCAAAAGATCTTATGCAAATCATAAGATATCTTAAATTGGAATTATTAAATAAACTGGCGATGAACATCACATTACACACATCCCAGGAGATTTGATAGGATGTGTAACACATTTGAAAAGAAAACCCATAAAGGTGGAGGACTCCACCATACATAGTAATGAAGTAAATAGCCACGTGACACCCTGCTTTAAACTTGCCACCTCACCCAGCCAAGTCCTCACCATCTAAGGACTCATCAAGTGGAGACACCTATACCCATAAAAAATGGCATTGTTAACCATGATTGAGCGGTATACTACTTTGTTCTGCAAGGATTAATCCTTGTATAGTAGCTGGTAGCTGCTCAAGCCTCTTCCAACACTTGCAAAAACTCCAAGTGAAACCCAAGTTGGCCAGACTATCGACCACCTGGTTGCCTTCCCTATAGGTGTGAGTCAGGTATTTCCTTTCCAATTTTGAGACTAATAAATTTATGTCAAGTAGGATATCCATGATGTTCCATCTAAGAAACCAACCATGATTAACTAATTCAATCAAAGTCTGAGTCCCCTTCAATATGTAACTTTTTATACCCAGAGTGACAACAATATCGATGCCCTTGAGGAGCGCCCATGACTCATTCATCATAGAAGAATGAATACCAATTCCTCCAACAAACCCAACAACCAAGTTGCCCTTACAATCCCTTATGACACCTTCGATGTTGGCCAAACCAAGGTTCCCCTTAGCCACATCGTCAAAATTTAGTTTAAACCAATCCAAATCTGGGGGTTTCCAAATATTTTTTTTCCTAGCTAGGGAGCTAGAATTATCAAAGGATTTGGTCCCAATTTTAAAGTTCCAAGAATTTTCCATTTTAATCTCCCAATCAGTAGGGGCTTTATTCGGAGGTTTCCATTTTTACAGGGAGATACTTTCATAAATAAGTCTTGATCCAATACCAAATAATACCTTGGGGCTCTTCTCAGTGTCTCTGAAGATCTAATTGTTCCTTTATTTCCATAGGCACCAGTAGATGATGGGGGGAGTTTTCCTCCAAATTTCCATAGGGAGGGGGTGTTGAAAGGGACTAGTCCAACCATCAATAAAGGATTTTAAATCCTTATTAAGGGTTCAATGAGTGGCCAACTTTTGGAAGTACGGGTCCCAAACCTTAGCAACAAATGGAAAATGTAGCAACATGTGATCAACTGACTCTTCATTAATTTTGCATAACATACACCTGTTTGAGATCAGAAAACACCTTTTCCTTAGATTATCTTGGCTTAAAATTCTATTATGACAAACCGTCCACCAAAAGAAATTTATTTTTGGAGTCAAGTGTTGATTCCAAACCCATTTCCAAATCCTACTATGAGAGCCCTTGTCCGACATCAAATTGTAAGCCTCCCTAATAGAAAGGTTTCCCTTGCTTTCCAAGGAGCAAAAGAAATCATCTTCAACATCAGATAAGGGGATTCCGGACAAGGAAAGAAAGTCTTGTAAGGAATTAGCTAGACATTTCAAGTCAGGGGAAAGAGGGCAGCATAATCCAAGGTCTTTCCAACTCCTAACACCTAGTGGACCATGAAGGTAGTCACATACACTTGTACCAAAGAACCAAATTACAGGTTCCATCAGGTTTTTAAACTAAAAAAATGGCCAAAGGGGAATCAAATAGCCAAGGGCCTTCCCAGAAACGAATACAATTGCCTCTACCAAGCTTCCATCTCAGACCAGATTGAAGCAACTTCTTCATTTTGCAAATATTATTCCAAGCTAAGGACCCACAAGGGTGATCATTCTCAATACACCTAATTAGGGGGCGGTTTTCTAGGTATTTGGCATTCATTATCCTACACCAGTCCTTATTTCTTAACTGGTCCCACCCAACATTGGCCAACAAAGCTTTATTAGTAGAATGGACCCTTGTAATGCCTAGCCCTCCCCAAATTTAGGAAGGCACACCTTCTCCCAACTGACAAGAGACATCTTCTTCTTATCCTCAGTACCAAACCATAAGAAAACTCTCTGAATCTTTTCGAACTTCTCAACAATGTATTTGGGAATTTTGAACATAGAGAGAAAATAAACCAGAATCCCTTAAGGGAAATAGTGAGGAGCTACAGTTTACCAACATGACTTAGAATCAAACCTTTCCACCCTACTAGCTTCCTCTAGATCCTTTCAAGAATAGTATTCTAGAAATTGGGAGTGACTTACTTAACTGTGAGAGGCAGACCCAAATACACCGAAGGAAGTGAGGCACTCACACAACCTAAAATAGCAGTCACATAGTCTTGTAGACTAGGAGTGCAGTTAAAAAAATAGATCATACTTTTATTATAATTAATGCACTGACCTGAACAAGCCACACAAAGATTGAGGTAGCTTTTCCATTTCCTAGCTTCCACCACCGATGCTTTCCCAAATAACATAGTGTCATCCATGAATTATTGAATGGTAGCAAGGTTGAGGGTGGTGGCCAACTTGACACCCTTGATGGATCCGTCCAGCAGCATACAAGTAACATTCCTTCTCAGGACATCAAACACCATTATAAACAAATACGTTGGCGAGGGGGTTCCCCTGTCAAATACCCCTCCCAACTACAAAGAAACCATGGGGCACTCCATTGACCAAAATAGAACACCTCACTACGGTAACACATTCCAAAATGAGGTTGATCACTCTCTAATTGAAGCCAAACTTATCAAGGACTTTGGGAATAAATTTCCACATGACTTTACCATAAGATTTAGAAATATCTAGCTTAAAAGCAATACTAGCATTGTTACACCTGTACATAGAATGTAATATTTCATGAGTGGATATAGCTACATCCAAGATATGGTGACCTGGAATGAATCCTTTTTGACTTGGACTTATCATTTTATCTAGGAGGGGTTTCAAGTGGTTCACCAAGATTTTGGAAAATATCTTATAAACAGTGCTACAAAGGTTGATGGGGTGGAAATATGCAATGGTCTGTGATTCATCAATTTTAGGGACAAGGGAAATGAAGGTGTGGTTTAGCTGTTTGAGAAATTTACCAGATTTGAAAAAATCCCTAGTAGAAAAAGTAAGGTCTTCCCCCACAACATCCCAAAATATTTGGAAGAAGGCTGGGGGGAAACCATCGGGTCCAAGGGCCTTAAAAGCACCCATACTAAACACATCAAACTTGACCTCCTCAGGAGTAATAGCCCCCATAATAGAATCATTATCCTCCAAAGATATAGGATTAGGAAGGGGTTCTAACAACAGATCATCCAACATCAGAATGGGAGCCTCAACAAGAGTCAAGAAAACTCGATTGAAGTGGTCAACAACCAATAGAAACATCCCCTGCCTCATTTTTTAACTCTTTTATTTGATTTATTTTCCTATGTTTAAGGGTCGAAACATGAAAGAAAGACGTATTCGGGTCCCCCTCAGTCAACCATTGAATTTTGGATTTCTGCTTCTAGAATATCTCTTCATTCTTCAACATTTTCTCCCATTCCATGTTCTCTACCCTCTCTTGTTGAAAATTTTGAATACTGGTATCTCCTTCCTCCATCCTCTTTTGTAACTCACAAAGCTTATTAGCTAGAAATTTTTTTTGATGGAACACATCCCAAAAAACATGCTTGTTCCATCCTTTAACCATAATTTTGATGTGTTTGAGACTATGAAAGATCCTGAACATAGGGGAACCATGCACATGGATATTCCACCAAGTAGCAATCTTATTCCTAAAATCTGGATGGGAGTTCCACATAATCTCAAAATGGAAAGGGAACGATCCAACAATAGTGTGTTCATTTAGGGTCAGCAACAAAGGATTGTGGTTAGAAACAATCTAGGGTAGAGCCAACAGATTAGCATTAAACAAGGTAATCCAATTGGGAGAAAAAAAGAATCTATCAAGATGGACCTGGATCAATCCATCCCCAAGGCGTCTATTAGACCAAGTATAAGACTGGCCCTGCAAATTAACATCCTCCAAACTAGTACAATTCAAGAAGTCATCCAAATCATACATGTTGTTAGAGTAATCAATTAGTCCACCATTCTTCTTTGAGGGGTAAAGGGGGGAGTTAAAGTCACCAACCACCAGCCAACGATCTCCCCTATAAGCCAAAACCCAGTTAGAAATTTCCTGGCAGAGGGTTTTCATCACATTCCTATTATCGGGGGCATAAATGTTGATTAAAAACCAAGAACCCCTAGCATTGGAGAACTTGACACCCACACTGTTGGGTGAAATCACAATATTGTGTCTCACTTTTGGGACATGCTGATTTTTGCCTGAAATCACTGTTTTTAGAAAAAAACTAATACTTTAAATCTTGAGAGGCTCCATATAAAGGGTTTTAATTAAAGATGGATAAATAAGAACCCATTAGATCAAACCCCCTTGGATAGAACCCCTCTAATATTAAATCATACCCACAATGGAGTCTCCTTAACACCTATCAAAATGCTAGCAAAAACCTAATTTTTCTTTACCTTTTGAGGGATTAAATAACATCATTTAAAAATTATATTTTGCAAGATTGTAGCCCTCAAAATGAGCTTTCCAACAAGTATAGGTTTGATATATTTTTTATTTTTACTAAACATAGGTTTTTCTCTGAACATCAAGCTCTTTGTTGTGCAGAGGTGGAAAAATAGTAAACCCTTGTACAATTTTTTTTTAAAATACCCATTCCCTAGGTATTGATATACTTGTTTCACTCAAAAAAGAAAAATTGGAATTTGATATATACACAAAAATTTAGGTTGTATGACACACACGTATGTCCAAATTATAGTTACAGTGAGTTCAAAAATTAATTTTAAAAAAGATATCAAATAAAAAATTATGAAAAAATATCTTTTCCCTTGATATTGATGTTGAGAATCTATATTTCAAAAATTAGAATTTAATCCTTTATAGAAAAATAGTTATGTTGTATGACACAAGTGTTACTTTTTGCAAATGTTATATTTTGTCTAAAACCAGTTATTAAAGGAGATGTTGAAAGGTTCATGATTTATTTCAGAAAATTTGAATTTTTTTTTTTAGAATCTACACATAAATTTCCACAAATCACTAGTTCACATCATCTTCAAATCCTTAATGGTTTAGCTGCTATAGGTCTCAGAAGATGAAGATTTAGTTAAAAATATTTATGTAAATGCCCATCTTGGGTAAAAATTGAGACATGATATTGTGGTTTCACCCTGTTCCTACAATAGAATAGTTTATTACCAAAGTTCCTAATGGGATTCCGCATTACAGAAAGTCCGCTTGAAGCCCCATCTGCATCACTACAAGCAAAGAGGGTTTGACCAAATATAATTAGCTATGGGTTCAAAATTGGTTTTCTTCATCTTGGTTTCTTGTAGGAGAAAAAAATCAATCTTGTTTTCCAACACATAGTTCTTCAAGGCCAACTACTTGTGGGGGCTATTTAACCCTCTCACATTCCATGAAAGGACTTTCATTTTGAAGTTTCCTTTGAGGACACTTCCAATGTCCTCTATTTACCTATCACAATTTCTTTTTTTGTCTCTCTATTTCTGGTCAACCACTGCTTGGGTCTACCGAGCTTAGAATCACCTCCCACATCTACTTTCTTTTATTTACCCTTCTTCTGAGGAGTTGACTAGAACTCTTCTTCCAAAGATTGAGCATGAAATAACACAACCATCTCAGTCAGTCCAAGACTAGGCATTTCCTTCAATACTCCATCTTGAATCTCATCTTCCTCAACTCCCAAAGTCTTAGGGGAAGGATGCTTCTCCATAGTAACCCCAGATCCTAGAACCACTCCAGAGTTAAGGAGCATGGGCCTACACACTAGAACATTGTTGGGAGAGGAACCATTGAGCTCCACAATAGAGTCAAACGAGACCAAATCTTCTGGTAAGTCCATCGAGATTACAAGGTCAACAAGTCTAGCCTTAGTCGGTGACTCAATGACATTAAGAATGTCAGATTCAAAAGGGTAGTCATTAGTGGGGATCTTCTCGATGGTTCACTTCCAGAAATGTGCTAAACCGGGCCACCTTATTTCAGAATGCAGATAATGTTATTTCATAAGGCTATATTAATTATTTTGGTTTTGGTTTGATTTTAATATATGATTAGTGTATTATTTTAATAAAATTTTCTTTTGTTTTTAAAAAATTATTGACTATTATGTATCTTGATCTGCCAAAGTTAGAGCATTTCACATAACTAATTTTAAAAGTTTTGTGATAATTTTAGATTAATTGGATAAAATCTATTTTCCTTCTCTATCTTTCTGAAATTCTTTATATTTTTGTCGACAAGAGCAAAGAGTGTCGATAAATTACTAATATATTCTTTTTTTTTAAAGGGGTAAACACTTTTGACCCGAAGCTATGAACTGGTGAGGTCACAAGAGGGGGACCTCATCACCAATATAACCATTCAACAATACCACCCCAACGAGGTTTGAACCTTAGTGGCAAGAACAACATCGCCACCTTTAAACCATCACACCATGCCAATATCGACAATTAGTAATATATTCTTTGTTTTGATATTTAGAATTTAAAATAGAAATAAAATTATTAAATATTTTATAAATATTTATTTGTATTATAAAATATGTAAGTTTATCTTTATTAAGTCATACTTATATCTATCTAATTAAGATTTGATGTTTTAAAATAAATTTGAGTATTTTATTCTTTTTAGTCTCCTTTTATAAGAGTTGTAAAAAGTTCTAATATTAATTTAATGATTTTAGATGGCCTAGATTTTTAATGCATAGATTCTAACAAATTCCAAGCTTCAAAAGGTGACTAAGTTTTCAATATGCAATGGAAATGCATCACTAATACTTCTTAATAAGATTGATGCTTCTTGTGTTATATTAATTAAAAATAAGAGATTTGGATTATTCTCTCTAACTATATGTTATTCTTTCTTACCATCAATGATGTGTCATAGATTCTTGGACATGAATTATTCCTTTATTCTGATTTTTCAAATAGATTAATTGTTTCCATAGAGGATGTGAATTTTGTTGATTATGAAAAATGTGTGAACCAATATGAGTTGAATAAAAATTGAAGGATAGTATACGCATTAATCATAAGGGAAAAAATGGTAGTTTTTGTTGAAGGAACCAAAATATACAAAACCACTAAATTAGTGACCCTACCCCCAACACTAAATAAGTGGGTTAACCTAAGGATTTCTCCTAGTTTTACTTCCCCTCACAAAATGATGATGAGGACTACTTGTATTCTTTCCATGTAGTGTAGGTGGGTTGTACCCTATTATGAGTGTGAGGCTATGGTTACCCTCCTTAATTAATATATTGCATAACTCCTCACATCAGGGAGGTACTCATTTCATGGATAGGAATTGCATACTCATATTCACATTACTCCTTATTTTTAGGCATTATAATGGCTTAGTTTGGCCTATTGCTTTCTATTCTATTGTCTTAGAGTTTTTTTTTATAGTTATATTCTTTTTCTACAGTTAATGTGTAGAATTATAAGAGGTGATCGAGTCCATGTGGAGCTTGCATCTTATGAAATACTTAAAAGTGAAGAGGAATTGTATAATTTTTTGTTAATGCTAGTATTTCATGTTATTTTCATAGTTTGAACTTGGGTCATGACCTTACCCTATGGGTCCAATTTACTAAATCATGGAACAACTCGAAGAAGGTCTTCATTGGAGGTGTCAATTCTATGTGATAGATGAATTCACTGCAACTGCTACTAGACTGTAGAAAAATGGGATAAATTTGAAGAGGGCCACAAGTCTGAGGACAATAATGTTATGAACACCTTCCTTCATAATGATGAGAAGGTGACACATTTTTAAAATGGTTATTGAAGGAATGACCTACCTAAATTGTGGGAGGTTTTTAGCATGTAACCAATCAAATATACAACTCTAGAGGGAAGGTACACCTATATCTTTTCTTACTAGTTTCCTTTACTGAATTACTTGAGACATGTGTTGTTGCCTCATCTTCTACATGTACTCCTTTCATTTATGTGATTTGTGGTCCCTTATGATGAGTATCCCTAACAAACCCACTAATGAGGAAGGCCCTTCTTCTTCCTCTACTAAGTCATCTAGTGCTCAAGGAATTACTATCCACAATAAGGCCTTGGCTCATTCCCTTACTATTTTCTATACTGACTTTGATCCTCCTGTTATCCCTTCCCCTAGGGTGAAGGTTTTAAGAGACTATAAGAAAGACCAATGGTATGGGGTTTCTCCCCCAAACCATGTCAATGTCTCCTCTACCAAGGTTAACCCTATCTCTCCTCTCACAAACCACTCCCTTCATTTTTATTTCAAGGAAGAGCCCACAAAACCCAACACTTTATCTTCTCAATATTCTCAATCGAAGGGTAGATATTATGATTCCTCGTCCTTTGAGGAAGATAAAATTGGCAATTCCTTTGTTTCCAACCTAGAAAAAGCTTATTAGGTAAACCCTGCTACCTAAAAGTCTAAATAATTTAAGATTGTGATCCCTAATCAATAGAAATCTGCCCAACATGATGATTTGGATAAGATATCTCCCCTCCCTTCTATTGATAAGACTAAGTCTTAAGTCCCAACCTTAGTTCTAGGAAAGCTACCATTTTTCCTTGTTGATATTGTTGACACTCAAGTTGACTCTAGGGGTATCTCATTACAAAAATGTCATTCATCTCATTTCATCTAGATTATGGAAAAGATCCCCCGAATATTTGTCAAACCATTTGGGAGAAGGAATTGAAATGGAGACATGTGCTTCTTTCTACCCACTAAACAAAATTCTTGTTGATATTTAGACCTCTTAGTGCATTTTGAGAGATAAGAATTGACAAATTGGAAAATAACATACATAATATTGTTGGTAATCAAGATAGTATCATGGATTCTCTCTCTTCTATAATTGTTGTTAGCAAGAAGGTGATGTAGAGTTTCATAACCAGTATGATTATTCTCCATGTAGAACTTGGGAGAGTTAAGAAACATAACTATCCTCTTCTTCTACTAGCTTCAAGGGAAACGTTATCTTGGACAACCTAGCAAGGTTATGGATAATATGGATATCACTTCTCTAATAGATAAGGTGAAGTTGGTGATAGATGAATTGGAGGTGATTAGTAGCCTCAAAGATCTTACTTCTTTGTTGAGTTGTAATCAATATCTCCACCTCTTGTTGGTTTATCTTGTTTGTTGGGTTTTTATCCATGTTTTTTTTATTGTGCATGTGTATATGCATGTTCTAACTCTCATAAAATCCTATTTTTGATCTTTTGACCTTTTGTAATGGGTGGAGGTGCCTATAACCCCTTTTTACTTTATCAAAGGACAATAAATAAATAAATAAGTATATTTAGTAGTATTTTACCTTTCTCTTCTTTTGTGATAATTATCCTAGCAAATGACTTCCACACTTTTTAGTACATAACAACTTATAAGAATACTAACAAGATTTTTTTTTAATGCTATTATTATCCAAGTTCATTAAGTTTAACTCCAAAAGAAGTTCAAATAAACTATTATATATAAGATGGCTTAATTAAATTATTTTGAATTTTTACCAAAAAAAAATCACATAAATTCTAAATTTACAAAAGATTTATTCTGTGCAATAATAAAATAGCCTAAAAAGATTAAAGAAATAAAAAATAACCCTAATTCTAAAGATTTTAATCCTATGTTTGTTAAAAAAGGCTTTTTTAAAATTAGGCTTTGTTTTTTTAAAAAAATTTAAGGGAGATTCGACATATGGGTTGTATGTAATGCAGGGAGGTCGCCATGGGCTTTCACAAGCTGCGACTTGCCTGTAACTATAGATTTTTATATATATTTATTGTTTACTATTATATTTTTTAGATTTCGATATTATTATTTATTTTTTGCAGGTGATAAATGACTGACAAGAAGAAATGTCTTTGTCTAGTTGATTTACAAGTTGTTTTAGGTTATTAAGGGTTTTTTTAAGGAATATTACTGCCTGTAAAAGGTTATTATGGCCTATAAAATGATTAACACGACCTATGAAAGGTTATCACTGATCTTGTAAATAATAAACATTGCCTGCAAATAATTTATGATCTTGTAATTTTTCTAAGCTTGGACAAAGATTTAAATTATAATTTAAAAGTCCATTGTTATGAGTAAATTTTGTGTTAACTTTTTTTTAAGAATCTTTTTATAAATTAAAATCTTGATTATTCATTATCTACATTGAATAATCAATATTCCCATTTCATTTTGGGTATTAAAAGAAACTTTTATTCGTTGATTTCTAAGTTTTATCTCTAGGACATCAATATATGAGTTATCATATAATTTCTCTTGATTTGCTTTAACATTGATATTATCATTCAAACTCAATGGTAATATAGTTTTGGTATATTTTTATATTAGCTTGTATCATAGTCTATATTACACATAATAATTATATTATTTAAATAATTACCATTTTTTTATTAAATTAAGTGATTGTATTAATGAAATAGACATAAAGAGAGAATATCATTTAGTGAAATTTTGCATATATAAACATATTCATATTAGTTGCATTTTGTACAAATGAAGTAAGCATTATAAGATAAAAAAGCTTCAAAATAATAAAATATCTAGAAGTGTAGAACCCCAATCCTAGACCTACACAAACACAAGAAATAAACACAATATTAGATCAAATGCAAGTTAGTATTAAGATTCCCCATGAAATCCATTTAAATTGCAAAGAACGAGAAATGAGATGAAGAACATAAGCAAACATAAACAAAAGCTATCAAATTTTATTCAATGTAAAGAAAACTCTTGATCCCATGGGGGAATTGGTGCCAATTTGATGTGGAAATTGGCCCTTTCCCAACTCCTATGATGCAATGTTGATGAGTGATCCACTTTGTTGAAGATTCAATTGAGCTCCATAATGAAAAATCTGCATAACCTAGCTACAAACTTGATAAAATTGATGAAAATGGATATGCTTGAGTATAGTAAACTTGGTCAAATTGTGGATGATCAAAACAAAGGATGAGCCTTCTATTTATAGAAAGACAAGATGGAAGAATGAGCAAAATGGAGCAATGTGGGATCATTCAACATCCAATGGGAAAGTGCCACTTGTCAAGATGTGAATGGAGGAAGCCTGAGCACATTTTGATGAATGTGCACAATAAATGGAATTAGGTGGAATTTGAAAATCATGAAATGACATGCAAGAGGGAAAAAGAATGAATTAAATGCCACTTGGCTCAATGCACAAGGACATGTAAGAGGGAATGAATGTCTTGTTGGAAGGACAAATACACTTGGAGGGATTTTCAAACTTGGAGAAATATTCCCCTAAAGATGCCAAGTTGAAAGAAAATAGGGATTTAATGAATTCATTAAATGTATTTTCATGTGCAAGTGGCAAAATCTAGAGAAATTTGGAGATTATGATTAAATTAATCAAGGTTTAATTAATTTAATGAGGGATTAGATGATGTGACTATTTGATTTAGATTTATGGGTTGATTTAAATGAAAAGATGAGAAGAATGTGATTTAGATTTAATTAAATAAAGGACTTGATTTATTTAACTAAAGGGGATGATGTTAGATTAAATTAAACAAGGTTTAATTTATTTAATTTGATAAGATGACTTTAGAGATTTAATCAAATAAAATGAATTATTTAATTAAATAGAGACATAGGGTTAATTAGATCATATTGATTGATTTAATTAACAAGAGAGAATGACTTAATTGGATAAATGATTATTTATTTAATTAAGGGACGAAGAGTGATGATAAGTTAAGAAGGTGATTTAGGATGAAACATTGTTAGTGAATCGGGATCAAGTATGATTGGTACATTTTCCATGTCTACAAGAAGAACTAAAACACATCATTTATTTATGTTGTTGTGCCCTTGCACATCCATATGCCCTAGGAATTGGGTAGACATTATTGAACAATTATGCAAGGTTTTTTACCTCCTTTGAATTTGATCCACCTTAAACTACAAGATTCCCTTAATCTAGCACCTAATCACCTATCACATCTTTTGTGCCAAGGTTTAATCCTCCACATCTAACTAAGAACCTCATATCACTGCTCTCTTGCTTTCTCAAGAGCCTAGAGACAAATGATTCATATAAGCACTTTTCAAGATTATGTTTTTGTTCCCTCATGAGGACCTTGAGTCACTGATCTATTCATAGGTATGTTATCCCTATGATAGATTTTTTTAGTCAAACTAGATGGTATAGCTATAAAATGGACCTAGTGAATCTTTACCTTATAAAGCATTCCAAATATGAGTATATCCATTACTTTCACCAAACTAGCCAACGTTAGCATGATAGGACTCACTCTTTAGGTCTCTTTGTTGGTGATTTAGAGCCCTGGGTTTGGGTCCTTAGTTGGATATGTATCTAGGACTTTGTAGCTCGCTCTAGCATGACCCTAAGAAATTGTATATGAACTATTTGGTGTTGTGTTATTTTTTTGGTGCATACATAGTTGACGAATCTTGTGTGAAATTACCACCTTTTGGTTGACCCTTTATGATTATGTTTCCCTTACCTTCTTTTGGCATGTCTCGGTATGAATGGACTTGTGTGCAACCCAAAAAGCTATTTAAAAAGGCATTCTAGAAAATTATGCTCATCATCCTACACATGTTGATTCTATACCTTTAACAAGTTATTATTTATGTAATTTCCAAGACCTTGCCAAATTTCCCAATATTTTGTATTGCATTGATTACCATGATTAGAGTAAACCTCTCTATGATACCCAATGCAACTAATGTCAAAGTTTAACTTATGAAGTTTTATCATTCCAACCCATTTACGAAGAAAAGTATGAGAAAATATAGTGCCTCAAGGAATGGTTGGCCAATCTTAAGCATTAATACAATTAATGGACCAAATTTCAAACCATCCAACCACTACAACCCCAAAAGTATGTAAGATATAGTTACTTCTTCCTAAATTTCCTTCTATGGATAACCTTTCACCTTCCTACTATGATCAAATGATAGAAACCTATATTACCCATGATGATGAATACTTGATTTAAGAGGACATCATGCCTCAAATTATCCCAAACCTAGCTACACTTGGACAAGGACCTAAACTCATTTGTATGTTTGAGATATGAGAATTAACATATAAGAACTTCTAAAGAATGCAACACTCATAAAGATGACCATGCTCCTAAAATATATGACACCCTTGAGGACTAAAATCCTCCTAAAGAATAGCATGCATCTTCTTCCTTCCTCGGGAACCTCTAGGCTCTTCATTTTGATGGGGCTAGATATAGATCAAAGGTAGAAGCAAGAATTATCTTAACTTCCCCTCATGGGATGATTTTTAATTTATCCTTTTGTTATATTTTCAATGCATGAATGAAATGGTTGAGCATGAATCTCTTCACTTGGGGATCATGATTGCTAAATGCACGAACCTTGAAAATCTTAGAGTTTTGAGGATTCACAATTGATTTTTAATTACTTCTAAATAGAATACAAAATAAAATTAGATGTTTGCAACCCCATAAAGAGCTTGTTCGAGACAAATTTAACAATTTGAGATCTCTTCCATTGAGCTTGTTCCTAGGGAAGAGAATTGAATGGGAAATTCTTTGTTCATGTTTTATCCTTATTCATGGTTAAATATTTTAAATTCAATATTACAATGAAAACTAAGCCATTAGTAGGGGGAAATTATTTTCCTATTATTTTACCCTGTGTTGATAATAAATTTGAACCCTTTACTAGAGATTTTGTTAAAAATAATGAGGTTATTTTGGAATATTTACATGTTTTAATGGTCTCCCACGGAATCATCATAAGAAGGGATATTCATTAATACCTTGTTGTAGATGTTATTTTGGGATTGCAACAGATGTTCTAAAAGTTAGCCAAGATATCAAAGAATCACCTCTAGTTCCCCATAGTTTGAAAAATAAAATTATCTTTTTATGAAGGATACCATTAAAATAAAAATAGGAATACCTAAGAAGCCAAGAAAAAATTAGCTTGATTTTATTCAGACTCCCAAAGATTTTGGAGTCTATAGAGTTCTTCTAACTAAGTTTTTTGATTGTTTTGACTTGTATTATTCATACATGTCTAGTTTAAATACTTATGTGGTAGTTCATAATTAAGTCATGAAACTTGAAGTAAATATTGGGATGAATAAAAATTAAGGCCCATAAATCCTACTTTCACATTCTTGGTTAAAGAGGAGATGGTAAAGTTATTAAAGATAAGTTTTATAAATTATGTTGACTATTATTTATGGGTCTCAATCAATGTTCATATCCTTAAGAAAAAAGAAAAGTCAAAATTTGTATAGAATTTTGAGATGTCAATAGAACATGCCCAAAATATGACTTTCCTCCTATTCATATGATTATGGATGCCATTGCTATCAATGGAATGCTTTCTCTCATAGATGGTTTCTCTAGTTATAACCAAATTTGAATTTCAAGAGAGGATCAAAACTAGACCACATTTACCACTTCATGGGGAACAATTTTTCTACATTATAATTTCATTTAGTATAATGTATGTTGATGCAATTTATAAGAGAGTTATGACATATATCTTTCAAGATATCATATGTATGGATTTTTAAAACTTACATTGATGACTTGTTGGTGAAGTATAAGAAAAGGGGTGACCATCCTTAGGATCTTCATACTATTTTATTTTAGTTAAGAGAATATAAAATTAAACACAATCATAAGAAATGTGTGTTTGGACTTATAGCTAGAAAATTACTCAGCTACAATGTTTCTTATAAATGAATTAATGTTAACCCAACTAAAATTAAAGCTATGTTGGATGTGTTTTTTCCCATCTTATGAATCTTCCATTAGATATTTCTTAGAGAGCTAGGTGTTGTATGTATTTTTTTCAGGATAGTGTGAATTTCAATTACAATCTTAATGTCTAATGTCAAATCTCTAAATATCTTAGAATGAGTACTTGGAAAACCATGTAAGTGGTTGTGGGATATTATTATTTATTATTCTCATTTAATTTACATTTTTTCCTGTAGTGGCACTAATGAGGGAAGTGGATCATGATGGTGGTATTTATTATTTGACTTTATTTACACCACTTTCCTAATCCTGGGTGTTAGGACAGAAAGTGGAGAATTTTTCATGTCGGGTGGGATCCACAATGTGTAGTGGGGTGCATAATGGAGAGATACTTTTGGGGATTTGTTCCCTCTTCACATGGGTCAAAGATGCTTGAAGCTTTATTTATTTTATTCATGGATGCAGTGATTAGTCACATGTGGACATTGAATTTTTGTCATACCATGGTTTTTGGGTGTTATGGTTTTAGGAATTCACTTGTGGTTTCCTCTCGACTCTTCTTTATAAACTGTATGCATTGGACAAAGGTTTCATGGGTTATTTATAATTATAAAAGTATTTTTGGAATATTTCCACATTGAAGGGAGAATTTTGTTGATTATACACTCTTGATTCAAATATTAATATAAAATCGTACTTTCTTTAGTGTTAGATTTTTTTCCTAAAATGTTTTCTCCACACACATCTAGTGTTTTGTGTCATGTTATTATGGTTTGATAATTTCTAATTTTTCATTATATAATTCCACATATGATCTTAATGATTAAACCAATTTTACATTAAAAAAATAACATTTGTATACTCTTTTGAGAAGCTTATATTTGTTTTAGCTTACCCTATTCAATAAATTTTGGTATCAGTGCCTTTGTTCTATTAATAAAGGGATGCATTTCTTGAAGTGTTGTAGATTTTTTTGCTATAGTAGGAGATTTTTATTTGAGTGATTTTATAAATTTGTGAGTGATTGAAGCCATGAAATGTACATTTCATTCAAAAATTGATAGGTTTAATGACACTAGGTATGAGTTGTGGAAGTTAAAGATGGAGGATCTCTAGAATAAAATGGTTAATGGGAAGTTGTTGAAAAATAAGGAAATATTGATGGGATGTCTAATGAAGATAAAGAAATTTGGAAAAAATATATGAGGAACCTTTCATTCATGTCTTGTAGATTCTACCCTCTTAAATATCTTAGAGGATACAACCACATTTACATTGTGAGAGAGAATAGGTGATATTTTCCAAACTAAAAGTATAACTAAGAAATTCTATCTTAGAATATTATTTTATTTTAAAATAAAGGTAGTGATTTTGTTGCAAAACATGTAAATGATTTTAACTTAATTTTGAGTCAGCTAACTGTTATATGATTTTTAACTTTTAGTTGAAATCAAGTAACCACAGTGTTGTTCTTTTCATGTTGTTTGAACATTTAAAGATAAACCATAAAACTGCTAGTTTCAATATGCATGAAGGAGTGATTGTCAAAATGAGTCAGATTACATTTTTTTTCCATTACAATGGTGCATTACAACAAACGAGAAAGAGAATCATGTATACAATGTAATTTATTTTATTGACAATCATTAAGGTACATGTCCCTCACAAGCCAAGGGAATAGCTTTCTTATTCAAATGAAAATATGAAACAACTTATACATGAATAAGAAAAAGAAAGAGAGAATGTGCATGTAAGAATGGAACCAGTCATTGCCTGTGAATGACTAGTTACGAGTTGCCCTGCTGCTACCCCCAAACTGCTTGTGCCCTTCCTAGCTCCGTAGCGCTCCTCACCTTGCATCTAAAGAAAACATGGTGTTAGAGCGAGGCTCTAAGAAAGGAATGATTCAATCCTTGCATACACACCTACCTATGCATGTATAAGCTGAACCATAAATGCATTAAACAAAAGAACATCCAATGTGTGCATTTATTTTCTAACTGTTTGCTTCATGTGTAGATTTAGGACAAGCCTGATTATTGTTTCATTATCAGAAAAAATGCAACATGTGGGGTAAATGTGGCTCCCAGAAGGGTAGAGCTCAGTGTGATTTGAAAGAAAAGGAAATTGAGCAACTTGATCAAAGATTTATCTCATATCAATGCATTAAATCAATATGGAATCATACCAGTTGATCAACTTTCATTATCAGATTCAAAAGATGCATCGAGTTCAATTATGCATCAAAGTGTTTTGAAGATGCATCGAGTTCAATTATGCATCAAAGTGTTTTGAAGATGCATCAAGTTCAATTATGCATTTATTTAATAATGAGGAAGCATTTCAGATTATTGTCAAGCCCCTCTCACCATGCCCTATTGGGAAGTCACTCATCACACAGGAAAGTGAGCTGTTAGGTCACCCACATATGTGACAGGTGGCTATCAAATAAAGTTAGAATGAGGAGACTATGCATGTTTATCACATATAACTATAGGAGTAATGGTTGACTCATGGTCATGGTACAAGTATAAGGGAAACACCTTTGCAGGAGCTTACAAGGTCAACATGCATGAAAGGTATCCAAAACAAAGCATAACTGTCTTCATGGAAAAGAAACATGGCCATCTAATTCACTGCCCCATGAGTTTGATGAATATGATGTCCTTGAGATTGTGAGCATGACAAGATTGAATGCATTCTGAACATGAAAGTTAAGGACAACAACTAAAGATAAAATCTAAAGTTGTACAAGGCTGAGTTCAAGGCCTTCTCAACCAAACATTAGATAATAGGTTTTCCATCTAGCAATCAATGTGTGAGTGATGAAGAGAGGAAAAAGGAAAAGACATCCAAGAAGCATCAACTCTAGTTGACATAGACATGTACATATCATAAATATATCATTACAAGAAGTCATGACAACAATAGAACCCTCATACGATGTGATCAAGAGACAATTGCTATGCCATAACATAAAGTTCTGCTATTCTCTAAGCATATTACCAAGAAATAAATAGGCATGACCATCAAAGGATATGAACCACAATCCATTCACCACAAGTTTAGAGCATAAGTAAGGATCATTCCCATATTCAATCAAACAGTAGCAACCATCACTTGAAATGGGGCAGTCATGTGCATTGACAAACATGGATGTGCTTCAAGGAAGGCATGGGGTAGTGCATTTCATTGCCAAGTCATGGGAAAACAAGTAGTACAATGGTACGAATGTCATGAGTCAACAACCATGAGGTGTAAGACAACACCGTTGTCCTCAAAAAACAACAATACATACTAATCAAATAAATGTGAAAATCAATGAAGACAACCAAAAGGAGTCCAAGGTTTATGTGCAAGAACATGGGATTGATATCTCTCAGTGATAATTCCAAGACATTCATAGTAATAAGTCTGCTCACTGTCATAATGACTAAACAAAGCCATCAACAATCATCAAATGAATGGGGATCAGTACATAGACAGTCGAAAGAAATGACAGTCACCATTCAAGCAGTCTACCAAGATCATGATCCTATTCGCCAAAGAGCAAGCATCAGACATGAGCTATGAAGGAGACCATACATGTAAATAAGCATGTAATCAAGCAACACAGACTAAATTGCTGTAAGGATTCACATGAAAGAAATAAAAGGAAAGTTGAAAGCATAGTCACCACAATAGTCCCTACAGTTACATGATAATTGTATGAGAACTCAATAAGAGAGCAACCATTTATGAAGACAGTTTTTGTAGTGGATAGTCATGTGAATACAATAGCAACTCGAAGGTACAATCCATGATATATCACTAGAACAGTCCTTTAGATGCAATCTCATGGTAGGAACAAATCCATCATGATTATGCCTTGGTAGCCTGAGTGGTATGATTGTCACAGGGTGTTTGTAGTGTGGGTGAGGTTGTGTCATTAACACTCATGGTAGAGTTGATACATATAAGCAAAATGCTTGAGGAGCAGTTGCATCAGGAGGCAGTGTTACAAAGATAACATTGATCTTACTTAACCAGTACAAAAGCAAGGTATATTCATGTACAAGCATATGAAACAGTTACAAGGGATAGGGATATTGTAGCGGACAGGGTACTTTCATGAGTTTCAGTCAATGATGGTGTTTCCTGTAAAGGAGTCAAAGGGGATAGTTCATTATTTTCATAAGGATTGAATGTTTACATTGACAGGCCATCATGAAGAGACAAGACCCAAGCCATGGTCCACAGTGGTGGAGAGTACAAGAACAACATTGTGAGTTCAAATAGCATTTACACATTCTTGCTCCATGATCTAAGGGTCTGATCTTAGGTCTCCCCTTTAAGTCAAAGGTTTGTTTCTCAGTGGAAATGTCTATTTTGTTACTCTTGCCTTTTCCATCTTTTGAGGATTGTAGCAACATATGGGTGATCTGATCCTTAGATCATAGAGGTATGGGAAGCATAGTGATAGGAAAGTTCAGTCAAAGCATAATATAGTCAACATTGTATCTGAGATAAGTGACATGAAATGTGTAAACCCAAGAACCACAACCTTGGATTTTATTGGACAGTCAATTCAATAGAGTTTTGAAGCCCTTTCAAAGGCTTTAAATTACGCAGGAAGATGGTAAAACATGCAAGCATTTGAAGTGGAGTGAGAACATGGAAGCATTGGTAATGCCTTTACTTCACTTACAGAAGCAAAATGAACAACCTTTCAGCATAGTTTTTGAACTTGAGAGCCAGCCAAATGAATATCAACAAACTGAAAAGGAAAATGCATAAATTATAAAGGAGAACATTCTATAGTAACAAAGAATTTGATTGCTCATTAAGGTTTTTGAAGCCTTCCTAAATCATGTTCAAAGATCAAACATATCCTTTTAGAGGAAGTTATGAAAGTGTAATCAATGGAAAATTAGATTGTTAGATTGTTAATCAATAAACATTAAAATCCAATGAAGTAACAAAGTACAAAGGAAATGAAATGAAAATAAAGGGAACGATATTACCAGATATCTTCATCTTCCATGGTTCACCTTTGTTACACCACCTAGTTTGCAGCAAGTCAATGAGGCCCTCAGATTTCAGCTTGAGCAACCTATAATAATGTCCAAGTCCTATGCAAATGTTGAAGGATTTATAAAATTATGCCTATGTCTATGACAATATGCTAAATAAAAATAATGACTACTAAATTAAAAATGAAGTTGTTGAATCCCGAAATTATGAGCAAAATTGTCTTTTATAGAAAACACAATTTTGAGTGGATGGATGAGATTGAATTCTAAGAAAGACCTAGAATGAGAGGTCCAGATTAAATCTGAGGACCCTAATCAGGGTTAGGGCAAAATCCTTAATCGAACGGTCAAAATAATGTCTCAGATAATCGGATCGACGGTGGAGAATAAATGAGAAAATTAATTAAAGAAATAAAGATTTTTGAAAAATCAAGAAGATAAGATTGCCTGATTTGTGAGATTCAAAAAATCCAGAAGATAAGATTTGAACTGAAGATCAGATTTGAAAAATCAAGAATTTGCCCGATTACTTGATTTTTTGAAGAATAATA
>VDFB02000009.1:34621194-34791445 GCA_007258455.2 Sequoia sempervirens | reverse complement strand
TTTGTTTTTTTTCAGGACATTTTATGATGTTTTTATCTTTTTTTTTTCGTTTTATGATTTTTTTGGATTTTGACATTTAAGAGGATCGTGACAAATGTATATGATTGATGCCTCCACATGAGAATCCAAGGAAAAACATGATTGTGCCCCTAGTCAAGCTGAATACCAATTGACAGGTGATGACAACGTTGTTTGACGTGGGAAGGACGCATCCCGAAACAACGTGAGGACGATGACGATAATGTGACGAAAGTATGGAGGTCTACAGCCAGGCTAGGAACGCAGTCAAGTAATGTTTTGGATAATGTGCTTGTATGAATTAGACTCGTTGCATTTGGAATGACTTGGTTAGGACTAGATAGGATGATGATTATCCTTAGACCGTTTGACAAGGGAAAGTCAAGATAGGTGACAGGCATGAAAGGATAAGAGGTGGCCTTGGTAAAAGATGAGAGACATGAGACTAATGGAATTGTCATGATTTTCAAGGACTATGTCATACAAGGACAATAAGACTATGACAGTCAATGACATGATGTTTTGTGAATCGTGTATGACTGAAGGATAGACATGTCAAGAGTTTTCCCAAAGCATGATTTATGTGTGCCAGTTTTATGTCAAGACCAAGATAGGTGGGAATGATATGGATTAAATGGTCGAATGTCAATGCCAAGAGGAAGGCCTAGGAGATGAGACGACTTGTCCCCAAGTATAAAAGTCCACATAGATGATTTATTTTACACATGACGCCTGTTTGCCAAGTTTTCATCATGGTACTTATCCAGGGTGCCTGTTTGCCAAGTTTTCACTGTTGGATGAAATTTTTCTCTTTACTATTTTCTTGCATTTTTTATTTTTTTTGGTGTCACCAAGACGCCTGTTTGCCAGGTTTTCATTAGGGTAACAATTTTTTAATTTTTCAATTTTTTTTTGTATTTCTGATTTTGTGGATAGCCTGGATGCCTTAGATAACTACTGACTGTTCTGAATCCACTGACGGTGCTGATGTAGAGACTGGTGCCATGATATGCCAATAATGACCTTGCTGAAAGAGTTGTCTTGTGAGGATCATAGCACTTGTATACAACTGATCAATGTCATTGTGATCCTTTCTGATACTAGAGTTGTCCTTATCAAAATACGCACATCGCAATAGAGTGCCATGAGAGTCTTTGTGGTAAAGAGTTGCTGCCATGATGTGACGGATTTGTGATGTAAGATTTTTGGACTTTAGGCGAGATGTAGGATTATGACAGATGATGGTAGATGTGGAAAGGTTGTTTGGACATTTGGATGAATGACTTTTTATTTTCCAAGCTTGGGATGGTGGATGACAGATTTTGGAGGGATGGTGTTTGGAACCAACACTTTTAGATGCCTTGCTTGATGACCATTTTGAAGGAGGTGGACATTTGTTGTATGTGGGAGTCCTCTTGTCTTGTGGCTCCACATTGTGATTGACTTTTGTATTTGACTTGGTGTCTTTGTTTGATCCATCTTTCTTTGGGATCCATTTTAATTTCATTTGTCCACTTGTCCTTTTGTTTGATTCAATGGCCTTTGACATTTGATTTTAATCTTTTGACTTGTAAGAGTTTTGTTTTTGTTGGTTCCAAAGGGAAGGTTTATTCATGATAGAATGATGGTTCATGGTGTGGGTGGAGGGGGTGTTGGCAGCAATCTTATGACAAGGATTTTTCATGGATTCCATTTTGACGTTTGTATCTGACAAAGTTGCCCCCAGTATCGAGGAGGTACCATTGACATCATTTGATTTGCTATCTGAGGAATAACCAAGACCTTGATGTCTATAATTTGCTTGAATCTGTATTGGTTCTTGAATGCCTTGCTCATGTATGCTTAGTCCTTTGCCTTGATATTGCATGCTTTGACAGATTCTATTTGCGATGGGGTATTTTTTGTTTTGCAAGCAAGATGCTAACCCATCATTAGAGTTGTGGATACTGTCACTTGTAATATTTTCATCTGCAAGAAAGCCTACTTTGACAAAGATATATGACCCTAGTTGATAAAGTGTCTTAGCTTCATTGTCATGTTGGACATATTCCTGACTGATATCTTTGGTTTGATCGTGTGACATGTCAGGTTCAGATGATTATGTTGGTGCTTCCAAGGAAATGTCGAAGCCATCATTATGTTTAGTGTCATAGAGCCCAATGGTTTTAGTTATAAATTGATCATATGCAAGCATGTCCCTAGTGGAAGATTCTTGTTCTGGAGGAATATCGTCTATGTGTCCCATGGAGGCAAGTGTCTCATCTTGGGAAGTGTCAATAGTCGAGGCCTTTATAGGGTCAACAAGTGTTTGATCATGAATGGCATAAAGGTCAAGGAGTGGATCATTTTGGATTTTTTTGTCCATGGTAGGGTCTTGGTCCAAGATGGGGTTGTCATGGATTTGGATTTCTTGGTCAATGGTAGGGTCTTGGTCAAAGATGGGGTTGTCGAAAATAGGGTCATGGGATGGACTACCTTGTTCTTGACATGAAGGTGACGTTATAATGTCATTCTTTGGGCTTTCATTTTGACATGTATCCTCAAGTTTATTAAATGGGATTTGACTTTGGACTATGATAGAATTTTCATGACTAGATGTGGCTTGTGAGGGGGTGACTTGAAAAGGATTAATGACCAAAGGACTAGGATAGGACGTGGGAACTTGGACTGGACTAGTATATGAAGGACTAGGATAGGATATGGGGACTTGGACTGGAGTAGCATGTGAGGGACAAAGATAGGACATGGAGTCTTGGACTGGATATGTCATGGAGTCTTGGACTGGATTAACTGTTGAAGAACAAGGATATGACATGGAGACTTCGACTGGATTGGTGTAAGGTTGATTGAAAGAGGACATGGAGACTTGGACCAGATCGGTATGGTATGATGTGGGGACTTGACATGAGTTGGTAGATGATTGATAAGGGATGCAGACTTGGACGGAATTAATAGGTGAAGGGTTAGAATATGACATGGAGGTTTGGAATGGACTATTGGACAGTTGGCTTCCCTTGTCAAGGTTAGGATAAGGGTGATAAGTGGACGTTTGTTGTGAATTAATGGCAGGATTTGTGTCAAGTGACTGTTGATTGTGAGGGTAGACAGATGGTGGCAAAGTATTTATGTCAAAGCCTTGTGGTAATTTAGCCCCTTCATCCAAAAGCATGGCTAGATACCTTTGAGGGTCACGTAAGACTGATTTTTTTACAAAGGAGAATATATCAGGATTTTGTGCTGCAACTTCTATGTCTTTGAAATATACTCGTCCATTTTGGTCTCTTTGTATGAATGGTTCAAAAATGTTTTGTGATGAAGATGGCATGTTCATGGAAGATTGCATGTTCATGTTGTGAAATGGATCAGAAAAGGTCCAATGTTTGTTCATGTCGTAAGTGTTATTGTTGATGTTGGGATAAGAATCTTGTCCAAAGTTTTCCATTTGTCGTTGTTGTCTTTGAAGCCTAGTCTCAACCGTAAAAGGGGTTTTCTCAAATGAGAATGATGAGAATGACAACTAAATGCAAGGATGACACTAGCCTATGTTTTTTGGATTTTTTTGGATAAAGGATGACAATGCAAGAAAGTGATGATGACCTAAAATGACAATGTTGACTCAAGGATTACCAATGCAAGATTTAAGATGACAAGTATTTTTGTATTTTTAGAATAGGGTATGCAAGATACAAACTAGGACTAATGTGACTTAGCAAAAGGAAGTACCTAAGCACTCTAAGTGCAATCGTTTCTTTCTAATTGGAAATACCAATGGACTTGAAAATGACAGGGATGACAAAGGACAAGTGAATTTTCCAAACTAGACTAATGAGTTGGAAAAAATTCACCAAAAGGACGATGACTAGGAGAATGATGACACAGTCCAAGGGTAATCGAATTTTGAAAGTAAAGATTTTGCCAAGTATGACAAGGTTAACCTAAACCAAAGTATGGAAGATGACAACCTATGATCAAACTAATGTCAAAGACTATGACTATGACACCTAAGGGCTGAAATGACAATTGAAAAATCTATACCTAAAGGTGCAAATGCAAGATGATGGAAAAATAGTGCAATCTTTGAGCAATTTCAGGATAATTTTTGACAGAGACTTGCTAAGGACGGTAAATTGATTTTCTGAGTTTGTGTTTGAAAAACGAAAATGTTGACAGTTTGACCTTTTAGTGTTGAATGTTTTGTTTAGAACTGTGATGAAACCATAAAGCACTTGACAAACACAGTGTTTTGAATGTAAGCAATCGCACATAAGACAAGTACAATCCTAAAAGGCCAATAGGCCAAGGGTTTATATACTTGATATAGCCCACCAATATACCCCGGATTGGTGATAAACACCTTTCCTTCTCGAGAGCAGATAGCTTAGAATTTTGGTGGCATTGGCTCCCCTCCACAGCTCATTAACGTCATTCAAGCACACCAAATTTGAATTCTTGGGTAGTGACTTCCCAAGAACTGCTATCTCTACTCAAGGGGATCAGTAGTGAGTGTCTTCGAGCATGATACTGTACCCTGCACTATACCAAGCAATGGCCAATAGAACAGTTGGACACTAAAACAATAGGCTTTTAATTCGGGCATTCCGTTCATGGGGCATGATCCATGCGGCGAGAGTCCCCTTTCGGATCCATCTCGTCGGAACCACACTCGTGATTCTTGGGCTTTCCCCAAGAACCCACTTTTATATACCAGCTGGAAATCCCTCGATGTCACGGTGCTACCAGTCTGAGTCGTTCTGGAGTGAGTACTTTTTCCCACCAGAACAGGCCCAAGTTCTAGAGTCAGTAACCGTTTTTCTTATACCCAAGATCGCCCGAAAGCGCGAGGGGAGAGGATACTCCGATATACCAAATCGTGAGGGTGTACAACAGATAAAATGGGTCTAGTTTTTTGATCACTGAGTTTTCACAAGGTGAGAGCATAATCACCTACCATTTGTTCAAACACAATTAGACACTTGCAAACATGAAAGTTCTTTTTATGTGCCCCAAAATGAAATTTTTGCTAATATATAAAAAGACAAGCACATTATTTTCTTATTCCATCTTTGACATTCGAACCTGCAGACAATGAATTAGTAGTCTTAGTGTTTGTCTTCAACCCACGAAAAACTCCAATGCCACATGCTGCCAACAAATATTAGTAACAAAAATAAAAAATAAAAACTTAAATGAAAACAACAAACTTAAAATAGTGATAACTTCCTCCAAACTTAACAAAAATTTAAGTGGTAGATATCCATGGAAAGTTGAAAATCAAAGCTTCAAAACCCAGAAAGGATTTTCTACGATTCTGCATAAAAAGAAATGTTATAGACAAAAGAAAAACGCGGGTTTTAAAAGTTAAATTGAAAAAACCACAATCACTAAAATGGCCATAACTTTCTCAAATCTTAATAAAATTTAAAACTATTTGATGTTATAGAAAGCTGAGAGTGAGATCTACAAAACCCAGAAACCATTTTAAAATATTGTATTCGCCCGTTTTTCTGTGCTCGAAAGAAAGTGACGGGATTTCGTATGATTTTCTTGGCTGTAACCTACAAAACAATGAAAACAAACAAGAACACACACAAATTTCTTTACAAAATGTCGAGTTCACCAATGTAATGAATGGAAAATTAAATCGTTAGATTGTTAATCAATAAACATTAAAATCCAATGAAGTAACAAAGTACAAAAGAAATGAAATGAAAATAAAAGGAACGATATTACCAGATATCTTCATCTATTTATTTAATAATCATGAAGAATACAAAGATATGAATTAATTAAACAATTATGAATTATTTAATCAATAGTTGAATGTGGACCAATGACATAATTAAATGTCTTAATTATGCTAGGACGAAAGTGGTAAAAATGAAGCTTGCAGGCCTAGGTCATTTTTAGGTGTCTACAGAAAGGTTTTAAAATCATTGGATACAGTCTTAAGAAATCCAAAGAACTTGTACGAAATATGGTCCAATCTGCAGTAATGTAAAGGTACTATTTAAAATTTAATGCAAATCTCACGATGTTCCACTTCCTAAGCTCAAAAGGACCTTATTCCATGCTCTATTACTAAGGTAATTATCTCAATTTTTTTCAGAAAAAGAAAGATCATTCAAGTGATAGTGTATCTACAGATTAAGTGAAGCTGAAACTTTATAATAGTGCATCTTTTATTAAGACCAAGCGAATGAAGATACCATGTACCCAGATGTCTAAACAATAGAAAGGTGAAAGAATTTACTAAATCATCTGCATTTTGTAACAAGTCCGAACCTATCAAAGAAAATCTGCAAAACCCACCTTGGGGCTCAAGTCTAAGGCAACATTGCTTTCTTTTCTACCAAAAAAGTGAAGGAATTTACAAAATTATCTGCATTTCTTGCAACAAACTAGAACCTTTCAAAGAAATCATGTAACCCCACTTGGGTTCTCTACTAAGAGTTGCAATTTCAACAAAAAATTAAGGCTACAAGAAACCCAAGCAGGGTTTTTCTCAAAATGCAGGTGTGAACCTTGATATTTATGCTACTCTAAATGTGCAAAACGACTAAGAAATGTGAACAACACAATATCAAGAACACCTCAAGATTAGCCAAAAGAGAGTGAGAAAACAATAAGGAAAGTAGATAATGTAAGACAAATAGTTTTACCTTCCTTTGTTATTGATACTCCTTTGATTGGCCCTTGCTTAAGATAGGATGTGTGCTCCTTGATGGCTCTTGATGTTGCTAAAATGGAGGATTTTACTATGTGTTTGGATGCAAATGCAAGTGGATGTAATTGAAAATTGGATGAGAAAGCAAATGGACAGCATGTAGTTGTTCAAATCAAAAGTCCCCCAAAATGCCCTTGAGGAGGGGGTATTTATAGAGGATCTTGAATCCTCTAGAGAATTCAATGGTCAAGATGAAGGGCTATGGTGGGTTGAGAACCCACAAGCCCTCACATCTTGACATGTGGAGGGTGAAGTGGCTAAGGGGAGATGAGGTGTAAGTGAGGTGTCAAGCAGGTACATGAGGTGGAGGAAGGACAAGTACCTTCCAAGTACATTGGGAGATGGGAAAAATCTTGGGTGAATAAAAGTGAATTAAAAATTCACAATGATTGGAAGAATCTGGTGGATAAGACAATGCTCCCAAAAGGTGGGAGTTTGTCACATGTGACTTGATGTGACAAGTCAAATATTCTAGAAGGTGCATGGGAAAAGGGGATTCTAAAATGTGAATTAAAAATTTACATGGGGAAGAGAGGAGCCTAAGGTGAATAAAAAAGAATTAAAAATTCCTTGGGAGATGGGGAGAGTTGACCAAGGTACTAATTAGGTTTAACTAATTAGTAATTAGAGAATAATTAGGGGTTAATTAGGATTAAAAGCCAACTTGCAAAAGTTGAAGGATGTGACACATCCTAATCAAGGATTAGGCATGTGCACATCCTTAATGAAGAGATTAGGAAATGGATTAGGATTAGATGAAAATGACATGTGAGGAATTAAATAAATGTAATATTTATTCAATTTATTTGATGAAAAAAGAGGATTAAGGAGGGTAAGGTATTTAATTAAATACCTTAGGGATTTGGCGAGAATTAAAGATATTAATTAAATAATAGTAATATTACTTAATTAACTCGGACTAAAGGATGTTTTAGATGAAAAGTGATAAATTTGGATAAATCAAATGTCCAAATTTGGATGTCTACATTTTTCCCCTCTTTGAGATGGTGTTACGAAGTAGCACCATTTCAAAGAATATTAAAACATAGAACCCAGAAGAAGATGGTTAGATTGGGAAGGATGCCCCAGTCATCAAACAGATGACTAGGAAAAAATATGATGGGTGTGAAGATGAAAATTAGGGATTGAGGATGCCCCCTCGAGAGGACATGCGGGTTGAAGAGAACACGTGTGTGCTCTCGAAATGGATGAGATGATGCAAGGTGAGATGAAGAAGATGATGCAAAGTGATGATAAGTGATTGGAAATGGATGAAGCACAAATGGATTTGAGGAAAAAAGGTGATGTTGCCCCAGTCAAGGTACAAGCCAAAATGGGTTGATAATGGATGGAGGGTTGTCAATGAGGGAATTAAAGATCCCAAAACAACACGAGGATAGGGAAGGATACATCCCACTGAGTGGTATTGATGAGGGAAGGATACATCCCAAAACACCACTAAAGGATAGGGAAGAATACCTCTCAATGATGATGATGAAAGTGTTGTTGATGAGGGAAGGATACATCCCAAAACAACACCAAAGGGATAAGGAAGAATACCTCCCGATGATGATGATGAAAGTGTTGTTGATGAGGGAATGATACATCCCAAAACAACACCAAAGGGATAGGGAAGAATACCTCCCGATGATGATGATGAAAGTGTTTTTGATGAGGGAATGATACATCCCAAAACAACACCAAAGGGATAGGGAATGATACTAATGGAGGATAATTATGATGGGTCAAGGCTGGTAACAAGACTGGGAACAAGACCAAGGATATGATTAGATGATTCGGGCTAAATGGAAAGGGTGGGGATTAGATAAAGATGTGGGATAAGGATGAATGGATGAATGGATGGGGGGATTGTGATATATAAGAGGATGGGGGATATATGAAAAATGATGGAATGGAGAATGAAATGCAATCCTAATGCAATTTTCCATCTTCAGAGCACTGATTTTTGCTATAGCATTAGACACAAGACGCCAGGGTATGAAGAACCAAGGCAAATTAGTGTCTAATGCATAAAACAGTCAAGAAGGCTATCCCAACACCCCAAAGTTACAAAGACCTTGGTCGGGCCAGGTATTGAGATAACCACAAGCAAAAAAGGATGCCCCAGCATAACACAAGACCTCGGGGATCTTGGTGGGTACTATGTGGGACAACCAAGAAGACACAATCAAACAAAAGAGCAAGATACGCCCCTATGTGGACCAATCAAAACATGCCATAATATGATGGATCATGGCAGCCTTGACAAGTGATGATAGGGAGCTCAAATGATAAACAAAAGCCAAAAGCATCAAAAGATCGCAATCAATTTCAAATGTCATTTGCCATAGAATCAAGGGGATGGATGGGATTGATGAGGTCTGTTAGGAAGGATGCATCCTGTTGAGACCGATGATGGATACTAAGCTAAAAGATCGATATGACATAGGATATTCAAAACTAATTGGATTTGCTAATACAAGTGGGTCTTGTGTGTTAAGGACCAATTAGGTAAGGGCATATCGTGATGACACGACACAAGGGAGACAAGACACAAGATAGGAGACTAACACATCCTAGCGACCTAGGGGCTCGGGGGCCGATCAAAGATTAGCCTTGCCTACATGGAAGCGCAGAGCCCTCGTAGTTCGATAAAAGGCTGACAACTGACCATGATGGAGATTTCGATGGATGACCAAGATAGGATGGAGAATAGGAGAAAAGTAGACGACATAGATCGATGATGGATGGAACCCCAGGGGCAGATCAAATGATCGACCTTGCCTACGTGAAAGCGCAGGGGCAACGTAGTTCGACAAAAGGCCACAGACAAGTGATGGATGAAAGATGATGAGATAACCCTAGATAAGGGGTTAAAACGACGGAACTGACACGACGGAACAAGATAGACCTGTTGGATTGGATTAGATTGGAGGATAGCGATGACATAAAGCTCAGGGATGGGATAGTTATCCAAATCATCAAAGATGAAGTGGGTGAATGACATGCCATATAGATGAATGATGAAGTGATTAACAATGAGATAGAAAAGATGTGCAAAAGAAGCAGAAGTGATGACGATAAGATAGATGACATTGGATTGCACGGGGAAAATCCTATAGGTAGATACCAATGACAAGGGATTATGAGATGGGATGAAAGAATGGATAGAGATATAGGGATGGGGGATGGGAGGGATTGTTTGGATGGATGGGAATATAAGGATTGGGAGATGAAGAGGATGGATATAAAGATAAGGATGGGGAGATGGAAGGGATGTTGTGATAGATGGATAGGGACAGGGAGATGGAAGAGATGCTAGGATAGATGGATACGAAGATAAGGATGGGGAGATGGAAGGGATGCTGTGATAGGTGATTTCTCCAAGGACTATGTCACAAAGGAAGCAGATGCCCCCACTCTAGATATGTCATATATAATGAGGCATGAGGGATGGGAGATGAGTGGATGGGAAGATAAAGGAGATGACTAGAGGTGGATAGGATGAGTGACCAAGGAACATGATAGAGCATGGAGGAAGGGAATGTAAACCAAGAGGTGGCCAAAGTATGTATAGATAGGTGCCCCTGTTTTGATCAAGATCACAAGAAGGATGGAGGGAATGGGAGATAAACGAGATGGTAGGATGCAGAAGATAGATGGGGTGGGGGGAATGGGAGATAAACGAGATGGTAGGATGCGGAAGATAGATGGAGTGGGGGGATTTATGAAGAGGATGGATAACAGGAAGATAGGTGCATAGCTGGAAGCATAGCGGATGGAGGGAATGCATATCAGGAAGTTGCCCCCAAGTGTAGATGGGGATTTACACATGACGCCTGTTTTCCAGGTTTTCATCATGGTACTTATCAAAGGCGCTTGTTTGCCAAGTTTTCACCATTGGACGAATTATTTCTTTTTACTTTTTTTTTTTTTTGAATTTTTGAATTTTTGGATAGTATGTAGAAGGAGATGGATAAGGATAGGGAGGCAAATGAGTGGATTTAGAAGACATGCGATAAGGATATGGACGGAGAACTCAAGCATCAAGTTCTATATGAGGTAGTAAGAGCCCATGTTCGAACTGACTGTTGGATGTTGGTACAAACTTATGCATGAGGATAAATTAGAGGGATTTGAAGGGGTTGATACATGGGATAATGGATGGGATGCTGGAAAGGGTATGGATAGAATGATGGGGTGGACATGTGATGGGGAGATGTGTTCAGGACCAACATTGGCACATGTGGTGATGGATGTGAAAAGATAATAGGATTAAGGGATGGAGAATGTGGGGATAATGGAGGAGATGGAATGGTGACTTTCGGGACATAAGGACCCAAAACAGACTTAGGAGATGAAAGGGGTGTATGACTAGCTTTTAGATTAGCAACTTTGGATGTTCTAACAGATTTTTCATGTGATGGCATTGCATCTTTTTTCTTTGGGATCCACATGGTTTTGATCTTTGCTTTGGTGGCTCTTTGCGAGCTATAGATTTGATTTTGATTTGGGATTTTGTTTTTCTTTTCTTTACCATGTCTTTTAGAGGGGACATGGGAAGCTTTAGGTTCATGTGGGTGTTTAGATTGATGCATTTTTCCTCTTGCATCCAAAGTGCTTTTAGTAGCCATGGGATGGGTGTGAGGAGATGGATGGTGTGGAGCAACGAAGATAGGAGCATGGGGATTATGCGTAGATGGAGGATGTGCAGGTATGTGCCTTTGTTGATCCTGATTAGGGGACATGTGAGAGGGATGTTTATGATGGATGAAATGGATAGGAGATGAATGGATGAAAGGATGAGATGGAGGAGGTGATCTTGGGATATATGGATCCAAGATGGATGGAGTGAATGAAGGATGGGATATGGTGGATGGAGGGATGTAAGGACCCAAAATGGATGGAGCAGATGAAGGAGGGATATGGACGGTGGTTTTGAGGTGACATGATAGAGGAGGAGGGATGGCAACATATGTTCTAGTGGGGCGATGGGAAGAGACGACATTTCTTTTGGGAAAGGCTCGTTGAGGATGTCTAGAGGTTGTACCAACATCTTTAGATTGTGAGTCTTGGGAAATAGGTCCAAGACCTTGCATGTAGACTTGTTCTTTGACTTGGATGGGCTCTAAAATACCTTGCTCATGAAGGCCTAGACCTTTTCCTTGATAGTTCATTCTCTTGAGCATTCGGTCTAGGACAGGATTTGTGTTATTCTGAAAACATGACACGAGTCCATTATTAGGTGGAGGATGATGGGCGATAAATACACTATGCTTTTCTTCTGCAAGGAGGCCACCATGGAAGAATGTGAGAGTACCAAGGGGATATGCAAGCGGTGTAGGTATAGTAGTTTTAGGTGATGATGGGGGATCATGAGAGGGAGATGGTGGGATAGTAGCATGTGGAAAGGTGATATCAGAAGAGGGATTAGGGGATATGATAGGATCTAGATTTGTGGTAGCAGGCTCATGCAGTGGAGATGAAGATGGAGTGGTGGAGATAAGGGGATCATGGGGTGGAATGGATGGGGGACTGTGATCTTGAGGTGGACTAGATAGGATGGTAGGATCTTGATTTGGAGAAGGGGATATGTTGGCATGCTTTGGATTAGACTCTTGGAATGACTCATCTTGTGTGGATGGCATGATAACAGAGTCTTGTTGGGACTCTTCAAGCGGGGAAGATGGAGGGATGGAAGATCCATAAGGTTCATTGGGATGGGTTTTGGTGCTACTAGGAGTGGGAGGAGTGGATTGGATTTGGGTATCTTTGATGGATTGGGTACATCTAGGAGTAGAGGGAGGGGATTGGAATTGGGTGTCTTCGATGGATTCGGTGGTTCTCATAGTAGGAGATGTGGGTTCAATGGATTTAGTGGGTTCAATGGTTTCAATGGTTTGATCAGTGCTAGGGGTGGTAACAACAATGATAGTTGTGGTATGGAGAAGGCTCTCATCACTAGTTACCATGGATGATGGATTGGGATGGCATGGTTCCATGACTTCAAGATGTGGAGTTGGGGGTGGCTTCTTTGTAATGAATCCTTGGAGAACTTCTGAAATGAGAGACTTGCATATGGTTGGCTTGGCTGGGGTGGTAGAAGTGGATGAGGGATTATGGATTAGTGGGGGATTAGGACTAGGGATTGGTGGGCTAGGATTAGATAGGGGAATGGGATTGGATACAGGACTAGGAATAGATGGGGGATTAGGATTGGATGGAGGACTAGGATAGATGGATGAATGGGATTGGACGGAGGACTAGGAGTAGATGGAGGACTAGGATTGGATGGAGGGTTAAGGTAGGGATATTGGAGTGGTGAATTAAGATAGGGGGACATGGATTGTGGATTAGGATAAGAGGATATAAGTGGTGTAGTGGAACAAGAGGGTGTGGGGGATGGATTATAATAAGGGTATTGGGATGATGGATTAAGATGAGGATATGTGGATGTAGGATTAAGGTAAAAGGGTGTGGATGTAGGATTAAGATAGGAAGGTACGAATGTAGGATTAGAGTGAGTAGATTGGCATGGAAGATTAGGGTAGTGGGCATATGTGGATGAAGGATTTAGATAGGAGGATGTGGATGGGGGATTAAGATGGGGGTATTGAGATGGTAGACTAGGATAAGAGGATATGGGTGTTGGATAAGAGGATGATGTAGATGAAGGGTATGATGGATATGACAGATATCCCTTGTCAAAGGTAGCAGAAGAAACATGATTAGGCATGGACGAAGATATAACGGGATAACTTGAGGGGGTGATTGGATTTTGGAAAGTGGGTGGAGAAAGCTTACTAGCAATGATAGTGTCAAGGGGGTCTATGTCATATTCCTCTTGATCAACAAGACTTTCATTATCGTTGTCAATGTAATTAGGGTTTCCCTTGACCACTATTGATGGAGGATAAGGATTCATGATGGTGAAAGGATAAATAGAATGGATCAAAGATTTTGGATGGAGATGGATGAAAGCTCAAATTGGGATTTAATTCAAGCTCAGATGAGGATTGGATTAAAGCTCAAATTAGGATGATTGGATGATGTGATGGGATCGATTATGACGATAAGATTTGATTATCAAAAGATGATTGCGACACCGAATCTACTTCGAGATGGAAGTAGGTTGATTGGGTCGAAGGTGATGGGATTGGATTGGATTGGATAAGGTTGATTGGATTTTGAATTGGATTGGATTTGGATTGGATTAGATTTGATTGGATTTGAATTGGATTGGATTTGATTGGACTTGATTGGATTAAGGTTGGATTGGATTTGATTGGATTTGATTGGATTGGATTTGATTGGACTTGATTGGATTAAGGTTGGATTGGATTTGATTGGATTTGATTGGATTTGATGGGATTAGATTGGATTTGGGATTGGATTGGATTGGATTTGATTGGATTGGATTTGGATTTGATTGGATGGGAATTGGATTGGGATTGGATTTGGATTGGATTGGATTGGATTTGATTGGATTGGATTTGGATTTGATTGGATTAGATTGGATTATGAAAGGTGTGAGAGAAAGACCTCAAGCTTGATCACGTGAAATTACCCTTAGTAACCCTAGAACTTTGATTGATTAATAGGATGATTACGGCACCGAATCCACCTTAAGCTAGGAATGGATTGATTGGGCCGATGATGATAACTTACAACACCGAATTCACCTCAAGATGGAAGCGAATTGATTGGGGTTGAAGTTAAGGACTAATAATCAACTTCAAGTGCTATAGTCAATTTGGGCAACCACTTTGTAATACAAGGTTAGGACGGTTCGGTTATGGGTGGTGTTTGGAGATGCAAATGGTAAGAAATGATTGATGGATTAGGAAGAAATTAGAATGAATGGGGGGTTAAGGATAATTGTGGAGAAGGTATGGGGATTTAGGATGGTTGAACGAAAGTTTGGAATAATGAGATGGAGGTTTAAAAGGGGTAAATGGAGGTTTTTTGAAAGTTTAAAGTGACAAAATGAAGGTTTGGGATGATGAGGTAATGGTTGGGGATGGTGAAATGAAGGTTTAAAGGCTAAATGAATCCAAATGGGGGGATTTCGGGTGTTCAGGAGGGCGTAATTGCACTTTTGCAGCAAAACAGGGTCGTAGCCGCCCTTCTACAGCAAAACATGGGCGTAGCCGCCCTTCTGCAGCAAAACAGGGGCGTAGCCGCCCTTCTGTAGTAAAACAGGGGCGTAGCCGCCCTTCTGCAATAAAACAGGGGCGTGGCCGCCCTTCTGCAGCAAAACAGAGGCTTGGTTTGATGTAAATGGTTATGGCAAGGACTTTAAAATGATAATGATAAGGCCAAATTGTTAAGAGTTCACTGGTTTCTCACAAGAAAACACTCTCAAGAAAATACAACCCTACGATTAGTGTTAAGGGTATGGCAAAAGTGGTCTTAATCTAGGGTGCACAAGGTATCTAGGGAGTCCTCAATATACTCTCGGTACGTGAGGCACAACCGTGAACACCAGCCCGTCACAAGCGTGAGTCAGGAACCCCAGTGAGATACTGAAGGGCTCGGACCAACTCTTCACGTCTATCTAGGTATCACCCTAGCTTCGACGCTCTGCCAATTATGACGTGACTGGATTGGGGTATAGCTTTCGCTCTCCCCCCTTTGTATACCCCACCGGTATGCGTGGTTGGAATCGTCCCTTAGGGTGATGAAATCCCCAAGCAGGTCCCACTATGAAGAGAGCACTAACCGCTTCCAACTACTCCCCAGGCTCACACGAAGTGCAAGGGGAAAGCAAAAACAAGCTACTACTCCCTTAGGGTAACACAAAGAGACAAAAACAGCAAGAAACGAATATTACTCCCCCTAATTAAGCTATGTTCTTAGATTAATGCAAACATCAAGGATAATTTTAAAGAAGATTGAGCAAATGGATAGCCCTGCAAGCAAATATTAGATATTTTATCCCGCTTTCTCCATCAACTTCACAAGAATATGCTGTAAAAGGTTAGCACAAAACACATGTATCCTTGCAAGAACAACGTTAATGAGAAAAATAGCAATTAAATCCAAAATCAAAACACCAATTTTACCTTCTAGGTGTGATTAAGCCCATACCAGCGACAAGCGGTGGCGGACATACTGCTGACAAAGCGTGGCCGGTATGCGTGGAGTGGGTGGCCGTATGGAAGGGTTGGTGGAAAGGAGTGGGTGGCCCGTATGCAGTGAGTGGGGTGGTGGCCCATGTACGTGAGGTGGGCGTGGCCCGTATACGTGGAAGATGGACATGGCCGTATGCGTGAAAGGTGGTGTGGCCGTATGCAGATGGGTGGCAAGCCATGCACGTGGAAGATGGGTGGCCGTATACGTGGAAAATGGACATGCATACGTGGAGATGGGACATGGCCCGTATACCATGGAAAATGGGCGTATAGCCCGTATACATGGAAAATGGGTGTGGCCGCCCAGCCTTCTATGAAAAAAAATGGTGGCCGCCCTTGGCGGCGTGGAAAATGGTTCTGGCCGTATACATGGAAAATGGGCGTAGCCCGCCCATACATGGAAAATGGGGCATGGCCGTATACGTAATGGGCGTGGCGCCCATACGTAATGGGGCGTGGCGTATACGTGGAAAATGGGCGTGGCAGCCATACCCGTGAAAAAATGGGTGCTTATTATGCAATGAAAAATGGGGCATAGCACGTATACGGAAAATGGGCGTGGCCGTATACTATGCCGGAAAATGGGGCGTGGTAGCCCTTGTGAAAATGGGCGTGGCCGCCCATATGAAAATGGGGGCGTGACCGTATACTACTTGAGAAAATGGGGCGTGGCCGCCCCATACTGCTGACGTGTTCCTGCAAAAACTTAAACAACAACAAACGTAAAATATGGGAACCCGTTTGTGGGTCCCACCGGGCGTGCCAGAAATGTGAACCTTGATATTTATGCTACTCTAAATGTGCAAAACGACTAAGAAATGTGAACAACACAATATCAAGAACACCTCAAGATTAACCAAAAGAGAGTGAGAAAACAATAAGGAAAGTAGATAATGTAAGACAAATAGTTTTACCTTCCTTTGTTGTTGATACTCCTTTGATTGGCCCTTGCTTAAGATAGGATGTGTGCTCCTTGATGGCTCTTGATGTTGAAGGATTTTACTATGTGTTTGGATGCAAATGCAAGTGGATGTAATTGAAAATTGGATGAGAAAGCAAATGGGCAGCATGTAGTTGCTCAAATCAAAAGTCCCCCCAAATGGCCTTGAGGAGGGGGTATTTATAGAGGATCTTGAATTCTCTAGAGAATTCAATGGTCAAGATTGATCCAACAAGGTCAAGATGAAGGGCTATGGTGGGTTGAGAACCCACAAGCCCTCACATCTTGACATGTGGAGGGTGAAGTGGCTAAGGGGAGATGAGGTGTAAGTGAGGTGTCAAGAAGGTACATGAGGTGGAGGAAGGACAAGTACCTTCCAAGTACATTAGGAGATGGGAAAAATCTTGGGTGAATAAAAGTGAATTAAAAATTCACAATGATTGGAAAATCTGGTGGATAAGGCAATACTCCCAAAAGGTGGGAGTTTGTCACATGTGACTTGATGTGACAAGTCAATATTCTAGAAGGTGCATGGGAAAAGGGATTCTAAAATGTGAATTAAAAATTCACATGGGGAGAGGAGCCTAGGGTGAATAAAAAGAATTAAAAATTCCTTGGGAGATGGGAGAGTTGACCAAGGTACTAATTAGGTTTGACTAATCAGTAATTAGAGGATAATTAGGGGTTAATTAGGATTAAAAGCCAACTTGCAAAAGTTGGAGGATGTGACACATCCTAATCAAGGATTAGGCATGTGCACATCATTAATGAAGAGATTAGGAAATGGATTAGGATTAGATGAAAATGACATGTGAGGAATTAAATAAATGCAATATTTATTCAATTTATTTGATGAAAAGAGGATTAAGGAGGGTAAGGTATTTAATTAAATACCTTAGGGATTTGGCAGAATTAAAGATATTAATTAAATAATAGTAATATTACTTAATTAACCCGGCTAAAAGGATGTTTTAGATGAAAAGTGATAAATTTGGATAAATCAAATGTCCAAATTTGGATGTCTACAGCAGGAAAAGAGAGGACAGTAGAAAATGAAAGAAAACCCAGTTCACATGATGAAGGCCGAGCCACATTCCAGTTTTCTTCTCTTTTTCTAGAAATCCATCTGGGTTCTTTAACTCTATCAATGGTTTATGAAAGAGAAGAAGGGAAATCAAAAGAGTATATGAGGGTTTCGAGAAATGAACACAAGACACTTTGTTTCTGTTCATGGCCATGACTCGCAAGCTATTATGTTCATGAAGCAACAGGAAAAGCACCAACTTTGTTCATATTTGTAGATCATGAAGTATTCAAATTCTATCTTGAGTTTAAAACAAAATGAAGGACATTTAAAGGCTTCCATTTGAGCTTTTATTGCTCATTACAGGAGGAAAAAGACAATGCAAGGTCAGCTGGGAGCTTACCCGAGCTCGAGCATTGAAATGTGCAGATTTTTGCCACTAAAGACTTCCTGTGAAGCCTCATCAACTCCTCATGGTAGTTGTTGGCAAGTAAGACAACAAACAAGGAAAACGAATAGCACATATGGTCAAGAAAAGTACATTAAAATGTTTCATAGCTGCAAACTGTAAGTCCAAAAAATGGTCTCAAAGTGTGAAGAAGTGCAATTTTAATGCATGATGACACAATTACCTGAGTTCCCAATGGTGTTTTTATGCAAAAAATGTCAAAATCTAACTGAAAACCAGTGTCGACATCATTTTCTTGTGCTTGCTCAAACCCTGGCGGCAGAGCATCAGGTTTTCCAGATTCTTCCAAGCAACCAAATGATGGTGTTTTTTCCATCATTCTAATATTATCATTAGGATTTGACCCTATTATTTTCCATTCGATGGGATTTTTTATAGCTTATTTTAAAAATCAAACTCATGAGAAATATGATGGGGCCGAAAATCACTTACCATTGCCTTAGGTTTTTTTTTTTAAACTTTCCCCATTCCTTAAGCTTTGCTATATCTTCAATATGTCATGTGTTATCACCTAGGAATTTTATGCCTTGTGTTATTTTGACTTATGCTGAGGTGTGCCATGGTCAAGTATGGTGCTTTGTCTTTTTGACCCAACATCATGTGTTTAGAATATGCTTTCCAAGAGTCTTGGAGGTCAACCTTATGAGCCAAGTGCTATTATGCCATGTGCCTTTGCAAACCATGTGATTATGACATGTGTGGGAAGAATACAGAATATGGGTGGTAAGTTGACAGTCAAAGTGCCTTTAAAACTTTTGGAAGCTTTTGTCATAGCTTTTGATGCTATATTTTATATTTGAAGATATCATGTAAAGTAATTTGCAAATCACATTCAAATTGCTTTTCAATGTAATTGTAATACTTTTAAATGGTGGAGCCTTTTAAATGGAGCTTAATTGTAAAGTGTTTTGCTAAGTGGTGATTTATAAATCACTTAGAAAAATCACTATATTTATGCTTTAAAAGGCTGTGTGTTTTCAAAAATCACACATGTTGCATGATAGGGAATATGGTCAAGTGTTGAAATAGGACCAATTATGACTTACAGAGGGGGGTGTGGGGAGTGTGAGATGTTGTTTAGACTATTTTGGTGAAGAATGAGGCCAGCTGGAGGTATATTTGTCACACTTTTGGGATGGCTATTGACTTAGCTTGTTTTTTCTCCATGTAGAGGGCATTTTAGAGACTTCTAGAAGGTTCTTTTAGGGCCATTTCTGTTTTATCCGAGGATAATATTCTAGAAGCACATGTGTGGGAGGTTTTGGTGGGTGTTGGTTAAGTATGATTTTTGAACATTTTAGGAGTTCTTTCTTTTTCAGAAGGAGGATAGCTACTTGTTATCACTTGGATTTTGCACCCTGTTGAATGTAGAATTCAACAATCTAGTGTAACATGGGAAGACCTCTAAAGCTGTAGGTTTCTTGTAAATAGAGGTCAACCTCTGGAGAAGGCCAGCTTCCTTTGTGTTATCACCTAACTACTGATCTTTGTAAGGAAAAGGGAGAAGGAGTGAATGAAAATGAAAACTAAATCCTATGGTGATACACTGAACTGACAGGAATCATGAAATAAAAGATGAACATACACTGGAAAAAGGATGATAGTTATTTCATCTACCCAACATAAATCTTATGAAACTTATGCATAATTTATGAAAAAGGGGCTTAATTTGCATATTTATATTCAGAAGGAAAGACGAATTTCACAACTCTTGAAACTCAAATGCAAATATAATAAGCACAGTTCTAAAAATTGCATAATCTGAAAGAAGAATGAAGGTAGTATGAAAAAAAAACTACCACTGATTTTCAAGGTAATCTTTGTACTCCAAATTCCAAAAGAGTTACACAACATACATCAGTTGGGAAAGGATTGTTAAAAATCACTAACTCTCCAGAACGCATAATCCAAACTGTTCTACAAAGAGGCAAAAATTCCCTATATACAAAAGTCCCAACCCCTAGGGCTTACAAAAATATCAGCCTCCAGAAAGATCCACCCCTAGATCTTTAATGAAGTTAATGATGCATTAAACGTGTATCCCCACTGTCCATGTTAGTGAAGGGTCGCTCCATGAATGGACTCCAAATCTTTTGGGAATAATCGCATTAACTTCTGGCCTCCGTGTCCACCTTGAAACTTCATCAGAGCCCCTTTGAATGATTCTGAGTGCTATCATAAATGTCGATCCACTCCTGCCAGTCGGCATCCCAGCTGTCCTTGAGACTAGCGGCTTCTTCCCCCTCGGCCTTCCTCTTGTTTCAGATCTTTCTTCAAGTTGACCATCTTCAAGAAGCAGCATCCGCCCTTTTTGTTAGATTCAAGCACCATTGTTTCACCAAGCTGACCCATGCCTTTGATCACAGAGCAGATCCATACCACTTGCATTCCATTGATTTTCCAAAGGGGCGGTCACAATAGTCCAGCAGTCAATGGTTCACCCTTAGTTCTCCCTGATTGGGTGAACACGCTCCACGTAAGATTCTTGGGTGGTCAAAGGTCCCTCAGACAAAATAGCATGTTGGTGAGACACTAATCGTGTCTCCCCAATGCGATTACACCTCATAGCAGCTATCGGCATAACACGTGACGATCGACAAGAGTTCATAGCGAGCGGCCAGAGTCCTATCAATATCCAACATTGTCGCCCAGACCATCACTGTTGGCGAGACATCTTGGCGAGCCCAAAACCTTTTGGTGAGAGCTCCATTTATCGGCCAAACCTCCTGCCGATGCCAATATTACGCCGAGAGCTCCATTCTTTCAGTGAGACTGTGGTTGATTGGCAAGACCTCACGCTGAACACAGATGTCTTGGCAACCTGAGGAAAAAGTCAATTCATTTGGACCCCTGAATACTTGAAAAATTAGACCCCTACCTGATTGAGCCCGTAGGTAAAAATCGGGCAAAATTTCTTATGACCTTTGCTGGATGTTTGCCTGCTAAACCTGGAAACTAGAAGCCAAAACTTGTCCATTGGGCTCAGAGTCACTTAGTTAAAACCTCATAACAGACCAAGAGCAGTTCGCACATTGCTACAACTCACTCAAGACTCATGAATTAGATCAAGACACTGGAAACTTATTGAAACCGGAGAAACTAAAGTGAAATTATTTACTATGCTGGAACAACACTTAGGGAATGAAACAACCATTAAACTAAAGTTCAAAAGCCCTTATTGAAAGCATAAAACCTAAACTAATATGTACAATGACAAATCATACTTCAAAACAACATTTGAGGTGAATCCCATTAACTAGGATTGGTAACCTTTCTCCATCTATGTTTGATAACTGGAATGCATTATGCTCTTTACATTTAGTAACAACAAAAGGACTTGCCCATAAATGGTCAAATTTTGTATATTTTCCTGGACCACTCTTTAGCACATCCCACTTGAGAACAACCCCTTGAAAACTTTGGCTGTAGCTTTTTTATCAAATGTTTTCTTCATTTGAAGCTGATGATACTCCAAAGTTTTCATTGCCTTGTCTCTTGATTCTTTGAGCTCCATGAGCTCTACATATCTCATGGACATTGGGTCCTGGTCTTCATACATCTCCAACTAGTGAACAATGTCTAGAGCTGGAAGCTCTACAGATAGAGGTAATCTAACCTCTTTACCATAAACGAGTACATATGGAGAATTACCAACTGATCTTTTGGGGGTTGTTCTATCTTCCCAAAGTGCAAATTTCAAATGTGGTATGCCAATTTTTTTTATTCTCTTCCATAGTCCTCTTAATGATTCTGATCAAATTTTTATTTGTACTTTCAGCTAATCCATTACCCTGCAGGTAATAATTGGAGGAAGTATTCAAATGAATTCCGTGTTTAACAGCCCAATCTGTGACTCTTAATCCAAAAAATGCAAGAGCATTATCTGAAATGATGGAGTCAGAAACTCCAAATCTGGTGATTATATCTTCATAAAAAATCAAAATTGAAGATTCATTTGCTTCTTTCAAAGCTGCTGCCTCCGTCCATCATGTGAAATAGTTTGTAGCAGTAAGCACCCACTTGTGACCAGCACTGGATGGTGGATTAATTGGCCCAATAAAATCAATGCCCCATCTCATGAAGGGATGCTCTAACTAAATTGGATGTAAAGGCATAGTCAACAGCTTTTCCTTTCCTGCAAACAAAGCACATCTAATACACTTCCTTGACCATGCATACACATCTTTAAACAAGTTGGGCCAGTAGTAACTAGCTCTCATGATTTTCCAAGCGGTTGTCCTTGGAGCAAAGTGACCTCCTGAAACTACATCATGAAATTCATGAAGTACCTTCTTTTTTTTTCAGTATCAATACACCTTAACAAGACACCATTCAGATCTTTCGTGAAAAGGATATTATCAATGAGGACATAAGGAATTGATTGCAATCTGAAGTATCTTCATTTTGCTTTGTCCAGACCTAGTGGACATTCACCAGTATGAAGAAAGTGTGTCATTTCTTGAACCCAACCTGCAACTGATGCAGGTATAGCATTTTGAACATTTTGAGGCTCATCTGTATTAATTAAAACAACACTAGTTTATGATTTTTGCACATCTTCAGAAGTGGAGGCAAGCTGCTCAGAAAGTCCTCTACCTCTAACAAGTTTTGTGATGTTGATGTTGACATCAAATTCCATTACTTTTGTGATCCACCCTACTCTTTTCTCACTCAGATCTTTGTTCAATAAAAAATCTTTCACACTTGGGTGTGCAACCAAAATATGAATTTTATTGTTTGAAACTAGAGGCTTAAACTTCTTTAGGCTTCTGATCACAACGAGAACATGTTTCTCAACAAATATACATTTCTCTTCATAATCAACAAGTACTTGACTAAAGAAAGCTATTGGCTGCTCTAAATTATCATTGTTTTTCTGAACCAAGATAGCAGAGATTAAACTAATGCTGCCAAAAGCATACAAAAAGAAGTCTTTAGATAAATCTGGATTTACCAGTGTTGGAGCTAATGCTAAAGATTCCTTGATTTCTTCAAAACTATGTTTTGCTTCTCTAGTCCAATTGAAAACTGTATTCTTTTTAAGCATGGCAGTTAAAGGCTGTAATAAATTTGCAACATCAGGATTGAATCTTCTTAAAAAGTTGATTCTCCCTAAAAAGCTTTGCAATCCTTTCTTGTGATTGGGTAATGGCAGTTCGAGTATAGCCTTAACTCTTTTAGGATCAATGGTAACTCCATCTTTTGATACTATATGGCCTAACAGTTTACCTTCATGAACTGCAAAAATACTTTTTTTTGGATTGAGAGATATTCCATATTCTCTGCATTTTTCAAAAATTTGCTTGAGATGTGACAAGTGCTCATCTGCATTCTTTGAATATACAGTTATGTCATCTAAGTAAACCAACAGAAATTTCTGAATTAAATTTTGAAACGTCATATCCATGGCACGTTGAAAGGTGGCACCAACGTTAGATAAACCAAAAGGAATTCTCTTGTAGGCCATAGTGCCCCATTTTGTTGTAAATGTTGTTTTATACTGATCCTCCTCCTTGACTAGAATTTGGTTATAACCAGAATACCCATCCAGAAGAGAAAATCTCTCTGAACCGGCAACAACTTGGAGAATTTGTTCCATAGATGGTAAGGGATAATGATCTTTCAGAGATGCTCTATTAAGGTCTCTAAAATCCACACATAATCTTACCTCACCGTTCTTTTTTCTAATCGGAAGAAGGTTAGAAACCCAGGATGTGTGTTTAATTGGAAATATGATACCCCCCTCAACTAACTTGGTTAGCACTTTGATCATTAAAGGTTCAAGCTTGGGGTTCAATGGTCTCTATTTTTCTCTAACAGGATTGGCATCAGGTTCTAACTCAATTGTATGTTGTGCAATATGAGGATCAAACCCTCTTAAATCAAAATATTGCCAAGCAAAAACATCATGGTACTCTTGGCATAAAGCAATAAAAGCTTTCTTATCTTCAGCTAAACAAATTTTACCTAATTTGAGAAGCCTACCTTTAAAAATTTCAACTTCCTCGTAATGATATTCTTTGACTTGAATGCCAACTTTTCTCTTCTTAAGTTGATCATTAGAGTTGAATATGGATTCCAAGGTAACCAACCCTTTGGGAAGTTTATTTGTCTTCAGCTATATCACTTGATCATCGTACTGTTGTTTAACCTTTTCCTGGTTTACTACAGAAAATTGATCTTCTTTGAGTAAAAAGGTTAATATCTACTCATCACTTTCAAATACCTGCCAGTTAATGTTGTTATTAGGAATTGATGGCCTGATAACCACCTTGACATATTGCTGTATTTTGTATTTTTTAATATCGCTTGGGATATCAAACTGTGCTCCGATTGCTGCAAGTCTATCAGCGTATTTATTCTAATTTCTTGGAATAGAAATTAGATTGAAGGCATTAAATTCTTCAATTATGTTCCATACTCTATTTCTATAAGACTTCAAAGCATCATTCTTGGCAACATTCAGCCCCCTAACCTGATTAACTATCAATTCACTATCTCCATAGACTTTCAAACAGTCGATTCCTCTTTTCCTTGCCCACTCAAGGCCTTGAATGAGTCCTTCATACTCAACACTGTTGTTAGAACATGCAAAAGAAAAATGAAAGGCTGAAAAAATACTTATCACCCTATAGAGAAACTAGCATTACACCTCCACCTACTCCATTCTTTCTTCTGGAACCATCGAAAAACATTTCCCAGAGTTCACCTTGATGTTGCAACAACTGATCTGTACCCTTTTCAAAATTAGGAACCTCTGCATCAGGTTCAAGCATCACATAATTACCCATATTGACATCTTGAATAAGGTCTTCAGGACTGTCTAACACATTTTCAGCTGCCCATTCATGTAGCAGCACATCAGGAATAACTTTTTCTTGAAGTTCTTGAGCGGAAGCCATCTCACTATCAATAAAAATGACACAATTTGTGTCTACAGCAGTAGGAACAACATTGATAGGACTTGGGTTATATGGCTCAATGTGATCTTTGGCCAACCTCTCAAATTTAATGGTAACCTTAGTTCCATATCTTGTTCTAAATAGCATATGTGACCAATCAGCTGACACATAACCACCTATCTTAGCTGTAAAGTCTCTTGAGAGACACAAAGAAAAGAAAGGTGGGAGATCTATGACACATATGTCCTGAGGAACTGAAAAATTTGGACAAGCATGAAGGGTAAAAATCAAATTTTTAATAACACCCAATGTATTAACAGAAGTACCATCCAATTGAATCACTCCATTCTCTAAAGGCTGATACTTTAGTCCAAGCTTGTCGGCAATTTGCTTTGGCATTACCGAGCTACTAGCTCCACTGTCTACCATACAATTATGAACTAACTTATCACCTATTATTACAGACACATAAAATGGAGGTGGTTTGACTTCTTTTCCTACCTCTTTGCTGGGTTGTTTATCCTTTTCTTGGGGATTATTTGTTAATATAGTTCTGACTTGACCTATTGGAGACTTAGATTCATCAGAAACTTTAAAATTTGACAAAACTGAGTGTAACATATCTTTTTGACCTGGGATAGCTAATGAATCCCACATAGACATCGTTACATTCATCTTTTTCATACTATAAAGAATATTATAGGGTACAACTGGGTTCACTTTATGATGTACCTTTATGCCAGCATGGTCAACTTGCAAGTGTGGCTGCTCCTTAACTGGGAGTTGTTGATTTCTTTGCAAACCATGAGTCACTTGAGATGTAGATGGTTCTGCAGATGTTGTTTTTCCTTTACTAGCTGCTTGATCAAGCTCAAAAGCTCTTTTCTTCGCCCTTGTGTTAGCTGCTACTGGAGAATTATCTACATTCAATCCACATAATTCCTCACCTTGCCAATTAAGTAGGGTAGTATCATTAGTAGGTTGATCTTGGTGTTGTGGAGATGCATCATTGAATTCATTTTGCTATGAACTCGAGGCATTCTATACCATAAGTGCCTAATTAATGAGTCCATTTGAGTAAGTGACCTGATTGTGAGGTTGGTTATAAGGGTAGCACCACTCATAATCTATTGTTAGGTTGTTCTGAATAGGGACAAGATCCTTAACTACACTAACAAGTGCTGGAGCATAAGCCTGAAAAGGTCTTGTATTTACACTTTGTCTTGGGCACTGGTAGTTGCCTTGATAAACCTGTCTATTACCTTGAAATTGCTATTGCTGACCTAAATTATGCTATTGATAAGGCCTGTTAAATGCTTGTTGCTTTTCCAAGCTCACAAGCTTATTACCAAAAGTCTGTTGATTTTCTATAACTCATTTGAAGATCTTGGAACAATAGTTTCTTGTGTTACAACAGCTGAAATAGGTGGCAAAGGTGCAAAAGGTGGTATTTGCAAAGGGATATTCGAATGAATATCTTGAAATATAGGTATTGATGGCTTAGGAGCAAATTTACCAACTTGTATTAGGCTATTTTTCAACTCTGATTGCTACTTCAAATGCATCTGGTAGGGAAACACCCCCCATTGATTGTATCATAATGGCTATATCATTGTTAAGAGCCTTCAAAAAGTATAAAAATGCATATTCTGGAGGTGGTCTCACTGTTGCAGGAATTCTATCCCAGGTTCTTTGAAATCTGAAGTTGAAATCATTCATTTGCTCCTGAGGAGCCCTCCTAAGCGTAGTTAATTGCTCCAACAAAGACAAATTATTAGACCTGTCATGAAACTGTCTGTGTAATTTGTCACCCAACTCATCCCAAGTGGCAACTGAACCTACTCCAAGACTCCTGAACCATTGTAATGCTCTTCCTTTGAATGATGCTGCAAGTAGTCTTACAGCTACATCTTCTTGTGTGATATGGTGCACACCACATAAGGAAGCAACATCTTGTATGTGTTCAATCAGGGTAGTTTGATCTTCCCCAGTGAAAGTTGGAAAACTTTTCAAAGTTTCCATTAGAATATCATTGTGTTGTGTCAAATTTAATGGACTACCTCCATTAAATGGCACAAAAGGCTGATTTCTGGGAGCAGCCATTAGAGGTGGATTTGGATTTGTAAAAACTACACTTGATGAACTTCCTACAACAATAAAACTTGAAAATATATAACTAGCAAAAGTAGTTGGACTGCTTAAAGGAGATCTTTCTATTCCAAGGCTAGGTGAGGCTGAACGATTCTCAATTTGTTTTTTAGATGGTCTTCCTCTCCTTCTTGATGGTGAAAACACAACTTCTGGTTTAACACCAAGTGGTGTAGACTATATTCTCTTAGAAGGAGGTGCCCTTTTTGTTGCTCTGCCTTGTCTTCTGGGTGGTGCCAGTTGCAAATATTCAAAAGGAATTGAGTTGCTCCTTGTCTGAACCCTTCTCATAAACTATAAAAGCACTGATTTTGAGCTCTTTCTCTTTATGGAGTTGCCAGGTATGCAAAAATGACTTCTGCAAAGTCTAAAAAATGCTAGTTGCATACCAAACCAACAATATAATGTGGAACTTGTCCCACCAGGTGTGCCAAAACTGTTATCACTTGGATTTTGCACCCTGTTGAATGTAGAATTCAAGAATCCAGTGTAACATGGGAAGACCTCTAAAGCTATAGGTTTCTTGTAAACATAGGTCAACCTCTGGAGAAGACCGGCTTCCTTTGTGTTATCACCTAACTACTAATCTTTGTAAGGAAAAGGGAGAAGGAGTGCATGAAAATGAAAACTAAATCCTATGGTGATACACCGAACTGACATGAATCATGAAATAAAAGATGAACATACACTAGAAAAAGGATGATAATTATTTCATCTACCCAACATAAATCTTATGAAACTTATGCATAATTTATGAAAAAGGGGTTTAATTTGCATATGTATGTTTAGAAGGAAAGACGAATTTCACAACTCTTGAAACTCAAATGCAAATATAATAAGCACAGTCCCAAAAATTACATAATCTAAAAGAAGAATGAAGGTAGTATGAAAAAAAAACTAACACTGATTTTCAAGGTAATCTTTGTACTCCAAATTCCAAAAGAGTTACACAACATACATCAGCTGAGAAAGGATTGTTAAAAATCACTAACTCTCCAGAATGCATAATCCGAACTATTCTACAAAGAGGAAAAAATGCCCTATATACAAAAGTCCCAGCCCCTAAGGCTTACAAAAATATCAGCCTCCAGAAAAATCTGCCCCTAGATCTTTAATGAAATTAATGCTGCATTAAACATGTATCCCCGTTGTCCATGTCGGTGAAGGGTCGCTCCAAGAATGGACTCCAAATATTTTGGGAATAATCGCATTAACTTCTAGCCTCCGTGTCCACCTTGAAACTTCATTAGAGCCACTTTGAATGATTCTGAGTGCTATCATAAATGTCGATCTACTCCTGCTAGTCGGCATCCCAACTATCCCTGAGACTAGCAGCTTCTTCCCCCTCGGCCTTTCTCCTATTTCAGATCTTTCCTCAAGTTGACCATCTTTGAGAAGTAGCATCCGCCCTTTTTGTTAGATTCGAGCACCGTTGTTTCACCAAGCTGACCCATGCCTTTGATCATAGAGCAGATCCATACCGCTTGCATTCCGTTGATCTTCCACAGGGGCCGTCACAATAGTCCAGTAGTAAATGGTTTTCCCTTAGTTCTCCCTGATTGGGAAAACACACTCCACGTAAGATTCTCGGGCAGTCAAAGGTCCCTCAGACAAAATCACATGTCAGTGAGACACTAATCATGTCTCCCCGATGCGAGTACACCTCATAGCAGCTATTGACATAACACGTGACGGTCGGCAAGATTTCATAGCGAGTGACCAGAGTCCTATCGATATCCAACATTGTCGCCCAGACCATCGCTGTCAGCGAGACATCTTGGCGAGCCCAAACCCTTTTGGCGAGAGCTCCATTTATCGGCCAAACCTCCCACCGACACCAATATTACGCTGAGAGCTCCATTCTTTCGGTGAGACTGCGGTTGATCGACAAGACCTCATGCTGAACACAGATGTCTTGGTGACCTGAGGCAAAAGTCCATTCATTTGGCCCCCCTAAATACTTGAAAAACTAGACTCCTACCTGATTGAGCCCGTAGGTAAAAATCGGGCAACACTACTATCTTGGAGTTATTTTTTCATGAAGCTGCATTGTAACTCAAATAGACTTAATATACAATAAGCACTTTGAATTGATAGAGTAGAGCACTTTTACCTTCTCATTTTATGTTTCTCATGTATGTTGTTAATGATTGATCAACTTGTTTTGTGAAATCTATTTTTTCCTTGCAAGCTTGTCTCATGTTATGCATCTATTTAGCAGAAGGTGTATGTTTGCAGGTTGTAAGTTGTGTTGTTAATAGTGTTGATTAATTATGAAATCTCTATTTTCCTTTTAATAGAATTATTTATAGACCTTCTTATGAAATATTTATGCAAACTGCATTATTAAGTGAGTTGTGTAAGTCCAGCTTTGTGACATTAATTCAAATATGATAAGCTGTTAACAGGTCTAGATTGTTTGGTGTATCACTTTAGATTCTTTCCAGCATTAGGTTTATTTCATGCAACTCTTACCCTTACCTCATAAATTCAATAGTTAAGTGATATCAAATGGGGAAGCCGACCCACAATCCGAAGGTCGGCTTTCAAATAGGTTACCCACAACCTGAAAGCATTCCAATGTTGGTCCAAGTTTGCTAAGTGCAATCAGAAAAGATTAGTAAACAAGGCGCAAATTTGTGTCGCGAACAGTTTTGGCATGCCCGGTGGGACGAAATAGTCAATTTGTCAAGAAAAACACATCAGTTTGCTGGTTTTGATATGCTGCCAGGAATATTTTTATACTTTTAAAGGTCACACCAGCATATCTGGCAGCTTCGAATGTGAAAATTAATGATAGATCAGTGTTGTGACAAATTATGAAATGAATTCAGACAAGGGGAAATTTTGTCCCATTATAATATTTGTAGCTTTCATCACCCCGTAGGAGAGGCAGGCCAACAAGGAAGGCTACTGTTTCATCAAGAAAAATAGTTTCAACTCCACCAGCAGTGAGAGTTTTCAACCCAATAAGACAACGAAACTTGGTGCCAAACATGGCTATTCCAAGAAAATAGGTTTTTGTGCCATTCAATGGTGGCAGTCCACTTCAATTAGCCCAACATGATATTCCAGTGGCTGCTCTCAAAAGAGTACCATATTTTTCAGGTGAAGATCAAACTACACTAGTTGAGCATATTAAGGACATCTCAAATTTGTGCTCGGTGCATCATATAACACAAGAAAATGTTTCCTTGAGGCTGTTAGTGGCATCGTTCAAAGGTAAAGCACTCCAATGGTTCAAGAGTTTGGCAATCAATTCCATCCGAACATGGGATGAATTGGGAGAGGTGATTTGTAAGCAGTTTGAAGACAAGTATGATAACTTTTCATTGGTGGAGCAACTGACTCACATTAAACGGGCTCCTCACGAACAGATGACGTATTTCAATTTCTGTTTCCAAAGAACGTGGGACAAAATTCTAGGCACTACAAGGCCTCCGGCTAAGTATGCATTTCTCTATTTTTTGAGAGCTTTAAACAGTGAGGTTGTTGTTTTAATACAATCTATGGGAGGAAACACCTTGCCAATAGCTTATGACATAGTTGTGAGAGAAGAAAATAGCCTAATACAAGCTGGAAGGATTGCCCCTAGGCCTCCTATGCCATTTTTTCCTGATATTCATCCTCCTACAACTTTGCCACCACCTCAATTAGCCCCTTTACCAACTGTTGTTAACACAAAAATTGTTGCTCAAGGACCATCTCAGGAGCTGCATGAAATTAAAAGCACTACAGAAGATCAAAAACTTACTTCAGACCTTTGGCAACAAACTTGTAACCCTTAAAAAATAACAATTTCAAGGTTTCAAGCCTTGTCAATCTCAAAATCAGGGTCAAGGACAACAATTTCAGACTAATAAGTAGCCATATCAAGGAAATTTTCAAGGTGCACAACAAAATATGAATCCGAGGCCATTTCAGCCATACAATCCAGTTCTAATCAGTGCAACCAAAGATTTGGTACCAACTCAAAATAATCTTGTAGCAGAATATGACTGGTGCTATCCTTGCAACCAGGCCCATAATCAAACTACATGTTTGAATGGTGTGATGAATCAAGCATTGATGGTTCAGAATGTCTCAAGTGTGTAAGATGTGCCTAATGGTGAATCATCCCAACAGCAGGAGCTCCCTACAAGTGACACAACTCTCCTGAATTGGCAAGGAAAAGAGTTTTGTGGAGTAAATAGTGATAGCTCTCCAATAGCAACCAACACCCGAGCAAAAAAGAGGGCCCTCGAGATCAGAAAAGCAACAAACAAAGACAAAGAAGTTGCTCGACCTTCCAATCCTTATATATCACACATTTTGTAGAGAAATTCACAAGGCATCAGTGGTGGATAGCTTGGGAATCAACCCCAACTAGTCCACTTGCAGACAGACCCTGCTACTACAAAGACTCATCACAAGGTAAATGTTGTCACACCTTTCAACTTTATTGAATCCATGAAATAGATGAATGTGAGTATGTCAATGTGGGATTCCCTGTCTATTCCTAGTCAAAAGGACTTGTTGCAATCTGCCTTAGCTGAAGAAGGCATTTCAAATGATATACCAGTAGGTCAACCCAAGGCTGTCTTGACGAATACACCTCAAGATAGTAGTAAATAGCCAAGGATGTCAAACCACCCCCATTTTATGTTTCCTTGATAATAGGAGATAAACTAGTTCACAATTGCATGGTGGATTCAGGGGCAAGTAGTTTTGTTATGCCCAAGCAAATTGTTGATAAGTTAGGACTGAAGTATCAACCTCTTGAGAAGGGAGTTGTATAATTAGATGGGTCAGCCATTAATACTGTAGGTGTTATCAATGGTTTAAGCCTTACCCTACACACTTGTCCCAATTTCTCCTTTCCTCAAGACATCTCTGTTATTGACTTACCTCCACATTTTGCTTTATGTCTGTCAAGGGATTTCACTGCCAAGATAGGAGGTTATTTATCATTAGATTGGTCTCATATGGTATTTAGAACGAGATATGGGACTAAGGTAGCCATCAAATATGAGCAACTTGCTAAGGATCACATTGAACCATAGGTTCCAAGTGTAGTTAATGCTAATTGTGTTGTTTTTAGTGATGATGAACTTCTTGTTGCTCAAGAGCTACAAGTAGAAATTATACCAGATGCACTGCTAAGCGAGTGGGCAGCAGAGAATATCATTGACAACCCAAATGATAACATTGAGGAAATGGGTTTGGGTGTCTATGTGCCGCACGAACCTGATTCAGTGATTCCAAACCTCGAAAAGGAAGTGGGACAGCAATCAGATCAACAAGACAGAGTATGGAAGATGTTCTTTGATGGTTCTCGAAGCAAGAATGGTGCTGGTGGGGGTGCAATGCTTGTGTCCCCACAGGGTGACAAATGCTACTCTGCTTTTAGATTTGCTTTCTCTTGTACTAACAACACTGTTGAATACGAAAGTTTGGTTCAAGGCTTGGAATGGGCACGAAAGCGAGGAATTGGCTACTTGCAAGTGCATGGTGACAGTGAATTGATTGTCAATCAGGTGAGAGGTCTACATGTCACTAAGAATGATGTTTTAAAATACTACAAACATAGGGTGTGGGATATGATAGAAGAGTTTGACGCTTTCAATCTAATTTCTATTCCTAGGGATCAGAATAAGCATGCTGATAGATTGGCTGCCTTAGGTGCTCAAGTTGATATTCCAAGTGAAATTAGGAAGGAAAAGTCGCAGCCATATGTTAAAATAGTTATCAGACCTTCTATTCTTGATAATAACATTCATTGGAAAGTCTTTGAAAGTGATGAACAAGTTTTGAGCTTCATGCTGCAAGAAGATGAATTTGCAGCAGTCAACCAAGAGAAGCTTAAACAATAATATGATGATCAGATCATCCAAATGAAGTCCAACAAACTTCCCAAGGGTCTAGTCACCTTGGAATCCATTTTCAGCACAGATGACTAGCTTAAAAAGAGTAAAACCAGCATGTAGGTCAAAGAAGAACACTATGAGGAGCTTGAAATCTTCAAAGGTAAGCTCCTTAAAGTTGGCAAAATTTGTTCACCTGCAGATAAGCAAGCTTTTATTGCCCTCTGTCAAGAGTTCTAGGATGTATTTGCATGGGAATATTTTGATTTGAAAGGCTTTGATCCCCAAATTTCCCAACATACTATAGAGCTTGAGCCAAACTCAAAACCTGTTAGGTAGAAACAGAGGCCTTTAAACCCCAAGCTTGAGCCTCTTATGGTCAAAGAGTTGACCAAACTGATTGAGGGAGACATAATTTTTCCAATCAAACACACTTCATGGGTCTCTAACCTTGTCCCGTTTAGAAAGAAAAATGGTGAAATTAGGCTGTGTGTTGACTTTAGAGATCTCAATAAAGCCTCGCTAAAGGATCATTACCCCCTGCCCTCAATGGAGCAGATTCTGCAAATTGTAGCTGGTTTGGAAAGATTCTCATTACTTGATGGTTATTCAGGTTATAACCAAGTTTTAGTCAAAGAAGAGGATCAGTACAAGACTGCCTTCACCACAAAATGGGGCACCATGGCTTATAAAAGGATGCCTTTTGGCCTGTCCAATGCTAGTGCCACATTTCAGAGGGCAATGGACAAGGCATTTAAAGGTTTGATTCACAAACTGGTACTTATTTACCTTGATGATGTAACTGTGTTTTCAAAGAAGGATGATGAACACCTTGCACATCTGAAACAAGTATTTGAGAGGTGTAGGGAGTATGGTATATCCCTCAACCCCAAGAAATGTATCTTTTTTGTCCATGAAGGAAATATTTTAGGACATATTGTGTCAACACAGGGGATCACCATTGATCCAGAAAGAGTAAGTACCACTTTGGATCTGCCCTTTCCCAACCATAAAAAAGGGGCTGCAAAGTTTTCTTGGCAGAATCAATTTTGTTAGAAGGTTTATTCCTGACATTGCCAATTTGTTGAAACCACTAACTGCAATGTTAAAAAAGAATGTCAGTTTCAGCTGGACCAAGGAAGCCAAGCATAGTTTCGAAGTCATAAAGAAAGTTTTATCAGCAGCCCCTACTTTGGTAAACCCGAACTTCTCAAAAGACTTAATTTTATATGCTTTTGGTAGCATTGATATAATTTCTGCAATACTGGTACAACAGAATGATGCTGGCCTAAAACAACCAATTGATTTTATCAGCCAACGATTAGAGGAGTATGAACAAAGATATACTTTCATAGAGAAACATGTACTGGCTGCCATTAGAAGCTTGAAGAAGTTCAAACCCCTGATTTCTAACATCAAGGTACATTTAATGGTTGCTCACCCAAGTGTGAAGGAATTCTTGCTAAGTAGGGATCTAAATGATAAAAGGGTAGGCTGTATTACAAAGGTTATGGAGTATGATGTTGACATCAAGGTAACAAAGCTTGTCAGGGGTAAAGGGTTGTGTGAATAGCTAGCTACGAAGGATAAAAATGAAGGAGATGTAGAAACAGAGGCAATACTAGTTGCTGATAATGGGCTTGAAGTAGATGCAACTACGACAAATGCAGGTTGGGTGCAAGATATGACTCACTTTTTGCAAACTGGTGAGTGTCCACCAGGTCTAGATAAAAGCCAAATGGAATTATTTCAGACTGCAATCTATTCCTTATGTTCTGATTGGCAACATTCTTTTTAGAAAGGACATTAATGGCATCCTTCTAAGATGCATTGATCAACATCAAGTTGATAAAGTACTTCATGAGTTCCATGATGGAACTGCAGGGGGCCATTTTGCCCCAAGAACAACTACATGGAAAATCATGAGAGCTAGCTATTATTGGCCAAGCTTGTTTAAAGATGCCCATGCTTGGGCTAGGAAGTGTGTAAAATGTGCCATTTTTGTAGGCAAAGAGAGGCTGCCAGCTTTACCATTGCAGCCTATTCAAGTAGAGCAGCCCTTCATGAGATGGGGCATTGATTTCATAGGTGCTATTAACCCACCTTCAAGTGCAGGTCACAGGTGGGTACTTACTGCAACCGATTATTTCACACGATGGACTGAAGCAGTGGCTTTGAAGGAAGCCAATGAAAGTGTTGTTTTAAATTTTTATGATGATTTGGTAGCTAGATTTGGGGTACCTGAATCAATCATTTCTGATAATGATTTGGCATTTGTTGGGTTAAGAGTAAGTGACTGGGCTGTAAAAAATGGCATCCATCTGAATACCTCATCAAATTATTACCCTCAAGGTAATGGTTTGGTTGAGTCAACCAATAAAAACCTGATCAGGATCATCAAAAGGATTTTGGAAGATAACCAAAGAACTTGGCATATCAAGTTAAAATCTTCCTTATGGGCAGATAGGATAACTCCAAAGAAGTCCATTGGAACCTCCCCTTATGTATTGGTATATGGTAAAGAGGCAAGGCTTCCTTTATCAGTTGAGCTTCCAGCTCTTGATATAATGAACCAACTTGAAATGTTTGAAGAGGAGGACCCAATGGTTGTCCGATATGCACAACTAATGGAGCTGGATGAAACCAGAGATAGAGCTATGAAAACAATGGAGCTGCATCAACTCCAAACAAATAAGGTGTTTGATAAAAGACCAACACCCAGGGTGTTCAAAGAGGGAGATGTGGTTCTGAAATGGGATGAATTGAAGAGCAGGCTTGGAAAGCATACCAAGTTTGATAACATGTGGAGTGGCTCGTTTATCATTACAGAGTGCAAAGAGCACAATGCTTTTCAACTGTCATCAATGGATGGATAAGCTCTACCTATCCCAGTCAATGGGATACACCTCAAACTATGTTTTGAGGTATGATCTAAAACTGCTCTTGTACATATTAGAGTAGATTCTGTTTCCCCTAAGTGTTGACGCACATTAGTTAGGTTTTCAAGTTTTCCCTAAGTGTTGTTCTGCACAGTTAGGTGGTAGTTTTCCTTCTGCATTGTTGTTTTCCTTGGTTTCCAAAGTGTTTCTTGCTGGTGTTATGAGTTATAGCTATTTGAAATGTTGTTTTCAAGTAGTGTTGGTTTTCTGAGTGACCCCGTGCCCAATGGATAACACAAAAGGTAGTTGGTCTCATGTTTAGCAAGAAAACATATAGCAGATGTCACCATAAATGTTATCCGATTTTTAGCTTTCAGTTGAAATCAGGTAACCATAGTGTTATTATTTTCATGTTGTTTGAACATTTAAAGATAACCATAAAAATGCTAGTTTCAATATGCATGAAGGAGTGATTGTCAAAATGAATCAGATTACATTTTTTCCATTTCAATGGTGCATTACAAAAAATGAGAAAGAGAATCATGTATTCAAATGTAATTTATTTTATTGACAATCATTAAGGTACATGTCCCTCATAAGCCAAGGGAATAGCTTTCTTATTCAAATGTAAATATGAAACAACTTATACATGAATAAGTAAAAGAAAGAGAGAATGTGCATGTAAGAATGGAACCAATCATTGCCTATGAATGACTGGTTATGAGTTGCCCTAATGCTGCCCTCGAATCGCTTGTGCCCTTCCCAGCTCTGTAGCGCTCCTCACCCTACATGTGAAGAAAACATGGTGTTAGAGCGAGGCTCTAAGCAATGAATGATTCAATCCTTGCATACACACCTACCTATGCATGTATAAGCTGATCCACAAATGCATTAAACAAAAGAACATTCAACGTATGCATTTATTTTCTAACTCTTTGCTTCATGTGAAGATTTAGGACAAGCCTAATTATTGTTTCATTATCAGATCAAATGCAACATGTGGGGTAAATGTGGCTCCCACAAGGGTAGAGCTCAGTGTGCTTTGAAAGAAAAGGAAATTGAGCAACTTGATCAAAGATTTATCTCTTATCAATGCATTAAATCAATATGGAATCATACCAATTGATCAACTTTCATTATCAGATTCAAAAGATGCATCAAGTTCAATTATGCATCAAAGTGTTTTGAAGATGCATCAAGTTCAATTATGCATCTATTTGATAATAAGGAAGCATTTCAGATTATTGTCAAGCCCCTCTCAACACGACCCTATTGGGCAGTCACTCATTACACAGGAAAGTGAGTTGTTAGGTCACCCACATATGTGACAAGTGATTGTCAAATAAAGTTAGAATGAGGAGACTATGCATGTTTATCACATATAACTGCAATAGGAGTAATGGTTGACTCATGGTCATGGTACAAGTATAAGGGAAACACCTTTGCAGGAGCTTACAAGGTCAACAGGCATGAAAGGTATCCAAAACAAAGCATAACTATCTTCATGGAAAAGAAACATGGCCATCTAATTCACTGCCCCATGAGTTTGATGAATATGATGTCCTTGAGATTGTGAGCATGACAGGATTGAATGCATTCTGGACATGAAAGATAAGGACAACAACTAAAGACAAAATCTAAAGTTGTACAAGACTGAGTTCAAGGACTTCTCAACCAAACATTAGACAAAAGGTTTGCCAACTAGCAAACAATGTGTGAGTGATGAAGAGAGGAAAATGGAAAATACATCCAAGAAGCATCAACTCTAGTTGACACAGACATGTGCATATCATAAATATATCATTACAAGAAGTCATGACAACAATAGAACCCTCATATGATGTGATCAAGATACAATTGCTATGCCATAACACAAAGGTCTACTATTCTCTAAGCATATTACCAAGAAAGGAATAGGCATGACCATTAGAGGATATGAAACACAATCCATTCGCCACATGTTTATAGCATAAGTAAGGATCATTCCCAGATTCAATCAAACAGTAGCAACCATCACTTGAAATGGGGTAGTCATGTGCATTGACAGACATGGATGTGCTTCAAGGAAGGCATTGGGCAGTGCATTTCATTGCCAAGTCACAGGGACAACAAGTAGTACAATGGTACAAATGTCATGAGTCAGCAGCCATGAGGTGTAAGACAACACCGTTTTCCTCAAAAAACAACAACACATACTGATCAAATAAATGTGAAAATCAATGAAGACAACCAAAAGGAGTCCAAGGTTTATGTGCAAGAACAGGGGATTGATATCTCTCAGTGATAATTCCAAGACATTCATAGTAATAAGTCTACTCACTGTCATAATGACTAAGCACAACCATCAATAGTCATCAAATGAATGGGGATCAGAACACAGACAATCAAAAGAAATGACAGTCACCATTCAATCAGTCTACCAAGATCATGATCCTATTCGCCAAAGGGAAAGGATCATACATGAGCTATGAAGGAGACCATACATGTAAATAAGCATGTAATCAAGCAACACAGACTAAATTGTTGTAAGGAGTCACACGACAGAAATAAAAGGAAAGTTGAAAGCATAGTCACCACAATAGTCCCTACAGTTACATGATAATTGTATGAGAACTCAATAAGAGAGCAACCATTTATGAAGACAGTTTTTGTAGTGGATAGTCATGTGAATACACTAGCAACTCAAAGGTACAATCCATGATATATCATTAGAACAGTCCTTTAGATGCAAACTCATGGTAGGGAAGTATCCATCATGATTATGCCTTGGTAGCTTGAGTGGTATGGTTGTCATAGGGTGTTTGTAGTGTGGGTGAGGTTGTGTCATTATCACTCATGGTAGAGTTGATAAGGATAAGCAAAATGCTTGAGGAGCAGTTGCATTAGGAGGCGGTGTTACAAAGACAGCATTGATCTTACTTAACCAGTACAAAAGCAAGGTATATTCATGTATAAGCATATGAAATAGTTACAAGGGATAGGGATATTGTAGTGGATAGGGTACTTTCATGAGTTTCAGTCAATGATGGTGTTTCTTGTAAAGAATTCAAAGGGGACAATTCATTATTTTCATAAGGATTGAATGTGTGCATTGACATGCCTTCATGAAGAGACAAGACCCAAGCCATGGTCTACGGTGGTGGAGAGTACAAGAAAAAGATTGGGAGTTCAAATAACATTTACACATTCTTGCTCCATGATCTAAGGGTCTAATCTTAGGTCTCCCCTTTAAGTCAAAGGTCTGTTTCTTAGTGGAAAGGTCTATTTTGTTACTATTGCCTTTTCCATCTTTTGAGGACTGTAGCAACATATGGGTGGTTTTCTCCTTAGATCACAGAGGTATGGGAAGCACAGTGATAGGAAAGTTCAATCAAAGCATAATATAGTCAACATTGTATCTGAGATAAGTGACATGAAATGTGTAAGCCAAGGAACCACAACCTTGGAGTTTATTGGACAATCAATTCAATAGAGTTTTGAAGCCCTTTCAAAGGCTTTAAACTACACAGGAAGATGGTAAAACATGCAAGTATTTGAAGTGGAGTGAGAACATGGAAGCATTGGTAATGCCTTTACTTCACTTATAGAAGCAAAATGAACAACCTTTCAGCATAATTTTTGAAATTGAGAGCCAACCAAATGAATATCAACAAACTAAAAAGGCAAATGCATAAATTATAAAGGAGAACATTCTACAGTAATGAAGAATTTGATTGCTCATTAAGGTTTCTGAAGCCCTCCTAAATCATGTTCAAAGATCAAACATAGCCTTTTAGAGGAAGTTATGCAAGGTTTTGAAATCATTGGATACAGTCTTAAGAAAGCCAAAGAACTTGTACGAAGTATGGTCCAACATGCAGCAATGTAAAGGCACTATTTAAAATTTAATGCAAGTCTCACGATGTTCCACTTCCTGAGCTCAAAAGGACCTTATTCCATGGTCTATTACTAAGGTAATTATCTCATTTTGTTCCAAAAAAAGAAAGATCATTCAAATGATAGTGTATCTACAGATTAAGTGAAGCTGAAACTTCATAATAGTGCATCTTTTATTAAGACCAAGCGAATGAAGATACCATGTACCTAGATGTCTAAACAACAGAAAGGTGAAAGAATTTACTAAATCATCTGCATTTTGTAACAAGTCTGAACCTGTCAAAGAAAATCTGCAAAAACCACCTAGGGGCTCAAGTCTAAGTCAACATTACTTTCTATTTTACCAAAAAAGTGAAGGAATTTAACAAATTATCTGCATTTCTTGCAACAAACCAGAACCTTTCAAAGAAGTCATGTAACCCCACTTGGGTTCTCTACTAACAGTTGCAATTTCAACAAAAAATGAAACCTACAAGTAACCCAAGCAGGGTTTTTCTCAAAATGCAGGAAAAGATAAGACAATAGCAAATGCAAGAAAACCCAATTCACATGATGAGGGTCGGGCCACATTCCAGTTTTCTTCTCTTTTTCTAGAAACCCATCTAGGTTCTTTAACTCTATCAATGGTTTATGAAAGAGGAGAAGGGAAATCAAAAGAGTATATGAGGGTTTCAAGAAATGAACACAGGACACTTTGTTTCTGTTCATGGCCACGGCCCACAAGCTATTATGTTTATGAAGCAACAAGAAAAGCACCGACTTTGTTCAAATTTGCAGATCATGAAGTATTCAAATGCTATCTTTAGTTTAAAAAAAAATGAAGAAAATTTAAAGACTCCCATTCGAGCTTTTCTTGCTCATTACAGGAGGAAAAAGACAATTCAAGGTTGGCTAGGAGCTTACTCGAGCTCGAGCATTGAAATGTACAGAGTTTTGCCACTAAAGACTTCCTGTGAAGCCTCATCAACTCCTCATGGTAGCTATTGGCAAGTGAGACAACAAACAAGGAAAACGAATAGCACATATGGTCAAGAAAAGTACATCAAAATGTTTCATAGCCGCAGACTGTAAGTCCAAAAAATGGTCTCAAAGTGTGAAGAAGTGAAGTTTTAATGCATGATGACACAATTACCTAAGTTCCCAATGGTGTTTTTATGCAAAAAATGTCAAAAGCCGACTGAAAACCAGTGTCAACATCATTTACCTGTGGTTGCTCAAACCTTGGCGGCAGAGCATCAGGTTTTCCAGATTCTTCCAAGTGACCAAATGATGTTTTTTCCATCATTCGAATATTATCATTAGGGTTTGACCCTATTATTTTCCATTCGCTGGGATTTTTTATCCCTTATTTTAAAAATCAAACTCATGAGAAATATGATGGGGCCGAAAATCACTTACCATTGCCTTAGGTTTTTTTTTTTAAACTTTCCCCATTCCTTAAGCTTTGCTATATCTTCAATATGTCATGTGTTATCACCTAGGAATTTAATGCCTTGTGTTATTTTGACTTATGCTGAGGTGTGCCATGGTCAAGTATGGTGCTTTGTCTTTTTGACCCAACATCATGTGTTTAGAATATGCTTTCCAAGAGTCTTGGAGGTCGGCCTTGGAGGTCGGCCTTATGAGCCAAGTGCTATTATGCCATGTGCCTTTGCAAACCATGTGATTATGACATGTGTGGGAAGAATGCAGAATATGGGTGGTAAGTTGACAGTCAAAGTGCCTTTAAAACTTTTGGAAGCTTTTGTCATAGCTTTTGATGCTACATTTTATATTTGAAGATATCATGTAAAGTAATTTGCAAAGCACATTCAAATTGCTTTTCAATGTAAATGTAATACTTTTAAATGGTGGAGCCTTTTAGATGGATCTTAATTGTAAAGTGTTTTGCTAAGTGGTGATTTATAAATCACTTAGCAAAATCACTATATTTATGCTTTAAAAGGCCATGTGTTTTCAAAAAACACACATGTTGCATGATAGGGAATATGGTCAAGTGTTGAAATAGGACCAATTATGACTTACAGAGGTGTGGGGAGTGTGAGATGTTGTTTAGACTATTTTGGTGAAGAATGAGGCCAGCTGGAGGTATATTTGTCACACTTTTGGGATGGCTATTGACTTAACTTGTTTTTTCTCCATATAGAGGGCATTTTAGAGACTTCTAGAAGGTTCTTTTGAGGCCATTTCTGTTTTATCCAAGGATAATCTTCTAGAAGCACATGTGTGGGAGGTTTTGGTGGGTGTTGGTTAAGTATGTTCATTTTTGAACATTTTAGGAGTCTTTCCTTTTTCAATAGGAGGATAGCTACTATCTTGGAGTTTTTTTTCATGAAGCTGCATTGTAACTTAGACATACTTAATATACAGTAAGCACTTTGAATTGATAGAGTAGAGCACTTTTACCTTCTCATTTTTTGTTTCTCATGTATGTTGTTAATGATTGATCAGCTTGTTTTGTGAAATCTATTTTTTCCTTGCAAGCTTGTCTCATGTTATGCATCTATTTAGCAAAAGGTGTATGTTTGCAGGTTGTAAGTTGTGTTATTAATGGTGTTGATTAATTGTGAAATCTCTGTTTTCCTTTTAATAACATTATTTATAGACCTTCTTATGAAATATTTATGCAAACCACATTATTAAGTGAGTTGTGTAAGTCCAGTTTTGTGACATTAATTCAAATATGATAAGCTGTTAACATGTCTAAATTGTTTGGTGTATCACTTTAGATTCTTTCCAGCATTAGGTTTATTTCATGCAACTCTTACCCTTACCTCATAAATTCAATAGTTAAGTGATATCAAACAGGGAAGCCAACCCACAATCCGAATGTCTGCTTTCAAATAGGTTACCCACAACCTAAAAGCATTCCAATGTTGGTCCAAATCTGCTAAGTGCAATCGGAAAAGCTTAGAAAATAGGGTGCAAATTTGTGTCGCCAACACTAACTTTAGTGGATTTTAAATTGTGGGAAGAGAATAAATGTATCTGAATGCTTTGTTCTTTACTCGAATCTTGGAAATTTTAAATTGTTTATATAAGTGGTAGTCTTACAAATCCAAAGATAGATGGTCTTATTGCTACCTTAACTTCTAAGGATATGAGAAATAAATCCATGGATGGGGGTTTGAAGGATCCCCTACATGTTTGAGGACTACCCAAGGACAAAGGTGGGCCTAAAAGGGATCAAAAGAAATCAAAAGATACATCCAATTCAAAAGGACTATAAAAACTCCATTGAATATCAAATTAAAGTATTGGAATTATGGTAAGAGAGGGCATGTGGCGGAATGAAAAAATAAAACTAATCCTACAATTATTCCTCTACATAATTTTTTTGATGATGGTGATAATGATGCATAATTTATGTTTGCTAATACTATTAGTGATAATTATTGGATCATTGAATCAAGTTTCTCCTACCATATGACTCCCCACAAGGAGTGGTTCTCAGAATATAGAGTTTACAATGGAGGATAAATTTTCCTTGGTGACAACAAGACACATCATATTGTCGATAAAGGAAAGGTACAATTGTATTTGAATTATGGGAGTGTCAAAATAATCAATGATTTTTTGTGTATTATAGGACTTTTATGAAAATTTATGTATCCAATTTGAATGATGCTTAAGTGTATATGACATTTGAAAAGTCTGGTTGTAAGTTGGCAAGAGGAAATCTAGTGGTAGCTAGAAGATCTTGGTGTGGGACTTCATTTAGGTTTGATGTCTCCACATTTTTTAACTTTGATAATTTAACTAAAAAATATAAAAAAATATATGTATGTTGTGGCACCAACATTTGAGCCACATTGGTAAAAATTACCCTTATTAATACAAATATTATTGAATTTTTTTTGTTTACGCTAATGAACACTACATTTGGAAAATAGAATAGATCATATTTTCATTCTATAAGCTATATAGCTAAGGGATTATTATAAAACATTCATGCATATGAGTTTGGTTTAGTGGATGTGGATTCTATGGGTAAATCTCAAATATTATTTGACACTTTTAGTGATCATTGTTCTAGATACATCTGGGTATATTTTATTCATTCTAAGTCTATTTTTTCTCTAATTTTAAGGAATTTAAGGCACTTGTAAATAACTAAATAGACAATTAAATTAATGTGTTGAGACCTAATAATGGCGGTGAAATAATTGTTCCAAGGAATTTGATTAATTCTATAAGCATGTGGGTATTCTTTAATAGAAGACTACCCCTTACACACCACAAGAAAATAGGTTTGTAAAGAGGATGAACTAAACCTTCATAAAATAGAAAAAATGTGTTAAATGGTACACAATTAGATCATTCCTTTGGTAGAGGTTGTGATTATTACTTGTTACTTGATAAATTGATTTCCTTGTTTAGATATTATTAACAACTCATTATTAAGTGTGGATAAGTAAGAAACCTCATGTTTCACATTTAAGTTTAACACCTCTCTAAACCCAAGCTGGTAAGATAATATTTTTAGTTGATTTGATATTTTAAATGTTAAATGTTATTATAATGAGGCTAGATAGTGTTGAGTATGTGAAATGATATTATGATTAGCTATGATGATGCAATTAATTGATATATATGGTAGTTAACTACAGTCATGATGTAGTATGTGCTTCGGCTATGTATATATGTATATACGATGTGTATGTTACAGGTACTAGGTATCGACTCCACCTGGCTTCACAGATTTGAGTGTACCTTCCCCGATGGTGGTTACTAGAGGTAGTCACAAGCCAAATGTCCCCTACCCTATCCCACTGTACCTTGTTAGGGCAGTGGTTTCCTTGTTGATGTCTTACCATCTGGTTACCTAACAGTAACGTCCGGAGCACCTTTCAACAGTATGTTCCAGCACACCTTTCAGTTGTATGTGGCTTACCAATATGTCTTACTGAGGTATTTTGTCTTGGTTTCTGTGAATTTGTTATATGGATATATATTTTGGTTGTCAGTGTCTTGATGTGGTTTCTTTGACGTCTTTTTGTGATTTCATATATGATATTTTATAGTATTTTATTGATGGGAGATTTAAATGGTTTTATCCATGAGATTTTAAAATATGTTATTTTAAATGATTTTATTAATCCTTTTTGGGGAGCTTTATGTATTTTAATGTTTGGATATGAATTATTATTTTTTATGAAAAAAGGGAATGCTGGATATTTTTTGGTTTTAATTATTTAATTGAGGAGCTTTAATAAGTTTGTTTAATTAAATGCTTTGATAGCTTGTTTATTAAATGCCTTATTTCATTTTATTGTTTTGGGGGAGAAATTATAAAAGGGAAGAAAGTTTTATTTTGGGCGATTCATTTTTTTTTGGAAAGAGGAATTTTTTTTGTCTTGGGAAGGAGAAGGAAAAACCCCTATGAATGGAGTAGCAGAGTTTGGGAGAAATGTGGAGAAGAAATTTGTGGGCATCTAATCGTTGGTTTCAGCCTGCCATACCCTCCCTGTTGTCCTGTTATGGAACCCAACCGTGCCTTCTTTGCAGTGTATTCTGTCATTTCAATTTTTGGGAAACATTAAGGTATTATTCTATTTTTTCCTTGAATTTTTGAGATTATAAATGTATGCATGAGTACATGTTTAAATTTTTTGGAAATCTTGGCTGCTCTGGGTGTTGTCATGGTATTTTGGTTGTTGGGTTTTCTTTTCAGCCAAGTTATGAAAATTATTTTGGGGAAAGTTTGAATCTTTTCTAAATCTATACAAATTTCCTAGTTTAAACTCAAATCCAACTATGAAATTCACATGAAATCATCCAAATCTCAATTGGGTTGGAGTCCAAAATGGATTTTAAATACTTTCTTTTGTTGCCAAATTTTGTGCTGCCTAGTAAAACATTTTTCTTTGGTACACATTATCCTCTTGATAAAAATGAAATTTAAGGGTGAATTTCATGTAGAAACGCCAAGATCTCAACTGGGTCTTTGACATATTTTAATTCTGGGCACTTTCATTTTTGGTCAAATTTGTGCCTATTGTTAAAGTGACTTTTTTCTTTGCTGCTCTTTAATCGTTTGTTAAAAAAGTAAAATAAATTGGATTCCATTGAGAATCGTCCATATTTCAAATGGGTCGTTGTCCAATTTTTAGTCCGGGGAACTTCATATTTTCATGTTTTTTTTGCCCAACTTGGCAAAAGACGTTTTTTAGAACATCAGTTCATTTTTGTCCTAAAATCAAAAATTGAAGGTGGATTCCAACTTGAAACACCAAAATATGAACTAGGTCAGGTTTAAAATTTTAATCCGGGCACTTTGAATTTTTATGCCTCTAGTTCATGTTGAATTTCAGCTGTTAATTGTGTCTTCTTACAACAATGTTTGTTTGGTTATGTTAAATGGATTTATGATGATTATGGTTGCTTTTTCATGATTTCATATTTGTTTTTGGTTCCTCCTTTGGTTAAACGAGATAGAGTAAAACAATTATAAGATAATGAGTCCTCATGCATGGCCTTGAGCGCTTGTAAGGGCTAAGGATGCACTTGAGATGGCCTATCCGTCTGCAGGGCATTGAGTTATCCATCTATAGGGCATTGATTTGGGCATGATTGAGTTTTCCCCCATCTGTATGAGAGGTGTAATTGATTCTGTGTGGTGCCATCCCTTCGAGCACACATGATGACATTTCATCTAGTCAACACTCTTGTACCTTATACCTCAGTAGTCATGAGTAGTACTTGTCATGTTCTTGTATGAGCATCTACATGTCGCAATTTTGGCGTTAATGCATTGTATTCCATGTTTTCTCCGTGCCTGATGTGAGTGTTGGCTTTATGTTTTCCTTGCCTTGATTTTTCTGCTTGGGCCTTGTGACTACCTCCGAGCACGGTGGGGTGGCCTCTTTTGAGTCCACATGGTAGGGAGGCATTGCCACCACCATTAGGGACCGGTGTATAGGTTATTGGAGCACCAATTGGAGCTGTTCTCCCTTGCACTTGTATTACATGTTGATGTATTTTCTTTAAGGCTACGCCTTTGTACTCTTGTATATTCCTTTATGAATATTGTACTTTCTTGAGAGAGATGATGTAGTCATATAATTTAGTGAGAAGAAATGTGATGATTTATATTTGGTTTATGAGTTTTGGTGTTGGTATCGGAATCACTTGTATTATGATGATATAAATGAATTTTCCTTCAAAAAATTTCATGCAAAAATCAGAGTTTTGGTTGTATAATTCCTTCATGTTTTAGTCTGCAAAAGTTTCGATGCATCACCGCCTTTTGTTTGTTGTTCTATGTCACTGCTGCAAAGTTTCAGAGCACTGGCGCAGGAAGTTCCGGAGCAGAGGTTCCATAGTAGGAAGTTCCGAAGCAGAGGTTCCAAAGCAGGAAGTTCCGTAGTTGGAAGTTCTGGAGCAACAGGTTCCAAAGCAGTAGGAAGTTTCAGAGCAACAGGTTCTGGAGCAGGAAGTTTTGTAGCTAGAAGTTTCGGAGCAGGAAGTTCCATAGCTGGAAGTTCTGAAGCAAGAAGTTTTGGAGCATGAATTTCGGAGCTCTCCTATTTTCTCCTATTTGGTTTTCTCTGGAGGGTGGATTAGTCCTCTCCTTTGTGTTGTGTCCGGCCATGCTTGGCCATGTTTATTGTCGATATATTGTATTGGAAACTACTTTTTGTGTAAGTTATTCTTTATGTTATAATTTTTTTTTTATCTTGTCCTCTTTTGGCTCTTACCCTTTCGGGTTGCGTAGTAGGATGTTACATAAGTTTATTTATTTTTTAGGATTTCATTCATATGCCTAAAGAAAAATGATATAAATTAGACCCAAAAGTACATAAATGCATTTTTGTTGGTTATGGTGAAAATGTAAAAGGTTATAAACTTTGGAACCCACTATGTGAAGGAAAATCATGCCAATGCAAATGATAGCAACAATAAAATCAAACAAACACAAAAAATTGATCAAACACTCATATTAGGCGAAATGAGATTCAACATGCATAGAATTCAATAAAATAGAACTATGCTAAACCTCCCATTGTGTATATTTTTCCACAATTGATAATTTGATGTGTGATCATGCATAAAATTTGACAAATAACGGTGCTCCAAGTAAAAATGAGTGAGATCCCTTGAAAATGGTTGTGTTAGATTATATAGATTGAGGAGAAGATGGATGGATGGCTAGGATTGGGAGATGAAGATCAATGGATAGAATGAAATGTGACCTCTCAACTCATGAGATGTTGTCAAGTGTCACCATGAGAGGAGTTAAGAGAGGAGATGGTACCTTGGGAGTACCATGAAGGATTTACCATAAATTAAATTATTTTCCTCACACTCCAAAGGGATGGGGATTAAAGGAATAAATGAATTTAAAATTCCTTTTATGTACTTTTGGAAGGTAGAATTATGTGGGGCTCCCTTCCAAAAGGGTTAAAATTTATGAATGAAGGGAGAAGGTGGGTAGTGAAATAAATGGAAAGAGTTGACCCCCACTCAATCCTTGATTGTGTGTCCACACATGCTTAAGGGGGTGATTAGAGGAAGATTAGGGGGTAGGTTTAAGGCTAATAAAAAAGGTTGGAGGATGTGGCATAGAGAAAAGAAATTAAATAAAATTGTTTTATTTAATTTATTTTGGAGAGAATGGGATGGGGTGTAAGGTCAGATAAATAATTAAAATGAGTTATTTACCTTAGGTTGAGACATTAGAAGAATTTAATAATTGAATTTTTTCTAGCAAGATGCATAGGGAATATTAATTAAATAATTAGGAAATTATTTAATTAATATCACGGGTTAGGAATAAAAAAATTTGGGGGTAAATTGACCGAATACAATGGTCAATTTTAGGTGTCTACATTTTTCCTCTTTGAAATGGTATTAAAATAACTTATTTCAAAATATATATATATATATATCCCACATGAAAAAATGAGGAAGAAATGGATGCCTAAATGCGAGCAAGATAGGAGAAAGCAGTTAGGATGGTGATGTTCTCTTGCAAGGGTGGGTAGGAAAAAAGGGGCTCAGATGGCCTCTCAAATGAATAAAATGAGTGGAAAATTGAATAAAGGATGAAAAATGAGGAGGAAAAAAATAAACAAAGGAAAATAGAGCTGAAAGGAAGAAATGCCCAAGCAATAAAGGTGATTAGGAGGGTAAATAACTAGTGATTAGGGGTAAATTACTATTTATTTTGACCTTAGTGAATACTAATTTGGTGAAGAGCACAAAAGAGGAGCATAGAAAATATGGCCAACATGTTGTGCATGGAGCATTGAGTGGACTGGGTGAGGGAATAGGCATAGAGAGCATGCACAAGACTTCAAGTACACAAGTTCAAATTTGGATTGGGGTAGTCCTAGGTGCAATAAATGGGGTGTAGGAAAACATGTGTGATAGATTCATCTATCACAATTAGGAATATCCACTATCAATTAGATGAATGTGTAACACATCAGGCCAATGGAGAGTTTTTGAGTGACTCCACAACCAAAAAGGTGAATGCATGAAAAATGGTGTGCTTGCATCATGGATGAGAAAATATTTCAAAGAAAAGGAAAATTCATGGAATAAAAGGTGAATAGGTCTAGGATAGGTGAATCCGCCATAGGTCAAGTGAATGTGCTAGAAAAATGGTGAATGCATCAAGAAAAGAGCAAATGTGCTCTAGTTTTGAGAAAAACTATCGAAAAGGAAATTTTGAAGATGAAAAGGAAAATGTGCTCTATGTAGGAGTGAATACACTAAGGGTAGACAAAAGATAAAAAGGGGGTAATGGTAGGAAGAAAAAAAGAAAATGATGGAAAGGCTAATAGAGTGGCTTGGATGTGTTGAGAGTAATTTTTCATTGGTGATGAGGGAGAGGAGATCATCAATACTTCAACTAAGCAAGTAGTTCTAAGATGCAAAATGAGACGTAGTGTGAGCTTGAAGGCTATACTAAATTACATGGATGTTTATGATCATATCACACATCATTCCTTCAGTACAAGACCATATCTTGGATGCACAGTCTTTGCCAACATCATCTCAAATCTAGAAGAACTTCAACATTATGCTCTCCTATTGCAAATGTTGTGAAAAAATTATCACCCTACACAAGAAGTGTTCAAGTACTTCTCCTTACAACTGCAAGAGATATGACTTTCCAAATCCTTTCAAAATATCTCTATCCTGGAAAAATACAACTTCAATCATGTCCATTTGCACACCTAGCTCATCACTACAATCAGGAATGCAATAATATTGTTAAAGATATACATCATTCTATCACTTCCATAAGCATCTACATCAACTATTGCAGCTATTAACCAATAACCACTGACTAATATCAAGCTGAATAATAATGTAGATACAAAAGCGAATGAAGCAACATGTCTATCTTTCACAATAGGGACATTTTTACCCAAGGGAACCTCCAAATTCCCAACCATAAGTTGAGGACTTGGACCATCAATGCTTTCATTTACTGCTTCCTCGTGTTGCATTGTTGGTGTAACCTATGACAACTAATCATGATTAGCCTTGATTACCTCCAATTCATGTCTAGAACCACCTGACTTGATAGACATAAGAGACAAATCTTTACTTGCATTAATCACCCTTTTCAACTACCCTGTGTTTGCAAAAGATCTACCAGTCTTGATCTTGTGAGAATGTACAATATACTTGATGCTATATTTAAACAAATGATAATGATTAAATTCCCTATAAAAAAACAACCTTTCAATCATACAAATATGGGATACCCAACACTATCCCATAGACATCTAGTGGAACCACATCAAACTGCACCTCATCAACATACTTGCTTGTGATTGTGAATTTTAAATTACAATGCCTTGTTACTTGCAATTCATTATTTTCGCAAACCCAACCTAGTGGATAAGGTCTCTGATGCGGTGTATTTTTCAATCCAAAATTCCTTAGAACATCTTCTGAGATTAGGTTAACTTGAGATCCACTATCTATGAGTGTATCAATTTTAGTGCAATATCCATTTGAATATCAAACTTCTTATGTAGGACTTGACACAATGCATAGTCTGTATTCTTGAAGTAATCTTCAAATTCATCATAGCCAAATGGTTCAAACCCCTTAGGACTAAATGGCACACCATTCTTCTTCAAATATCGCCTCCTATGTCTTGGAAAAACATTCTTTCTATATGCAAACTTATTTTGCTCATTTCCAACATGGGGACGAAGTCTGGAAATCTCTTAATTGTCATGTCATTAGGACATAACACCTAGCCAATTCAAGCATCAGGTCCACCTCCACAAACACATTAGGGAAAACCAATTTTCCATTATCATAGGTCCATAGGTGACAGGTGGGATGACTGGAAAACCTCCTCTTGAAAGCATACAAAAATAAATCCCAACCGCTTTGTGGCAATACCACATCACCAATCCCAGAAGCAAAATCCTAAAAATGAGTCGTCAATGAACCCTCACCAATTTTTCTCTTTCCAAATGGCTTAACCTCTGCATTCAAGTCTTTAGGGGTCTCTTCTATGAATCAAGAATAATCCTTCTTCATTGTTCTCCTTTTTGCAGGTGCTTCAGGAACCTCTAGTTTGGGCTTATCATGTTGAGGTTTTGGTCTCTTGACCCTTTTTTGTGTTGATTTCCTCTTAGGTTTGGAAGAAGATTCACTGGGCTCACTCATTGTTACGGTATAATGGAACTAGGGTTTCAAATAATGGGTAATTACAGTCTAAATCATTCAAATTCACAAGGTTCAAACTAAAACTCAAAAAAATTCACTCCTCTACCCCAAACCCTACGCTCAAAAATTTGAATTCCTTTGCTAACAAAGAGGAACAACCCTAAATTGCAAACCCTAGCAATCTACTCAATTCTTAAACTACCCTGTGCTATCAAATAACTCATAGAGGTCTAGAGTTTCAACTTACTCGAGAAAAACTAGCAACTTGTTCTTCAAAATTGCTTTGCCTAGAGCTTTTCCTTCTTCTTTTCTTCACTTAACTAATTCTTCAGCTCTTTGATAATTGCAATTTTGAGGATGAAAATATTTCAACAACCCTCTTTATAACTTAGAGATTGAGCATCTCCTCCATTAATGTCTGATAGATAGCTCATGCGAGTGAACTAACAAGTAATCATTCAAGTTTAAATTCCTATTGTCAATCCTCTTTGATTTAAAACGTGATCTACGACTCTCCTTGACCATCACTTTATGCTTTCACAAATGTTCTTTGAAACAAAGATGATACCTTGGGAAGTTGACACATAGCCATCCACATGTTCCTTAACCCTTTCAAACTCCATCGCTCATCCCCGTAACACTTGGAAGTTAGGCTCATAATTTAGCGATGAGTGACAACACCTTCGATGGAAAGAATATTCGCCAGGATATTTCCCATCACATGCCACTAAAGTGTTTTAAAGATACAACTTCTCTTCAGCGAAAAGAAGTTCCCAATGATATAGAGAACTTGCTTTGATCCATTGCTCATCGTCGTAATTGAATTGGAGATGAAAATACCTTCGGTAATGGGTGAAATGAGAAATGGTACCAAATGTTGACAAGTGGCAAGATCATATCCCATCGTTCCTTTCAATTCATATCGCTCATCGTCATAATTGAGATAAGCAATAAAAAATTTCTATGACAACGTGATACAAAGGAAGACTTGAGTCCACTGCTCATCGCAGAAGCAAAACATGAAGACCAAATACTTTCTACGATGTGTGATACAAAAGAGATTTAAAGGCTCATCGTGGTAATGAACCTGATGGATAAAAAGACTTTGGTGATGAGCGATTCAGGACTTTAAGTGGAAGAATTTTGCACATGCATAAAAGGTTGTTTTAAAAGAGGGACCACCTAGTAAGGATGAGGAATAAGGCCTCAAAAGGACTTAAACTCATTTTTTATTTTTTTGCAAAGGATTTAAAGGCCAAACAAAGCTATATTTTCAACTCTATAAAATATTAAATCCCCTGACCAAAGTAATGAGGGAAATATTGTGCGATGGGAAAATGGGGAACTCTAACCACAAGGGGTCAGTAACCAAATGAACCCAAAGACTTTAGATATAACTAAAACCACCTGGAACCATCCAGAGCAAGTCAACAAAAGATTAGACTAGACAACAAGGGTTTAGACAAAGGGGGAAAATATACTAATTAAAAACCCACCCCTAGCATAAAACCCTAAACCCTATTTTCAAATTCAAACAAAAAGCCACCGAAGTAAGGTCATGTCATATTAGTGGAACATGAGATTTTGAAGGTTCCACCATGTAGCACTATCCCTCTTCCTAATGAACATAGAAAATGTGGATTTTTGATTAGGTGGATACCCCCTTTTGATTTTGGCATAGGTCCCTCATTTTTAGGTCTACCTATTTCAACACCCTTCTTTTTCCTTTGTTTCACAAACATATAAGCAAGTATAGGGAAACACAGACAAGCAAACAAACTAAAATCTAAAGAAATGAAGGGTATTTCTCTATTTTATTATTTCTCTATTTGATTTGTTGTTAGGATCTATAAAAATTGCATGTGTTTTCTTAACGTTTACAATGCTTAATTTGAAGGCTTTAAAATGTAATAATGTAACTAAAATAATTAAATGAACATAGCAATAATAAAGTGATGAACAAAATAGAAGAGAGATAGAAGAGAGAATACAAAACACAAGTTGATAACAGAGTTCGCCAATATGGCTATGTCTCTGGGTCCCTCTCCAATAGAGTGACCAATCCTTGATTATGCTCCAAATTGATTACAAGGCATCAGCAAAATACAATGTCAAATCTTTATGAGCTTCAAAGTCTTCCTCCTTCAAGTGCAGTAGAGTGATGCTCCTTTGATGCACAAATTCAGACACTCAGACTCTCCATACAAATTCTCTCATAAGTCACCACTTACTCCTTACAAGCCTCCCCCTTTTTATACATAAAATTTACTCAGTATGGTTAATAAACATATGATTTACATAATCAGTCATATCTCCCTTTTACAAGTAAAAATATTTATAATATCCCCTTTACTATATTATTAAAATCTTGAAAATATCTTATAAGCCTTTATAGCCCTCCAATAATCTTTCAATATCCTTATCATAAATCTAAGGGATTGACTTCTTTTTTTCATTTTAGGGGGTTAATATTTAAAAAATTAGGGAGTATTGACTTTGAACTATTGTTTAAGAGAAGCTGAGCCCTGATATATACTCAGCACTGTCGATGGCACAATGGCTATGTAGGATTTTAGGGGTGGGTAGGTCAGTTGGTCGACCCCCGCTCTTATTTTAAAAACAAAATTTTAAACTTTTCTTGCGCCCATCTATTGTTAGAGCACGATCTTTGGCGTGTTGGTAAGCAGGTGGAATGGTGAATGAGTGGTCATGGGATTTAATCCCATCCACTCTTATTTTTTCAAAAAACAAACTGTTTCAACAATTGTCAACCCAGAGGAGAGAGAGAGAGAGGGGTGCCACGTGGCACCCGATGACTCACTAGACCAGACACGTCAGCAACATGTGTCACAAAATGATTCACCCACCTCATGCCAAGCTACCACGTCACCACCAAGTGTCACATCAGGAAACTGCCATGTGTCCAGCCCTAATAGTGCCACGACATCGTACAGTCTGCTAATGTCATGTTGACGTCAACATCTGTATGGCCTGGTCAACCTTGTTGCCTTCGATCTTTGACTGGACATATCTTGGACGTATGTTGGACTCATGGTGACAAGCTTTTCATTTTGATATTTCTTTCATCCAATTTTGAAATGATCATTTTTTTGCCTTTTTGATCGATGGTTCGGTTTTCTGAGCACTTCAACATGGCGATGATTTCTGGAGCATATGGAACACTTAAAATTTTGACAAAAAGTATCCACTTGGATCAGTCCTCCCCATTGGAGAGCTTTTGGACCTCCGAAAGCTTGATTACTTAGAAAGTAAGTGAGGGTAAAGTTCCCTCACTTTACCAATCTCCATCCATTTTTCCTTGCTTGGATTCATCCCCTTCAATCCCACTCTGAGGTACTCGATTTCTCCTATTCGTGAAGTCCTGATATTCTTGTCTAAGATGACATCCTCTAGTAGTTCTAACATATACTCAGGTGAAATATCATCAACTGATGGAACTTGAACATCGGTGTCTTCATCCAGTATCATTCGAGGCTCATACAACTTCAGATTATCTACATTTACAATTGAGTATATGTGCATGTATGGAGGAAGATTAAGGTGGAAGGAATTGGATCCGATCTTTTTAAAGATCTTAAAAGGACCATACCTGATCGACTTGAGCTTCCTTCCTTTTTCTTGCATTCTATCCTTGTTGATATGTAACCAAACTCTATCTCCAACCTAAAAATGATGATCGATGTGATGCTTATCATGCTGAGCCTTGTATTTGGCTTAGGTCTTCTCCAAATGTGTTTCCATTTCCTGATGAATCGCTTGGACTTTCTTGATGAACTTTAATTCAATTCCTTTTCTACATCATGGTGTCCATCTTCAACATTGTCCTTCCCGAAAGCAAAGTCCATCAGTGTTTTTGGAAGATAGCCAAAACAAGTCTCAAAACAAGATATTTTTGTGGAAGAGTGTGTTGCATGGTTATATGTCGCATGACTTAGTATGTTTACTATAGTAACCTCTGAGAAGATGCACAACTGTCATGTTCACTACCTCTGTCTGCAGATGGAAAGATGTACTTTTCTTTAGTCTAGTGTCCATGAGTTCCCACAATGCTGACCAAAATTCCCCCAAGAATCGAGAATCTCAATCTGATACAATAGAAGTAGGAAGCAGAAAATGAACCCATACAAATCAAAAGTACAAGTGTGTTGTTAGTTTAGCTATGACCTATTTTTTTACAAGGCATTAAAATGCACATTTTGTTGAACCTATCAACTAACACAAACAGATAACCATGTCCCTTCCTACACATGGGTAGTCGCCTGACAAAATCCATTGAAACACTTTCCCATGGATGGGATGATACAGGTAGAGGTGTGTACAACCCTAATTTCCTATTGATAGGATTGCTTGTTGCACACATTATATAACCTCTAATGTACTTGGATATAGTTTCTTGCATATGAGGCCAATAACAGTATTTCTACAATTGAGTGATTGTTTTTCTTACCCAAAAGTGTCCAACAATCAATGACATGTGTGCTTCTCTGATTACCTGTGCTTGTTCACCTTTTGAAATGCATAAATTTCCTAAATGATACAACATTTATCTTGCACATAGTAATATTTCTCTTCTACATGTTTTCCTTGGATTAAAGTTGCATAAATATCCTTAAAGTCTTCATCGTTAGCATATTGTTCCTGGAAACTTTCACGTACCATAGAACTACCTTGAAGGATAATCAAAGCATTCATTATGGGAGACCTAAACAACATATCTACTACTTTATTATGGACACCTTTTTTATACTTAATTACCAAATGAAACTGTTGAAGAAAACCCATCCACCTAAAGTGCCTACTTTGTTTCAGTTTGGATTGTGAGTGCAAATACTGAAGTGGTTGGTGATTAGTGTGGATTATAGTTTCTTTCCCCATTAAGTAGTGTTTCCATTTTTGAACACTCTGAACTAATGCATAAAGTTTCTTATCATAAGTAGGATAGTTACTTACTGTAGCTGTAAAGGTTTCAAAGTGATAGCAGATTGGTTTACCTCCTTGCACGTACTTCTCCCATGGAAAAATCACCCATTAGTACATCTTCTCTTAGAGGCCATGCCCTCACTTACTTTCTGAGTAATCAAGCTTTCAGAGGTCCAAAAGCTCTCTAGTGGGAAGGACTGATCCAAGTAGATACCTTTTGTAAAAATTTGAAGTGTTCCATATACTCTAGAAATTGTCATCATGTTGAAGTGCTAAAAAAAATGAACCCAACGCAACTTGAACAGAGTCAAGAGGAGCTCATATGCTCAATTTATGCTCAGTCAAAGTTGGATCAAATAGGTACTAGAGGTCGATCAAAAGGGAAAAATAATTGATCATTTCAGAACTGGATGAAATGACATCAAAATGAAGAGCTCATAGCCATGATCCCAATGCTGCTCATTTCACTGAAATCAGAGTTCGTAAAATCGAAGATATGGCCGGTCAAATTTGTAGGTTGACTAGGTTGACTACGTCATATAATGTTGATGCAGCAGGTTGTACAATACAGACAGTGATGTGGACCAATCAAGGATTGACACATGACAATCTATACAGTTGATTGGGAAAGTGATGTGGTAGTACGACATGACATGTGGCAGGTACAAGTAGCAGCTGACGTGGTTTCACAACAAATCACGAGGTACCACATGACCCAATCATAGGGCGCCATGTGGTACCCCCAATATCCTCTAGGTCTTTGGCGATCGGTTGCAATGTTTACCAAAATGATAGGAGGGAATTCGATCCCCTCACCTCCCAGTTACAAGAAATGTGTGCCACCATTAGACTACGCATTGTGCACTAATACACATGTGTGCCCAGGTAGTTTTGATGTCTAAAATTGGAAATTGTATGTTAAAAATAGAGGGGCAGGGGTCAACCACCTGACCTCCCCACCCCTAAAAGGTTTCTCCACCATTGAGCCATCATATGGCTTCGAGCATGTATTGGGATCAGTTGCTTTTGAAAACTATTCAAAAACAATATAATCCCTTAAAATTAAAGATTTAACCCTCTAAAGTTAATCCCTGATAAATCTATGAACTGTATAGCCCAAGAAATGATAAATAAAAAGGGCTTAATTAATATAGTAAATGATATTATAAGATATTAAAAGGTTTATAAGGATATTTAAAAGATTTTTATGTTGTAAAGGGGGGATTTTTGAAGATTTATCATTGTAAATAGGGATATTGTGAAATATTTTTACTTGTAAAGGGAGCTAGGCTTGATTTTGTAAATCATATGGTTATTAACCCTATTGGGCATATTTATTGTATAAAAAGGGGGGATTTTAGGAGTTTTAGAAAAAGTAAGTGGTAACTTATGAGAGAATTTGTATGGAGAGTCTGAGTGTCTGAATCTGTGCATCGAAGGAGCATGACTCTACTGCGCTTGAAGGAGGAAGAATTTAAAGCTCATAAAGACTCGACACTATATTTTGTTGATGCCTTGTAATCAGTTTGGAGCATAATCAAGGATCGACCACTCTATTGGAGAGGGACCCGAAGATGTAGCCATATTGGAAAACTCTATTATCAACTTATATTTTGTCTTCTCTCTTCTATCTCTCTTTTATTTTGTTCATCACTTTATTACTACTATGTTCATTTAAGCATTTCAATTACGTTGTTACATTTTAAGAACTTCAAATTTATCGTTGTAAATGTTAAGCCAACACATGTAATTGTCATAGATCCTAACTATAGATTAGATGCATGTAGGGAGATAGTGCTAGGGATGGCACTACACTTGGAGACATTAGTGAGAAGCATGCTACTGTCAAACTAGAGTGGAAAATTCATTACCTTGACCTTGGGGGAGTGTTTCATCAACATGGTTGAGCACAGGAGGGGATTCTTGTGGGATCATGCATATTGGCATATATGTACCATGATATACATGTGGTCAACTACAAGAGGGGGTTGAGCATGAGCAATTTCATGCTTCTGATGATTTAGGCATGAGAGCATATATTAGTGCTTAGGTTTATTAGCCATAGGGTGGTGTAGGAGGCAGAGGATCTTGTGGTCTAAAACTAGGGTGGTACATTACACTACCATGAGATAGGAAGAGAACCATACTGGATGAGGTTTCTCGATGATCTAGATGAGGGTGATGTCATATGGTGGCTCTATAGAGTAGATGGCAAGTGAAAAGAGGATTGGTGGGTGGAGTGGTATATACTCACCATGTACTACATCATTGAGTGATATTTCTACCTTATATAGAGGTATAGGCCAAACAAGGTGATCCAATAGTTAGATTATGCAAAACATTACACTAGGCCCAATTTTTTTTGCTCATTTGACAAGGGAGGTGGTGGAGTGGGGTCCCCAGCTAGATAGGAGGACAATGGTTTATGATTGGATGATGGTATAGTAGGTCATATGGTACATGAATGGAGGTGTTGATATTGCAATGATGATTTTGAAATATACAACATGGCGAGGTGGACATGCCATTGTAGCTAACACAACCACATAGAGAGGATATGGTGGGTGGGATACAATTCATAGTGCAGGAGGTGAGGAGGAGAGGGAGAGTAGATGGCATGAGGTAGGAGATTTGGGCGCAAGGGGAGAGGGAAAGGAGAGGGGAGGATATAGTGGAGGAGGAGATAGTGGAGGTCCTAGTGATGACAAGTAGTAGCAACAATAGTGACTCCTCCATCCCCTAAGGATCAAAGGAGATGGATGTGGACATGGGTGTCCAAGGGTCACTAGGAGGAGGAAGAGGATATGTAGGTGCAAATCAGCCATAGGGATAGGAATAGGGTGGCAATGAACCTTGGAGAGGAGAGGAGGAATGAAAGGGGATATTTAGAGGAGCGGTTGGCATCGGCCCTCAATTACTTTGATGAGCTACAATAGAGGGTGGAGACCATGTAGGGAGACTTGGATGTGGTGAATATAGAGAGGGAAAACCTCAAGATAACTTGTGATGAATGAGATTTAGAGAGGGGAAATCTAGAAATAGAGAGTACCAGGTTGATGCAGGAGAGAGATGCAACATGAAGTATGGGTGGAGGACAAGGCATTGTAGAGATAGTAATGCAACTAGCCTAGGATACCAATGAGGCCACATACTACTAAACACTATATGATAAATTATTCTTGGTAGAGTAAAGGGTTTCAAACTTCTCAAAGAGGAGTTGTTTGATGAGGAGTAGGTCCAAATCAACAGAATCTAAATCTATGAGATTGGGATCTATGAAATTTCCACTACCACCACCTCCAACAATAGGAGGGGGAGCCCCAAAGTCTTTAGGGAACTCAAAGGGAGCTAGCAACATATAGCTACATGATGGGAGATAATTTGACATTTTTACGTATTTCTAAAATGGGATCATGATGTACATAATATGAGCTTTATGCCATGATGTATCTATTGATTTATGCATGTATGATTATGGACATTATTATTATTTTGGTATATATATGTGATAATGTTGGATAGATATAATTGTATATATTGTGATGTGATGCTATGTGATTGATTATGATATGTGAATTATATGGTTTGATATGATTATGATGTATGTGATTTTATGAGCACATGCATGTGATTGATGATAGTGATATAGGATGTGTATGCATAGGATAAATATGTAACATGCCCATTTTTATACTCAATTATTTCTCCTATGTTTTACCAAAAGTGAATAAACTAAATTTCCAAACACAACAATAAAAAATTTCTTTTCAAAAATAAGATAATATGCACATTTGATATAGCAATAATTCATTTATCTCGTTTCATTCAACAAAATGTTACAATATTTCTGAAGAATGATTTCATAAACAAGATACAAATTACATTTTATATCTTTCATAGAAATAGATACAAGATACATACATAGCTCATTTGAGCTTCATTGGCACTAGAAATATGATGATCTAGGAAATCCCCCTTCAAATCTTGGTTCACTGATTGAAGAGGAGATGCATCACTCAAGCACTTTTCTTCCATCCACAGACTTATTGTGGTGCCCCACACATCTACCACATATGGTAAGATGACCCTACCCTTCGACAAAGAGTTTGGTCCAGAAACCTCAAAATACTAGCTGATCCTAAGCTTGGTGTTGTGTCCTACATAACTAGAGCTTTCCCATATAGTGATTATATTCTACGTGTACGAAAATCTTGGACTAGCATGCTAAAAGGTAACACAATGAACTGACAACATAACCAGTGGAAAATTACACCACTTTGGCCAAATTATTCATCCCCCCTAATTTGGAATGGACATCACACACTCATCCACCATTCTAGCTTGATTTGCTATGACCATTCATATTCTATGAATAGGCTATCCCCTTCATTGGATTATCCTAATCCTAGGAATAACCTATATACTCTTAAACTCACTATAACTCGTCTAGTAGGTAAAACAAGTGTTTCCATAACCTATCTTCACAAATTAAGCTTTTAGCTAAGTAGAATCCACCCTATTATAGTATTTAATACTAATATATACACTCACTCCTTAATGTGGAGTTCATGCAAACACTCATGAAATAGAGATTCCAAAACTAGAAGCAACAAGAAACTTTCAATTTCACATAGGAAGAAAATAACCTTTCCCTAATAACATAACGCATTTACCAATAAAAACAAGAAAAACATAGAATCTTTTCAAAGACATTCAAAACATAAAAGAGTAAGATTCAACATTTATGTCTATGCAAAGCTCCAATTTGAACTAACTAGTTTCCAAGCTTAGCCTCCTCAAAATCAACTTACAACTTAGCAACTATCACTTCCACTCTTCCAAAATTCTCTCACAAAATCTCTCACTAAACCTCTTGCAAAACCTCTCAGTAAATCTTTCACAAAAATCTGAAGAACAGAGCTCAATAATTTAAAAAATAATAGAAAGAATGTAGATATGCATCCTTTTGAGGTAGAGAGCACCTCTATTAATACACAAATGTGAGTAGTTGAAGGCTAGAAACTATCTCTTCAATTTTCCACATCTCAAACCATTAGTTCAACTTAGCCATAAGGTGGCAGATTTACAAACTAAGACAACAAATTGCACAACCAGTCACTTCTATCATGGACAACAAAAATATCATTCAGAAAGGAAAGGTAATTATTCTCACAGGTCAACTCTCTTTAAGCCAACTCCTATTTAGCGAATTATCTCATTCTTATTTTTCCTCCATCGCTGGACAAAGTTCTCAAAATATACTTCTAAAGGAATGCAATTATTCTTAATTTGGCACCACATAAACATCATGCATGCTATTTTGGTGTTTTAGTTAAAAGACCAAGTCAAAGCTTGATTATTTGTTTTAGATTTCCTTCATAACATTTTACTATGTCTTGCAAATCATTTCCACATGCTTTTCATAGCGCTACATTTATTTATTACACAACATGTTAATACTTTATGCAATTCTCATAGTGCTGCCATGTTATGTGTTATCCTTTATTGTTGCACTTTATATTATACATATATATGATATGTTCTTTACCTATGACATGTGCTTTAATATATAATCAATGCTATTTAAACATTATAATATATAATATATATATATATAGTATATATCTAATATACATATATATACAAAACATTACATGTTATTATATATGTATATATATACTAACTTTCATGTTTAGAGAATGCATCATTTGATATTCGAATGCATATACTTATATTCATTTATTTCCAAAATAATAACGCACATGTATACATATACATATATACATCGTATATATTGTAATGCCCAAAATATTTGCAATAAAATACAGTTAAGGACAAAACACAAATTTCAAATTTTGATTACAACACATGACTAACTGACACAATTTTGTTTCCAAAGCACACAATTCTTAAAAAGCATAACAACATTTGACCAAGTATAGATTATAATATTTAGTTACGTAACTAAATTGCGTAGGAAACCCTACTAGAGATTCAAGAGAAGACAAGGGAGTCACATCACCAAGGTAGGCTCAATTAGCTCTACAACTCATCATTCATCACAACTTAATTCAAGTCACAAGAAATTTCCATACAATGTATCAATTTTAACTCAAAGTAAGGAAAAAGAGCAAACCCTAGGGGCTAGACCTAATTCCTCGGGGGCTCATCTCTAATAGCCTTTCCTACATATATATTTCACAGAGGAACCATAGTTCAACAAATTGAATTCACCCAACTCATATTTGATTGACCAACAATCTCATTTAACACTTAGGTTTAAATCACCACTAGATCACAATGGTAGTAAATACTAAGAATGAATAACAACAGTGAATCTATAAGGGCTCCTTCTACTATAAGGAGTGATGGTTAACAATCTCGATTACAATGCCCCTCAAGGGCCTCTTGCCAAAATAGATAATCAAGAATGATCTAAGATGAAGGTAATCATATCATATCATGAATAGATGATTATAATTGTAGTTGTGGTTTCAATCCCACAATTCAAAGGACACCATATAACATGGATAAGATTATGGGGTGAAAGGGTTAATAAGACTATCCACATATTTAATATTCAAGACAATTTAACCATTAAACACTTGGTTGAATAACACAAGGGATATAACCCTTAGGTTCAAAGACTACTCTACAAAAATTGATCTTATGCCTTTAATCCTTTAATTATAGAATATAAGAGTGGGTACACAACCATTTCTAGGGTCCTCTTACCCCAAACAATTTCACCGTCAGTTGCCACCCACTTAGGTGAAGTTGGAGGTCTGAAACCTCAATATGGTTAGGCATGATTTTAAAGGATAGTTTATTCATAAACAAAACACATCACGGCTACATGACAATTTAGTGTTTGTACTTAATATTTTCTTTTCTTCATGGATGCAATTCTAGTTAAGTGAAAAGTTTGATGGCCACCTTTGACCACAAGATAATTCAAAACAATAGGATAACTCAAAGAATCAAACTTGCTCTCCTCCCAACCATATTGGCATCATGAAGCCTAGTGAGCTCTAGACAAACCCCTGAGCAAGAAATATTTTGACCCCATGATGATGAAATGGGGTATTCCATTTAGATAATATAAAATGGTGTTTCAAGACAAGATTTATTTAACTGTCAAACAGTGTCATGAGTGTGATACTCAAATTTTGTTGAACAGAGCATTCCAACACCCATTATTTTTACAAGTTACTATGTATCAAAAACTTATATATAAATTAATGTTATTGGCATTTGAAGAAGGATGTGGAAACCAAAGCTCTATTCATTTAGGGATGATGTTAAAATCACCATAAAATGCCTTATAAACAAGGATTTCATTTGAGACCAATGGGATGGTCGATGAAAGCCAAGATTCTAAACACAGTCCCCAAACACTCATGGGTACAATCTAGGTATAAACAAAAACCTTAAATATTAGCACACTAAAACAATACATGTAAAACATATCCAACACCTCCAACACACATGATAGGATCCAACAAGCAAATGCATCTAAACACACGAAATACCAAGTGGGCATGCTTAAAACCAACTAAGGTAGACTCCCATACTTGCATGAATATTTTCCACAGGCCTGAGTTGGGGTTTTGAGCGTTTGCTTCTGCTCCACCCTTCTTTGTCCTCCATCAAAACCCAACTAAAGAACTTTCATCATCCATAAACTTGTAATGGAATTATCCTTCTGTGCCTACCCCACTCCTCCACTTGGAGAGAGTTCCAAGCCTATCCACTCCTCTTTTCTTCCTTGACAAGTTTCTCCCCCTCGAGTTGTGCACACCTAACCAAAATCCACCCCCTACAATTTTTGGCATCCACAAATCTAGGGTCTTGTTTTGCATTAAATGTTATCCTTTCTTACTCAATCACATCTTTCCTGCATAGCCATCCTTTTGCATTAATACCCACACCCATCGCCTTCATTCCTTTTTAAGAATGACACTTGGAGCTGACATATTGGTTCACGTTCCTAAGCACCATTTTCCTAACCACTGACACAATATTTCCTTTGAATGCAAACCACCGATCTTGAAATCTGTGCCATGATCAAGCACATCTCGATTTCCTACCTTGCTTAAAACTCCACTGTCTAATTTGACATGTTTTAATTTTGGCCGTAGATCACTATTGATTCAAAACAACAATGTGAATTAGGTGCAACAATAAATTCTTGCCACATGTGGCTATCCTACATCCCTACATTGGTCAACCCAGGTCAATGCAAGAATACGTAGGAAGGTGGGATTACTCCATTTTTTTCTAACCTTAAGCTTATCAACCTTCAGGGTTCGGGTGTTAGGTATCCTCCCTACCTCATGCAAAGTGAGCATAGAAAGACATTAGAAGCAAGCATGAACACCTAACTCTAAAGCTCCTTACACCTATCGAGGTTCAACCTTTGACCTTACCCTCTACCTTCTACATTATGACCGACATGCTTTTGAAGACCTCAAGAGACAAGACCAAACTGTGATGTTTGATCCTCTTTATACCCGTCAGAGTTCGACCATTGGCTTACCCTTTACCTTGCTTCTTGTGCACCATGAAAAACCAACACTTTGACCTCTGAAACACCAAAGTTTGAGACTCTAAACAGTGTTTTAAGTTGTCAAAGGGCGCTAATTCCTCTTGCCTCATCCTTGAAGTGCATAGTCGAGCTTAACCAATAGGTTTGGACACACATGTCTGATGCTCTTTGCACCTATTCGGGTTCGGCCATCGGCCTTACCCCTTACCATTCAGCCTGGCTTTACTCCATGGCAACCTTCCCACCAACCTCTGAAACATGCATGAGTTTGTCAGATGGTGAGGTTCTCTCTTCCACCTTAATGCTTTCATGCCTTTGTGTTAAGCTATAAGCCAACCTACTGACCCGCGATGTCAAAACTTTTTTGAGGTCGAGGTTCCTCCATACCTCTTTCATCACTTAGCAATTTTGGTAAGTCAAGGCATAAATCTCATTGTTGAAGTCTAATGTTCGAAACCTTTTCAGAATTAGCACACTCTTCCTTCCTTTGATTGAGGGATTCAGTATGAGGCATGGCTGAATCCTAATGTCCAATGCCCTTTCGAACTTGAATCCAACTTACTTCGTACTTAAAATTATGTTAAGGCGTAAGATTTAGGGCCAATCTCCAATGCCTGATAGGAAACTTAACCTCACAGAACTTAACTCAAACCTTCTTCATGCTTTAAGGAATTTTGTATAAGGTATGATCAAAGCCCCAAGTCTAATAATTTTTATAGAGAGTAAGCCTCAAGCCCGAAGTACAAAGCCTGGTCGGACTTAGCTGAAAAATGACTAACTCTTTCCTCATTAGCAAATGATGCAAGTAACCCTGAGGTCTGAAGTCCAAACTTTTCCAAGGTTTTTTGTAATGACACTCTAAGGCCAATTAATCCTTCTTCCTAACAACCCTATGAAGCCCTTTTTGGCCTCCAACAATAGTTCTTCATCTGATATTACTTAGATCTCCTACTAACCTCAATGAGGTTCCTTTGTTGAGTACAATTAACTAATTTCTAGCAGCATCTCCTCTGACATCCATAAGATGCTCTTGTGGACAATAATGAAAATCATAAATTACCAATAGAATAATCTAACTATAGCTTCCCATTTATTTATCCTTACCAGATTAACTCTTTATTAGCATATCCCAACAATCATTATGGTATGATGGTTCTAATCTAAGATAAGATCATAATTCCATGATAAGGCACAACCCAAAAGTAGAGAAGACTCTAAGACTCTTCATCTATCCTTATTTACTTGCTATCTTAATCTCCCTTAGTTAAGCAATACCATAGGGATTGAATCTGCACGTGTTATATTTACTAAAACCTCTATGACTTCTTTAGTGACTTTAGTCATAATATTTCATATGAGAAACCTCAAGTGAATACTATAGGAGATATTCAAAACCAAGATGAGTCAAATGATAAGAAAGGAGATTTATTACTAGGGAACCTTAGCAACATAGTATAGCATGACAAATTATAGTATCTATCCATGTAGATTTAGTCACACACCTTAATAGAAGCATTCACATAATAATTTAACTAATCTTCTCTTAGAATCAAATAACTAAAAGTATAGTGACACTCAAACATACTTGGGTCTTGTATCATCTAAATGATACACCCTTAATCCACACAACAACGTAGTATAAGTTTAGAATAAAAGGCTATGATGTTGATATAAAGGGACGGGCCTTACATATATAGCATTTCCTCCAAACAATTAAATATATACAATTGCAATAACATCGGCTGGCGTATATACGTGATATATATATACATATATATATGTCACCTTGTCCATTTGATGTTCCCATGCATATGGGTAATCCATCCATAAGCATGTGTAGATATGTCTATCTATGTATACTCATGTATGTTTTTACTCATGTGTATGAGTTCATCATAGACACATATATATGTATGTATATATACATGTTATCTATATATCTCATTGATTAAAATGTAAACTCATAAAGAAGAACTCTCAATGAACAAAGAAACTCAAACATTTAAACTAAATCAAGAACATTTTCACAATAAAACTATAACCTCTCCTAATTCACGCACAACAAGACTAAGGTATCTTACATTTTTCCTGTAACTATTGACTTGACTTGACCAATCTAAAAGTGACTGTGTGAAAGATCAGTTAGGCTCATTATGGGTTATCGGACCAAAACTCTTCTCTTGAGTGATACTTCCCCTCCCTTCTGAAGTTGTGAACATGTACCTACAACCAACTTGGCACATTTGCAACAGTAGTCAACCAATCACAAAACAATCATTTGCACCATATATTCCATAGTCAGAATTAATACATATATATAACACCAATTTGAATCAACCATTTATTCATTATATTTCCAATGATACATATAAGCAAAGTACAAACACATATATTTCCATCAAAGTTACAAACACACACACACACACATATTCAAGTATTTCATTTAGCTTGGTAATAGTAATTAGGTAAATACACAACGGGGTGTAACAAAATATGTGATGAATATATATTCTACTAACGTGTGCGGTGGAGGATGTTGGTACCTATATGATTGTACAAATGTATAGAAATTCCATGGTTATATGATGTATGAAATTTAATTCTAAATAAACTCAACATAAGTGAACTAATCTAATGCAACCATAATGAACCTAAATGATAATGCCATTAAATGACAATGGATTAGTAACTGATAATGCAACTAAATGACAATGAATTGGTAAATGACAATTCAAAATATGTTTAAACCAATAAATATAAACAACTAAATGAACCTAACTAATTATGAAATATATTAATGAATATGCAAAATAAGCTTAGACTAAAAAATCTAAACAAATGAATGCAACTAGATGATAATGAAATGCATTAATGAATATGAAAAAAGTGCAATATTAGACTAAAAAATCTAAAATTAAATGTAACTAAATGATAATGAAATGGATTAATGAATATGCAAAAGATGCTTAGAATAAAAAATTTAAACAACTTAAATGCAACTAAATTGTAATAAAAATTTTGGATTATAAGTGGATGTGCGTGTAATGGCATAAATTTGCACCTCGTGCAATTACCCATGAATTTACCTTCATTTTATCCTTACAAGTCTGATAATGAAAAAACCCACCAGTTTTTCTTTTCTTTTTCCACGTGTCCCTATCATCTAGTGTTGGTGAAGGGAATTTCTATTAGGGACATGCATGTGTCGCATGAACGTTTGCATGCTGCACTAATGTCCTAACAAGATTCCTACATCAGTAAACATTAAAGACGTTATGATTCTATGTTGCTTATGAGTGTAACGTTCCTCTATCAAACCTTGATCAATGGGAACAACTATTTTCCTCCAATTTTTCCATTTTAACTCTATTATTTCATTCTCTCAAGCTCTCTCTCTCACTTCTGGCTCATTATCAAGCTAATTCTCACTCTCTTTCTACTACTAGCTCCATGGATACTTCATTTCTATACCCTCTCTTTGCTCCAACACCATTTTCATTGTAGGTTCATGAAGCTCTACATCCTTAGTGTGGTGATATTGTTCTTGTTCCTCTATCAGCCTTGAGCACTTGTAGAAGAGAAGGTGATATTGTGTCTATTTGATTATTTTTATTATCATTCTTGTAGAGTAGCATCCAGGTTATCATTACTCTCTACTATATTGTTTCTTTTCTATTTACTTCTCTATCACTTTTCTCAATCTTGTTGTCTATTGACTGTCCATGGAGGTGGGAACACTGAAACATGGGTTTGAATAAGGTAAAACTCAAAAAACAACCCCAAAATTTTTCTTTTTGTTGTGTGTGTAGGTGCTATTTGATTTCTTGGAGCTAGTTGGAGAACTAGACCTTGAGTAAGTTGGCATTCTTCTTCTTTCTTTATCATTTCTCTACTAGAGTAGCTTTCATAATATTCTTCTTGTATTCTATAGAAGGGAAGGTGATATTGTGCTCCACTTTCTTCTATTGTTCCTACTTTAGTTCCCATCACTTCTATTTTGCTTCTAGCTCCTCCGACAGGTCCTGATGATGCTCAACCCAAATGGGTGCAGGTCTTCATTGCTCCCTCCATAGAGCCTCCTCTTCTTATGTCCCTCCCAGACATCCCTCCTTTCTCACAACCCATTGACATGCCTCATATAAAGGTGGTGTCCTCTGTAGCTCTATCTTCCTCTTCCTTTGCTTCCACTTCTTCTGTGTGGATCTTGCATCCCTCATTGAAGTGTAAGTTGGAGGATGAACTCATCACAGATGATGGTCATAAGAGGGGTTCACATTGTTTGGAGTCTATTTCTGTCTTGGCTTGTGTTGTCCTTGTGACAGAGGTAGCCCCTACTTCCCCGGAGTTTGTCACTACCCCTTTTTTTGAGGTCGGTAGTGACTCTTAGGAATCTTGTCTTTCTCCTACTAAGTTGACATAGGGAACTCCTAAGAACTGCATGTTCAACTTAGTGGATCGACTGTCCTCAATTTTTACAAAATTGATGACCTTTTCTTCATAAGAGCTTGATGAAGAAGACCTCGAGGGGCCTTCTTCCTCAACTCTTGTTGTAGGTGATTTGGAGGGTACTTCCCTTGCAAGATCATCCTACCTCCCTTTATAATGATCTAGATTGAGACCACGATGACCTCCGGTCGATAAGGAATAGGGTGGTACATCTTCTACAACTATAGATTAGATTTGTTTATGTGTTTTTGTTCCCCTGTGCTTGTAATTTTTATGTTTGTGATCCTTCTTGGAGGACCCTTGCTACCCTTTTAGGTTCTCAAATACAGGCATGAAAATATTTCATACATTTATTCTATTTGTGTCATCATTCTTCTATGTGTCGTAATATTTCTTTTTTATATTGGGGACGATGCAAAGCATTGGGGGCATTTAGGCCTTCTTCGATGTTGACCCAATTTGTATTTAATTTTTCATGTGTCATTCTTCATGTTCTAATCAATTTGGGGATTTATGATATTTCAGACATATACTATACTATATTTATCTATTTATATCTATGAACAATTTTGACACTGAATTCTGAGATCCCCCTGTCTCTTGATTTCATCTTTGTCTGTCTGCTTCTTGATGTTGTGGTTTCAATGTGTTGTCCCTCACACGTGTGAAAACATACCATGGATACATATCATCATGTGTCATGTGCCACAACATCTCTACCTCTCCTTTCTCTCTCCTTAGGATTCCATGCACTCCTCTACACAACACACATCATCCTAAGGGGGGCTATCATGCTTTTCTAATTTTCAATAGGGTGAATTCTTTCAAAACGTTTCCTTGGTGCCAAATTTCTTTACAATGAATTCCTTGGAAAAATAATTCCTTGTTGAAAACCCTCATTTTCCACAATGATGTATTCTCTCATGACTCCTTGATGAAATTTTCTTTTGAAAAGGATCTTGTAAGCGAAAGAGTCTAAAAATATTCCTTTTGAAAAAGGAGCACTTTTTCTATAATGAAAGTAAAAAAATTCTTTGAAAAAGGAGCATTCTTTCCAATAGATTCCTTGATGAAAGATCTTTCAAAAGGATTCCTTGATGAAAAAATAACTTGCAGAAAATTAAGTGTCTTTCAAAAGGAGCATCATTTCAAAAGGGCCCCTTGGTGTCTTGATGTCTTCAAGGGTTCCCTACTGAAAAAACCGCTTTCTGGAAATTGCTTTCTAAAAAATGGATTCCTTGGTGTCTTGATGCCTTGAGGAGGATTCCTTTGTGTCTTTTATCAAATATTTGATGTCGCGTGTTTTGGTGTCAGACATCTTATATCCCTGTGTCTAGCTTGAGGGCAACTTGATTAGACTCATCTTTTATGTGACTTCCTACAACACAATTTGTAGTAGTCACATGCTTATCTATCTGATAAATGTGTGTCTTGTGTCTTATCTGATCAAACCGTGTCTTATTATGTAGACTTTTGTCTTATGAAATTGTGTCTATTATGATTAGATTTTTTGCATAACAAGTTTGTGGTGAGATCACAACTAGCTTTTTAGGATCGAAGACCCATGTCATCTTCACATCTTGGTGGAGCTCCCTCTTTTACATCAAGGTACATCAAATCAAAAATATGCTTCCTCGATGATATCAATATATTCTCTTCAACCTCTTTCTACTTTAGCTCTCATACACATTGAAACATATGCTCACTAAAGTGGGGGAAAAATGTAATGGCATTAATTTGCACCCCATGCAATTTCCCATTAATTTACCTTTATTTTAGTCTTACAAGTCTGATAATGCAAAAACTCGCCACTTTTTCTCTACTTTTTCAATGTGTCCCTTTCATCTAGCATCAGTGAAGGGAAGTTTTGTCAAGGATGTGTGTGCACTGCACTAACATCTTGACAAGATTACTATGTCAGGAAAAGGTAAAGACATTATTATTCTCTATTTCCTATGAGTTGAATGTTCCTCTATCAAATCTTGACCATCAAGAATAACTATTTGCCTCCAATTTGTCCATTTTAACTCCATTCTTTCATTCTCTCAATCTCTCTCTCTCACTTCTTACTCATTCTCAAGCTAATTCTCACTCTCTCTTGCTGCTACTAGCTCCATACTTCATTTCTACAACCTCTCTTTACTCCAACGCCATTGTCATTGCAGGTTCATGAAGATCTACCTCCTTGGCATGGTGATATTTTTCTTCTTCTTCCTCTATTAGCCTTGAGTTCTTGTAGAAGGGAAGGTGATATTGTATCTATTCGATTATTTTTATTATCATTCTTGTAGAGTAGCATCCAAGTTGTCATTTCTTTCTACTATATTATGTCTTTTCTATCTACTTCTCTATCGCTTTTCTCAATATTGTTTTCTATTGGATATATATGGAGATGGGAACATCAAAATGTGGGTTTGACTAAGACAAACCTCAAAACACAACCCCAACATTTTTCTTATTGTTGTGTGTGTAGGTGTTATCCAATTGCTTGGAGCTAACTAGAGAACTAGACCTTTGAAGTAAGTTGGCATTCTTCTTCTTTCTTTATCATTTCGCTACTAGAGTAGCTTTCATAATATTCTTCTTGTTGTACTCTATATTTTCATACATTTTTATCAAACTATAAAACCAGAGCATTCATTTTGTTAGTATACCTTATTTTTTTTGGCAACTACTTGACCTTCTATTCATATAGGATGCTAGCACATCTCTAAGACTCTAGTGCGACACGCTAAAGTTTGATCCCCACACTGACATCCTCTAGCAGAGAGTCATTTGGTCTACAATCTAAGACCTCTTTGGTCAGCTCACCCAATCCCAGGAAACATTTGTCATAAGAAAAAGGGAAACAGAGTCCTGTTTTCCCTTCCTTTTCAACTTATTATTTAGTCTGAGGTAGTTTAGGGTAGTTCACTCCCTTAGGCTCTTCCATGACCTAAGAGTCTTGGGGGTAGCGAATCCACCTTTTCTACAGTGAGATTCAATCTATACCACATCATTCATAGGATCAAAATTGATAGGGATTGGGAAGACAATATAGGATACATAAGCACACAAAATTTCAACACTAAGTGGAGCTAGGAAAATGTATAGGATGGGTAGATAAACTAGAGATGGGGATGAAAGATTAATAGATTATAAAGATGTAGGATAAAAGGATGGGGGATTTTGGAGCACCAAATTAAAGTTTCCATGTAGTGAGCACTTCATTTGATTTAGCATGGGATACTATCCACAAAGGTATGAGGAACTAGGGTGATGTATCACATGCATAGGTTTGACTAAAAAATAAGACGGTTAGTCCAACATCTCACAAGTTCATAGGGAACTTTGGGGGGCACGATTCTAGAAAACCACAAATAGAAGGAATTCCCTAGCGTAACACCAGATCGTGAAGGACCTAGTTGGGCACAACACAAGACAACCATGAAAACATGACAAATAAAAACCAAGACCTACCCCTATATTCACCATTCAAAGTACACCATGATGTAATTGATTGTGGCAACCTTGAGTAGGTAAAGTAGGAAGCTCAAAAAGAGACTAAAAAAATATAAAAGCACCAATGAAATAATAAGCATCTCAAGTACCTTTTGTCATAAGGATGATGGATGGGGTAGATGCAAACTAATGTGAGGAAAAATCTTACGAAGGCCAAAGATGGGTGGATAGAACCTAGGATTCTCATGAAAAAAGGTGATCAAGAGACCTAAAACCCAAGGGGACTAATGATTTTTTTGAAGTAATAGTTAATTGTGGGTTCTTGACAACACGATAAACACAAGAATGTGACTTGGTGACACATATGTACAATGATGAACCTGGATGGATGGTAAGACAAGAAAAAACATATTTATAGGATGCCCAATATATATTGGATCTATAATATTTACATGGGATGATTTTTCATGATATCTTGGTATAAAGAAATTATTGCAATTATGCCTTAGAGTTGTTAAGATATGTTGATAAACTAATTCATGAAGCTCACAAATGGGATAGTAATCCAAGTCATCAAATGACCACTTGGGAATTGTTACCAGATTTTCACCTACAGGTGCAATCAGGTAGAACCTTCTAAACTTTCATTAAAATGGTACATTTTTAACCTCCCTAAGTTACATTTGATTATACAGATGAAACAACTTTACAAGATTAAAAGAACGTAAAATTATTACATTCATACAAGTGAATGAAACATAGAAATATTGTACGAATCTTTTCTAAAAAATGTAATCTTTATTGAATGTAATTAGATACATGTGTTTCACACAAGCCATGAAAACTGACTTTTCTTAGTCAATGTACATCAAGAATAAGTTATACATGAATAAGTAAATGTTTAAAGGAAAACATATAGGGAGGATAACCAACCATTGACTGAATGACTGGTTCTTGTTGGCTGGTCTAGTTTTTGTTATGTTGCCTTGCTCCTCATAGCTCCTTCTAGTCCTTAGTGTTATGGTTTCCTGCATAAGATGATAAGAAATGGGTTAGAACTATGTTCTAAGCAATTAAAGGTCATACTCCATACATGAACATTTACTTATCCATCCACAAGTTAGTCTCGATGTGCATTAAATAAGAAATGCATTAAATAGTAACATCCATATGCTGAATATATCAGAGAAAACACTGAAGCCATCGAGATGTCACATCAAATTATGCATTTTTCCTAACTTGTTTGTTCCATGTGCAACAATAGGTACAATCATTTATCAGATTAAATATGAGTGGGGATAAATGTGGCTCCCACAAGGGTTGAGCCCAACTCATAATAAGGTGTGCATACAAAAAGTGTTTCTTTTAAATGCAGATGTGATATATCATTTCTCATTAATAAGCAATGTGTTTCAAATTATGAGCATAATTGTTACAAGTTCACAGTGCTATCAACTATAATCACATGGAGCTGATTTCATAAGGTGCAATTGTTAATCAAGATGCTATCATTTTAAGGATCCTCTAAAAATGCAATAAGAATGTTGATAATATTGATACATCATAATGATAAAAGATCACCAGTGAGAGTGATATTATGAATGCTATAGCAAGAGCTAGTTCATTTATTGGAAGGAGTGAAGTTTTATAAAATAAGCAAAAGAATCATATTTTATCACCATGATAAGAAGTAATGAAATACAAGGACATCAACAAAGCAATGATCTCAATGAGATAACAACAGATCAAAGAATGACATCAATTTCATAGATCCAAGAGGAGTCTCATTCAAAGACTGTCATCACAGTCAATACCAAGAGATAGCTGGAAGAATCATATGGCAATCCAAACTAATAAGATGATGGCTGGTAAAATAATATCATATGATAGTGACAGTGATAATCTATGATATCAAAGGGACAGTGATGTTTGATGTCAATAGTCTGTTTATGATGGACCTTAGCAATCAATGGTTTTGTAATGGTGATAGTGCATAGTTCATAGAGTTCAAAATCTAAATGTTCAAGAAAATCACAACTACAAAAGCTAACTAAAATCATATACTAACAACATCTTCAAGCATTAAGTAATGACAGGCAACTGTCAAGAGTATGCACGAAATGTTTTTTTTTGAAAACATACATGGCTGTAGGTGGTTGTCATGCAATCAAGCTATAGGGGGTCGAATGAGCTCATTTCTAGCTTAACAGAAAATAGAACGAAGATTTTCATTTTGTAGTCAGCAAAGGCATAGTTTTCATGAAGAAATAGAAATGATGCATCGAGCCTTGAAATATATTGGTTTTGTGCACTGAGAAGATCCCTTACATTTTTTGAAAGAGAGGCCAAACATTCGAGTTAAATTGAAGGAGATTGGGGCACATTTTCAAGAAAATGAAAATATACAGGCTTGGTATCTCCAGGGGCCGAGTTGTGAAGGGAGATTTCCTTTATTTCTGCAGGAATAAGACTTAGAATACGAGAGCAGAATATTGGACATAATGTATACAAAAGATCTCTATGAGAAATGCGATATTTACAAGAGAATTGATGCATTTTTTATTAAATGTTGTGAAAACTATTCTTTCTTAGGAAATATCATAAGATACTCAAAGGTCGCAGCCCAGAAGAACATAGTAATAGAAATGTTCATTGAAGCCTTAAATGTGAATTGGAAACCCAATAGCAACAAGATATGGCCGCGGCCATTAAAAAGATATGGCCATGGCCATTAAACCTACAGTAAACCCCAAATGCACAGCTAGAGCCATGAAGAATATACAAGACTTTTGCAATTTTTCTTATAGAAACGCGCAAAATACACAACATAAAAGATTTAAGATATTTCATGGGTTTGATAAAGAAAAATAATGCTAAATGAAAAATTTACCTGAAGATGAAAAGCACCATTGAAATCTCCCTGAGAATTCCATGAAGTTCAAACCATGGTGACGCTTCAAAGGCAACAAAAGTAGCAAATTAAAATGCCTCTGAATAGTCAGGATCTCGCCATTGAAATTCTAGAAACCCTTACCTATGGCGGCAATGAATACCTCCAGAAGTTCAAGTGTACAAAATGAAAAGAGGTTATTCATTTCTTGGTAGGTTTTGTGTTAGGGTTTATAACCCTAAAATGGCCGATTGAAAGATTGTCATTTTATGTCTTTGTTTTATAAATAAACAAGTCAATTAATATATGACCACATGGCCAAAGAGAGATGTTCTATGCCTTAGGTAAAAGTATGATGCCTTATGTATTCGCACAACTTTGAAAATATCAAATGCCACCTTAGCACATGAATGCCATTTCAACCTGTACGTGCCTTAAGGATATTCATGAGATTTTTGTTCGCATATTTTATTCATTGTAAAATATTATGAATTTAAGGTGTAATTATAAGCCTTAATAGTATATTATTATTTAATGCAAATGAAGAGGACTTGATCAAATGTCTTTTGTTATGCTTTTTATAGCATCAACCTTTTAGTTTTGCAAATGTGACAAATGTAAATAACATTATGTGAGTGATGTATTTATAAATCACTTAGATAATGTTATCTTTATGCAAATGTAATGATTAATGCAAGAAGGAAGCGTTAGTTTTCATGAATGAGTCAAAACAAGGTGTAATTGAAGAATAATGAACAAAGCCAAGCATCTAGGAAAGTTGAAAGAGGTTGGAAAACATATGTCAAAGTTATAGGAGTGCTTTAATACACTTTATTGATGGATTTGGAGCTTTTGGAGGGATTTTTGATGTGTCATCATGTTGGACTTGGTCAAAATAGACTTTTTCAACCTTTTGGAGCCTCTTAGGAGAAGAATTAACATGCTATATTTTAGGCTTTTTGAAGGCTTACGAAAATGAGGTTTCTAGAACCCCTTTTAGTGGAACTACTTGGAGAGGTGGATATAATCACCTATGTGATTCATTGTAATCAGTTCTTACTTGAATATTTTCTGCTTTGTGACTTCTATGAGTCCTTGGAGGAGAATACCGAGTTTTGTAACTCATTTTCAGACATTGTATGGTCCAGTTTCACCTTTGGAGATCAATAAAGAAAGAAAAATTTTCCTTCTCAGTTATCTTTCCATTGAGTGTGTTAAATGATTGATGAATTTACATGTGAGTTTTTCTTACTCCTTGTTATTGATATGTATCATTAAGAAAAAATACCTTTGAGCAGAGGAGATATGTATGTCGCAGGTTATAGGATATGCTATTGATGCAAATAGATTTAGTTGTGAGAATAATTTATCATCCTTCTAAGACTATATGTATCATAGCTTTCTTATGAAATATTTATGCAATAGCATATAAGTATTGAGTTGTGCATAGCAGCTTTTGTTGATTGATTGAAAACTGTGTTAGGCAGTTGTACAAGTTTGAACAATCATTTAGGTGTATCACCATAGGAATAGTTTTTCAATTCATGCATATCTTTCTTCCCTTTTCCTCATTAATCAGTAGTTTAGGTGATACCAATAGGAGTCGGCCTTATCCGGAGGTTCATTTCAACTTTAGGTGACCCACAGCCTTGAAATGATCCCATGTTTCTCTAAAGTATCAAGTTCTACAACTTGATAAGGGTGCAATTTCAGTAGATAACAAGAATAAAATGGGATGGCTAGATGGGTGACATGTAGGATAGGATAGAGGATTATTAGGATGAGGTGAGTGTTAGGATTTATAGGTAGCCTGGAGAAATTGAATAATCTCAATTATAATGCAAATAAAAAAAAATGATTATACATAACACGAAGATTTCAGTGTGGCTCACCCAATGTAGGCTACATACATAGAAACAATCATCTAATATATTTTATTATCCAACAATATATTTACATCTACACACAACATAACCTATAATTGTGTGCACATTTACATTCGCCTTCAATCCATATCACTATATTTTGTTTCATGTTCATTGAAATACTCATTCCATGACTCATGAACTTTTGTATTTGTAGCAAAGAAACAATAAAGAATTCCTTCATTAAAATATAGCCAATTATTTTCTTCAAGGGCATTGCCGCCAACAACCCTTGTTGGGGGCATTTACCCCAGACCTCCATTAAGGGGAGGACACCCATGGACCCCACAAGAGGGGTTCCACCACCTTGCGATCCCCCATAAATTAATTTGGGGACAAAACATGGCTACCAAAGGTACCAAAATATTAACACCAACATGATTAATCACCACATGCAAACAAGGATGGACAAGTAGTGTAAAGGTGAGGCAAAGACTTAGTGAGATAATGGAATTGCCTTACTACACATGAATTTTTTTTTCCAAGTTTTCACCATGGAATTGTCAAAGGCATCACACAAGTTAGTTTTCACCATAGAACAAATTATTTTTCTTTACTGTTTTATTTTTTGGTGTTTTTTTATTTTTTATTTTTTTGATATTTTTTATTTTTAAATAGTGGGATATAAGGTAGATTTAGACATGGAACCGCTTTAGATGGATGGTGTTGAGTGATTATTCTAAAGGGTTTCCTTCTAGATTTTTCAACTAATATATTATTGTGATCACATATGGGCCCAACCAATTAGGTTCGAACTTACCCTTCTTTTCTCTATTTGCAAGATTTTTTTATTTTCCTTAAGGAAAAGATCACCAATTTGGACTTCTATTGATTTTATCTTCTTATCATATCTTCTATGCAACTTATTTTGATAGGACTAAAGATGGTTAAAGACATTGAGGCACCTTTCATCTAAAAGCTCCAGTTGATGTAACTATCCAACTCAATATTCCTCACCATTGATAATTTTTTATAGTGATATCCACAATGATGAGAGCTCAACCTCAATTGGTAAGATGGCCTTAGTGTCATAGAATAAAGAGTATGGATTGGAACCTGTAGGTGTATGGATGGATGTACGGTATTCCCATAAGGAAAGATTTAGGTGGAGGCCACTCATGAACAATGTCATTAACAACCTTCTGTAAGATTTTGAGTAAAGTCTGATTAGTTGCCTCTACTTGATTGTTTCCTTGTGGATAATATGGGGTAGACTATGAATGTTGGATATGGAATTGTTCACAAAGGTTGCAAACATATTTATTCTTGAAGGGTGTACCATGGCGGATGGGATACTATATCAATAGATGATATGATAGAGAATAAAGTTGGATATATAAGTACCTATAATGAGTGTGAGAGGAATGGATTCAACACACTTTATGAAGTATCAATGGTGGTGATAATAAATTTGTGACCATTATATGAGGATGGATGAATATTACCAACCAAGTTGAGACCCCATTAAGAAAACAGTTGAAATGATGGAAAAAAGGGGGGGTCCTAGGTCTTAAATTCAAAGAACCTAGGATGTAAGGGGTATTTTTCTGTTGGGAATTAAGGTGTCTCAACCTTGGAAATTCCTAAGTTGTTTATTTATTATTACTTTAGTTTTTCCCATGGATAAATATCATTCATGTTATTAAATATTTGTGCTCCATCAAAAGGGGCGTGAGATTTCAAGTTGGCACTAAGGCCTATTAGTTGTCAAAAGATGCCCACTTAGTGGTTTAATATGGAAAGCCTATTTTTAAGGATGTTATGGTGGATTTTATGACAATTGTAAAGGCTAAAAGTGAGGGATATCATTTTGGACGTGAGAATCATCTATGACACACGTAAGAGAATCTTTGCATAGCTATTGATAGTTTATGACGCATGTAAGAGCATCTCCTATTTTATAGGGGTTCTTATGATATCTTGTAAGAAGGTGTAATGTCATGTAAGATACCATGTTTAGCATGTAAGGGGTCGAATTTATTTTTACCATGGTATTTTCAAACCTTGTTTTGACCCATGGTAATGTTTTATGGTGGTATTTTGAGCCCCCATGAGTTTATATATTGAGGGTTTGAGATGGAGACACAATGAGATGTTTTACAGGTACACAGATGTTGTCGGATTCAAGAGGAGTTAGAGTGATTGTATTGTGAACACCATTGTTGTTAATACAACTATTCATCTCTTCTTTGGTGGATTTTTTTCCTGAAAGAGTTTCTCCACATTAAACACTATGTTATGTGTTGTGTTTTTTATTCTTTTCATTTTCATTGCTTACAATTTTTAAATCTCCATATGGTTTACATTGCATAATCCGGTTTACAATAATCTATCAAAGCTTCCATTATTGCTATTACTTTACCATTTTTCTAACATTTGGTATCAGAGCCTGGCTAGTTCTATATTCTGGGTGGTAGAACGAAGGTTTTTTGAGTTTTAGTGGGAGTTTTGTTGAGCTATTTTTTGCAGTATTTTGTGTTTAACCATGATTGCAACTTCTAACCATTTGGATATTGAAAAATTTAACGGAGTTGGTTTTGAGTTGTGGAAGCTAAAAATGGAGGATCTCTTTGAAGAACGAGATCAATGGGTAATTGTAGCAAATGAAAAGAAACCAGAGAAAATGAGTGATGAAGATTGGGAAAAGATTGATAAAAAGGCACGAGGAACTATCACGTTGTGTCTTTTTTATTCTATTCTCCTGAATGTGTCATCGAAAAAGACTACATATGCTTTGTGGAACCAGATAGGTGAAATCCATCAAGCGAAAAGTATAGTAAACAAAATCTACTTGAAGTAGAAACTGTTTTCTCTTAAGATGAGGGAAGGTGAATCTATAGCCAAGCATTTAAATTCTTTTAATTTGATTTTGAGTCAGTTAGCCTCTATTGATGTCAAAGTTGAAGAAGAAGATAAATGTATTAGGCTTCTTTGTTCTTTACCTAATTCTTGGGATAATTTTGTACTTGCTATCTCTACTAACATGGAAGATCCAAAGATGGATGCTCTTGTAAACTTTGTTGTCACAAGAAATGAGGAAAAAGGAAATGGATAGTACTGGTGATGCTCTCAACATAAGGGGAAGGCCTAAAGAAAGAGGGTCTAAACGAGATAAGAATGGGCCTAAGGAAAAGTCTAAGGGCATATCTAAAACTCCTAGAAAGAAGAACAAAGTGAAGTGTTGGAATTGTGGGAAAATATGGCATGTGAAGAAGGAATGTAGAAATCCAAAGAAACAAGTTGATTCCTCCATATAGAAATCCTCGAACTCGGGTGATGAATCTTTGATTTCTTGTTTTCAGGTTATGACTAATGAAAATGAGTTAATTGCTTTAGGATGCTTGTTTCATATGACTCCTCACAAGGAGTAGTTTACCACATATGAGAAATATGATGGAGGTGAAATATACCTCGGTGATAACACTTCATACCTGATTATCGAAAGGGGTGAGGTTAAGTTGTGTTTCAATGATGGGAGGATTAAAACCCTTCTTGGTGTTTTGCATGTTCCTAGAGTAGCGAGAAATTTGATTTCAGTTTCGAAGTTGAATGATCTGGGAATAAGTGTAACTTTTGATAAGCATGGTTGCAGATTAGTAAGAGGTGGTGATAGCGAGAGGAACAAGGAAAGGAACCCTGTTTAAGCTGGAAGTCGCTACTTTTGTAAACTTTGCATATGTAACTGAAAAATCTAAAAACACTTGTATGTTATGGCACCATAGATTGGGTCACATAAGTGAGACTAATTTAAAGTCTATTTTGAATAAAAAGTTGTTAGATGGTCTATCCTATTCTGATGAGAGTTTTGATTTTTGTGAACATTGTGTGTTTGGTAAACAAAACAAAAAATCATTTCCTTCTGACAGTATAAAATCTAAATTTAAATTGGAATTAATTCATACAGATGTGTTTGGCCCTATGGATGTTGAATCAATTGGGAAATCTATATATTTTGTCTCTTTTATCGATGATGTTACAAGGTTTACCTAGTTATATTTTATGCGACATAAATATGAAGTTTTCACTAAGTTTAAGGAATTTAAAGCCTTATTTAAAAAGTAATCAGATTATAAAATTAAAGTATTAAGGTCTAATAATGGAGGGGAATATAGTTCTAAGGAATTTGATGAATTTTTTAAGCATGTAGGAATTATTAGACAGAAAACTACTACATACACTCCTCAACAAAAGGGTGTGGCAGAAAGGATGAATTGAACGATCATGGAAAGAGCTAGAAGCATGTTAAGTGGTTCATGACTTGATAGATGCTTTTGGGCAGAAGCTGTAAGTATTGCTTGTTACTTGATTAATAGATCTCCTTGTAAAGCTCTTGAAACAACACCTTATGAGATTTGGACATGTAAGAAACCTTCTATTTCACATTTAAGGGTATTTGGCTGTGAGGCTTATGTTCATGTGCCTAAAGAAAAATGGACTAAGATGGATACTAAAGCTGAAAAGTGCATTTTCATTGGATATGGTGATAATATTAAAGGTTATAAGCTATGGAATCCTCTAACCAAGAAAAGCATCTATTCTAGAGATGTTATTTTCAAGGAGCTTAGCATTATTTTTGTACCTAAACAACCAAAGGAAAAGGATAAGGGAAAGAGTGTGCATTTTGAAATTAAGCAAGAAAATGCACCTTGAGAAGAACAAAGAGATGGATTCGACGAGGAGGAAGAAGATGAGGAGTTGGAAGAAGTTACAGATCAAACCGAAGAACATGAGGAAGAAAATTTGGAAGAGGTTGAGAAAGATCAAGAACAAGAGCCTCATACTCTTATTCTCAGAAGATCCGTAAGACAACAAAATCCAGTCGATAGGTATAGCCCACCTGATTTTCATTGTATATTTGTTTTATTAAGTGTTAACAGTGAACCTATATCTTACAAGGAGGCTCTCTCTTCAGAGGAAAATGAGTCTTGGTTGTAGGTTATGCAAGAGGAGATGATGACATTGAAAAACTATAACACCTAGGATCTTGTTGATTTTCCCAAAGGAAGAAATCCCATCATATGTAAATGGGTATTTAAAAATAAATTTGGAGTAGATGGTCACTTGGAAAGGTATAAGGCCATATTTGTGGCTAAGGGCTACTCCCAGAGAGAGGGAGTTGATTTTGGTGAAATTTTCTCTCTTGTCACTAAACTAACTTCTATTAGATTCTTGTTATCTATTGCTACTACTTGTGATTTTTGAGATAGAGAAAATGGATGTTAAAATTGGTTTTTTGCATGGGGATCTTGAGGAGGACATATATATGCGATAGCCTAACAATTTTGTTCTGAAGGGAAAAGTGTTGGCCTTGCCGTTACACCAAAAGATCAACCTTTCAATTCCCAATACAAGCGTCAGTTAAGACCCACAGAAGGTGGTTTGACCATGTCACAAACCCAAGCATTGTGTTGCAAGGAAGACCAAGGGACACACCATCTTGCATCAATCCCCCCCAAGCACAAGCGAGGGGTTTGAACCTGTGACCAGCTCTAATACCAATTGTTGGCCTTGTTGTTGCACCAAAAGGTCAACCTGTCAATGCCCGATACAAGCGTCAGTTAAGATCCATAGAAGGTGGTTAGACCATGTCACAAACCCAAGCACCATGCTGCAAGGAAAACCAAGGGACACACCATCTTGCAAAAAAATGAAAATTTGGTTTGCAGGTTAAAAGGATCTTTGTATGGTTTAAAACAATCACCCAGAATGTGGTATTAGAAGTTTGATGCTTTTGCATTGAAGTTGGGATTTCTTAGGAGTGAAGAGGATCATTGTGTATATATTAAGGTTATTGATGATCATATTCTAATTATTTTGTATGTTGATGACATATTGTTTATTGGTAACAACAAGGTAATGATTGGTGAGCTCAAGAAACAACTTTCTAGTGCTTTTGCTATGAAGGACTTGGGGGCTACTAAATACATTCTTGGAATGGAAATCAGAAGATATCATGGTAACAAAAAGCTTTGGTTGATTCAAATTAAGTATGTTGATATCATTTTGCAAAGGTTTAATATGCATGATTGTAAGCCAGTTGGTATTCCATTTCTAGTTGGTACTAAGTTGAGCTTGAATATGTGTCCTAATTCTGATGATGATATTGAGGATATGTCTAAGGTTCCTTATGCTAGTTCCATTGGTATTTTTATGTATGCAATGGTTTGCACTAGACCAAATATAGCCCAAGCAGTGGGAGTTCTAAGCAGGTTTATGTCTAACCCTCGTAAAGAGTATTGGACTTTTGTTAAAAGGGTGTTTAGATATTTGTGAGGTACTTGTGATTATTATTTGGTTTATCATGGAACTAATAATGTGGTCAATTCATTGGACATACATGGATTTGTTGATGTAGATTGGGCAGGTGACTTGGATAGTCGAAGGTCCATCAGTGGGTATGTGTTTACTTTGTTTGGAGGAGGAGTGAGTTGAATGAGTAAAAGGAAGGCTACAATTGCTTTATCCACCACTAAAGTAGAGTATATGGTTGCTACTCATGTCTCTAAGGAGGTAATTTGGTTGCAAAGGTTGTGTATAGTTATTGGTTTTGATTGCAATATTGTTCAGGTTAACTGTGATAGTCAAAGTGCAATTCATTTGGCTAAGAATTCGATCTATCATGCTCAAACTAAACATGTTGATATTTAGTATCATTTTGTTCATGAGTTGATTGCTAATGGTCAAATTGAGCTAAAGAAGATTGACACACAAGAGAATATTGAAAATTTTCTTACCAAACTTGTTAACACAAAGAAATTTACTTGGTGCAGGAAGGCCATGGGCCTTGCTACTTGTACCTAGTTGATTCCATGATGGTGTGATTCCCTAGCTCTTTCGATTGTTGGGAATTAAGGTGTCTCAACTTTGGAAATTCCTAAGTTGTTTATTTATTATTACTTTAGTTTTTCCCATGGATAAATATCATTTATGTTATTAAATATGTGTGCTCCATCAAAAGGGGCATGAGATTTTGAGTTGGAAATTTTGCCACGTGTTAATGCCTTGAAAAATAAGTTATTAGTAGTCAAAAGATGCCCACTTAGTGGTATAACATGGAAAACCTATTTTTAAGGATGTTATGATGGATTCTATGACAATTATAAGGGCTAAAAGTGGGGGATATCATTTTGGACGTGAGAATCATCTATGACACACGCAAGAGAATCTTTGCATACTTATTGATGGTTTATGACACATGTAAGAGCATCTCCTATTTTATAGGGGTTCTTATGAAATCTTGTAAGAAGGTGTAATGTCATGTAAGAGACCATGTTTAGCATGTAAGGGGTCAAATGGATTTTTACCATGGTATTTCCAAATCTTGTTCTAACCCATGGTAATGTTTTATGGTGGTATTTTGAGCCCCCATGAGTCTATATATTGAGGGGTTGAGATGGAGACATAATGAGATGTTTTGCAAGTACACAAATGCTATCAGATTGAAGAGGAGTTAGAGTGATTTTATTATGAACAACATTGTTGCTAATACAACTATTCATCTCTTCTTTGGTAGAGTTTTTTTCTGAAATGGTTTCTCCACGTTAAACATTGTGTTATGTGTTGTGCTTTTTGTTCTTTGCATTTTCATTACTTACAATTGTTTAAATATCCATATGGTTTACATTGCATAATCTGGTTTATAGTAATTTGTCAAAGCTTCCATTATTGCTATTCCTTTATTGTTTTTCTAGCATTTCCAAGATTTTATTAGAATACCAACCACAAAGCCAAGATATTGACTTTCAACTCAATGGTGAGTCAATAAAACCTAGTTTGGTGGTTCTTTAGGGCCTTAGGATGACTAAGAAAGATCTAGAAATGATTTTAAATGATTAAACTAATTGAAATATATGACCTAATATGTAAAATGCAAATTCTTGAAGATAAACAGACTGTAACACTACTTTGTAGGTGGATCTAACAGATATCAAAGAGTATGTACTTGTCACCAAAAGTTGATTCCAACATGTGTAGAGGAACCAATTCACCCCTAAGCGAATGGGTCTTTGATTAGGCTTCCAAAAATACTTTACAATCCTCAGACGCTAGATCTAAGATGTTTCCTCCAACTTCAAATTTGTTGAAATATCGCAAATGAATTTTGCAACTTAATTTTTGTAGGTTGACAAGAATGGTGACAACAAATGCAACAATGCAATTTTTTTTTCAAGATCTCTTCAATCCTTCTTCAACTTGTAACCTACACATACACAAAAGAGGGAAAAATGTTTGTGTCATATAGGGGTTTGCCTCAGTCAAACCCCATGAATAGTGTTTCCACTTTCACAATGGCAATGTCAATGATAAAAACCTTAATGGAAAGGAAGGAAATGATGAATGAACAATTTTTCATAACTAACCACCCTTCAATAGCTTCCTTGAAGGACTGAAGACATGCACATCACTTCAAAGGAATTGGATATCACTTGCTATATTTTCTTGAATGCTTGAATGCATGAAGACCTACAACAATTTTTAGCCTTCACAAGACAACATGAACACACATAAACTTTGACATGATATTAAGATCTTGATTGTTGCTACAAATGACTAAAAATGTTGCTCTTGAATGCTCTTGACAATAATATTTTCTCAATAGGATTGCTTCATAAAGTGTCTTCTATCTCAAATGATAAAATAACTAGTCATTTATTGATTTTTATCTAATTTCCCAAAAATTAGATTCCAAAAGCCCACACTTACAATTTGATATTTAATCATTAAACTTTTTCCAAAAACATATTTTAATTTGTGTCCTAGCTCATAAAGGGGACCCATTCACCCATGGGTGAATGGGTCTTGGCCTAAAATTCTAGGACACATGTGATCCAAGGCAATTTAATTATTAAATGCATTTATTTAATGTTGGTTCCCCTTTTGGAAAATGATAAGAATAAGGATTTAAAATGCATAATTTGGAAAATTAAAAGCTTAACTAAGTCCAATAAATTAAGGGACCCAAACATAGTGTGAAATTGTAAAGGTATACAATTTTCTACACTACATTTAGCTCCCACTTTAATGGGTATGAACTTACACTCAGACTCACACTAGAGTAGAGAAATATATGTCAAGGGAGGTCCAATTGTACAACTATTGGAAAGATAAGATAACAAAGGATCAATGAGAGTGATCAAGCCCCCAATATCTATGATCTCATGGAAAACCAATATAGGCACAAAAGAACAAACATGTGTAGCAGCAATACAAGGTACACAAATATTTAATGTCAAAATTAATGTGAAGAGGAAAAAAAGATTCTCTAGCAAGTTGTAAAATTATACTCGCAAGGGCTAGTGACATATGTTATTCACTAGGTGATCCCCTAAGGAAAAGATGAGAAACATAAACTAGGTCTACAAGGTGTGCACTCATAAAAAAAAGTGGGAATGATGCACCGGGTCTACAAGTGTGTACCCACAAAAAGGTGGCATAACTAGGAAGGATGCACTAGGTCTATAGGTGTGTACCTATTTGTCAAACCATTACCAAAATCTATACTCCTTGATAACTTTGATAAGATTCCACAAAATGATCATTGCTTCACAAGGCTAGCAAGTTGCATTATGCTAGACACTCGTGGAATATAACTGTTTCACAAGGATAGCAAGTTGCATTATTCTAAACACTCATGGAATATAACTGCTTCACAAGGCTAGCAAGTTGCATTATGCTAGACACTTATGGAATACATGGCACCACTGGCAAACAAGTTGTATTATTTTTGATGGCCATGATTATGATAAATGAAAAATGCAAAATGGTAAACAATCAAGATAATCAAAGGGGTTTTACTTAATGCATGGAAGGTCACACCTTAGGGAACATCACCACCAAGAGAGTACTAGTTGAGGAATAAAATATTCACACCTTAGGAATGCAAACCATAGCATTACCACCAAGAGGAATAACATATGCCAAGAAGGGTCACACTCTTACGAGACATTAAGCCTAACATTACCACAAAAATGATGCTTCAAATAGATCAAGAAAGCACAATTTGATTAATATGGTCACACTTCCTAAGAGATGTATGTCATCATCGCTAATAAGGGAACATGTAAACAATAACGTGGGGACTATATGCCCCCTTAAAATGTTGTACTTTCTACACTAACATGTTAAGGAGATAGATATGGACCTCAATAAGAAATACACCTAAGATAAGGCTACCTAACCCCTTTTCCCCCCAAGTGTAGGACAAGTATGAGCGAAGATATAGTATGATATGCTACTCCTTACAATATAAAAGATAATTGTGCATAAATTTCAATACATGTGGTAGTGATCATGCTATAATTCTACAACTATCACATGGAAAGGAGAAAAGTAAACAATTGTTATTTGATTATATGATCATATTGGCTTGCAAAAGGATAAAATTCTCTCAAAACCTTCTTTAAAGCATTACATTCATCAGTGAGATGCCCAAGTGTTCTATGATATGAACAGTAAGACATATTTGTACTTTTTACTTTCTTATTTTCTCAGTTAGGTGGTAATCTAATTAGTCCTAAGTTGAGAAATTTATCTAATGTTCGTTCAGTCTTGGTTAGAGTATGCAAAAATGGTGGCTTCTTAAGTTTAAAACTTGATCGAACAACTATTTGATGTGAAGGCAGAGGATCTTGATATCCTAATCCCTTAGTTTCTTTTGATGGTATTTTTTCTAGCAATTGATGAATCCCATGCTCATTCCTTATGACACATCCTTGTTTTGTCAAAATTATTTGGCCATAACACTAATCTAGGTTAATGGGTGTGTTGGTGGCTTTGTTCACATAGGATGGAGAGGTAGCAATATATATGTCTTCGTTATGAATAGGTTCCTCCATGGTTGGTGGTTGAGACTTGTTTTGTGATTCAATTTTAGGATGTAAAAGATTGAACATGTCAAGTGGTGGAAGTATGGGAGGTGTTGGTTGTTGACATGGGTTATTAGTCTATTGCATTGAGGGGTAAAAGGTTGAATTTTGTTCAAGCTTATGCAAGGAGTTGTGTATGAATTCTTGCATTCTCTCTTCATCTTCACCCAAGTGTCTACTTCACGAAGACATGCATTGGGAGGTGAAGGACCATGAATAGCATCAATTGCATTAGTATCATCACCAAACACACAACTTGAAACATCAACCAAAGATTTCAAGAACATCCACACTTTACCAAAATACATATCCATGATGAATTTTTGCTTAGTATTTCCTGGCAATTTGATGCAAAATGCAAGTATGCAAGAATATTAATGCTATTGGAGCAAATTGAAATGTAATTTTTAGATCTAAAATATGATAATTGACTAATTGTAAGATGTAAAAACCCGAAAATGATGAATTTTTAATGCAAATTTTAATTTAAATAATGCACTTTTATTTTACCAAATGAACTAATTGTAAAATTCTTTAGAATGCAATTTTTTTGAAACTGTAATAGATATCTACAAGTATAGGGAATTTGAGTAGATAGAGACAAAATTGTTTGCAAAAAATTGTAGAAGCACCTATACAAGAACAAGGTCGCCCAAGGGTGAATGAGTCTTTGTAAAAGGTTCTAAAAAATCAAAAACTAAGTGTTTGAGTTACTATTTATGATTACTATTTTTAGTTGCAAACTGATTCTACAGTGCCAGTTTTTCTAGAACCTAATGAAATTCAAGTGCAAATGTATGACAATGTATAAACAAAAGTGATGATTTTGAGTGCAATTTTAAATTAAATTCTTATCTAAATGACTAAAACACAAAATAATTCAAACTATGATGCAAAATGTATGCAATATTTTTGGATTTTTATGAGTTTTTAATGATACAAACATGTATGACGTAACCCTAAATGAAGAATACAAAAGAGGATGCAAAACCTAGATCTATGGTTTGAAAGACCTTCCAAATTAGAAAGCTATGATGTCAAATGTTAGGTTCACCAAAATGAAATGATGGAAAAAAGGGGGGGGTCCTAGGTCATAAATTCAAAGAACCTAGTATGTAAGGGGCCTTCTCCAAATTTTCATTAGAATACCAACCACAAAGGGGTCATCCCACAATAGTGGTTTACAATTTTTGGCCAAACTAGACATTGAAATAAATTTTTTTAACTAAATATTCACTTTCGAGCACCTATAACGACTAAACCGTGAGGAATTTGAAGATGATGCAAACTAGAGTTTCGTGAAATTTTTTCTGTAGATTCTAAATATATTTTTTCAAAATTTTTGGAATCATATTGCACTTCTTTTTCCATCTCCCTCAAAAACTAGTTTTTTTCAAAAAACAACATTTTTAAAAAGTGATGCTCACCGTATAACGCATAACTTTTTTTCCATAAAGGATAAAATTTAATTTTAGAATTTAGATTTTAACTCGATATATATCTAGTGCTTCCACTTGTTAGATAGTTTTATTGAATATTTTTTCTTTAATCAAGTTTCAAAGTCAAACTAATTACAATTCAGACATAGCACTACTGTATAACTAACATTTTTTGTATGTATTGAAATTCAATTTTTTTTTGTGTGTTGGATCAAAGAATTCAATATCTGGTGCACTCATATTTTTGGTTTTTTTTTTTGATAATTTTTTATTTTTCCACATGTGTAGAACAAAGAGCTTGGTTTTTGGTGAAAAACCTACATTCACAAGAAATAAAAAATAAATATAATAATTAAATTAAATTTATTTAAATTTATACTTTTTGGGAATCTTATAATAAGGAATACATACTTAAAAAATATAATTTTTAAGTAAATTCATTTGATCCCCCAAAAGTTAACTCAAAAGTGGTTTTTTTATCAACATTTTTATAGGTGTAAAGGAGACTCCATTATAGGCATAGTTTAAAACTAGCGGGGTTCTATCCAAGTGGGTTTGATCTAAGATAGTTTTATCAAACCATATTCAATTGGAATGTTTTAAATGGAAATTTTTAATGCTTAAATCATTATAATTTCTAAAAATATGTGATTTCAGCAAAAATCAATTCCTCCCAGAAATTGTAAACCAGCTTTGTGGTATCACCCTTTAGCTAAGAGATTTAGAGAGGGTATAAGGTTAGTGTATCTAGGGTATAGGGATTGAGGGTATAAGGCATAGGGTGAAGGGTTGAGAATGTATGGTTTAGGGTTAATTATAGTGTTGAGGGATAATGTTTAGGGTTTAGTGTATAAGGTTTAGGGTATAGGATATAGGGATGAGGGTTAACGATATAGGATTTAGTGTTTAAGGTATAAGGTTGAGGGTTGAGGATGTAGGGTTTAAGTATAGGATTGAGGATTTAGAGTTTATAGATGAGGGGTAATGTTTAGGGTTAAGTGTATAATATTACATGTTTAGGATATAGGTATTAGGGTTTATGATATTGGGTATAGGGTTTACGATATGGGTTTATGGTATAAGGAATAAGGTTAAGGGTTTATAGTGTAGGGTTTAGGGTTTAACTATAGGGTTGAGGGTTGAGGGTTGAGGGTTGAGGGTTGAGGGACAATGTTGAAGGTTTATGGTATAAGGTTGATTGTATTTGGTATAGGGATAAGGGTTGAGGGTGTAGGGTTTGGGGTTTAAAGCATAGGGTTGAGGGTTGAGGGATTGGGCTTAAGTATAGGGTTTATGGTACAAATTTCAAGGTTTAGGCTATAAGGTTGAGGGTATAGGGTATATGGATGAGGGTTAATGGTGTAGGGTTTAGGGATTAAGGTATATGGTTGAGTGTTGAGGGTTGAGGGATTAGGGCTTAGGGTTTATGGATTAAGGTATATGGATTGGTAGGGTGGGAGGGAGAGAGAGGGAAGGATGGAGATAAGGAGTGGTAGGGTGGGAGGAATAGAGAAAAATGGGATAGAGATTGGTAGGGTGGGAGCAAGAGAGAGAGAAGGACATAGGGATTGGTAGGGTGGGAGAGAGACAGAGATGAGATAGGGATTGGTAAGGTGGGAGGGAGAGAGAGAAGGAGATAGGGATTGGTAGGGTGGGATGGAGAGAGAGAGAAGAATATAGGATATAGGGATGGGGGTTGAGGGTGTAGGGTTTACGGTTTACGGTATAGTGTTGAGGGATAGTGTTTAGGGATAGTGTTTAGGGATGAGGGTATAAGGTCAAGTGTATCTAGGGTATAGGGATTAAGGGTATAAGGCATAGGGTGAAGGGTTGAGAATTTATGGTTTAGGGCTTAAGTATAGTGTTGAGGGACAATGTCCAAGGTTTAGTGTATAAGGTCAAGGGTATAAGATATAGGGATGAGGTTTGACGGTGTAGGATTTACTGTTTAAGGTATAAGATTGAGGGTTGAGGGTATAGGGTTTAAGTATAGGGTTGAGGTTTTAGGGTTTATAGTTGAGGGGTAATGTTTAGGGTTGAGTGTATCAGATTACGTGTTTAGGATATAGCTATTAGGGTTTATGATATCGGGTATAAGGTTTACGGTATGGGTTTTTGATATAAGGTACAAGGTTAAGGCTTTAGAGTGTAGGGTTTGGGGTCAAGGGTTGAGGGTTGAGGGTTGAGAGTTGAGGATTGAGAGTTGAGGGTTGAGGGTTGAGGGTTGAGGGTTGAGGGTATAGGAATAATGGTTGAGGATGTAGTGTTTGGGGTTTAAGGTATAGGGTTGAGAGTTGAGGGATTAGGGCTTAAGTATAGGGTTGATAGTACAATGTTCAAGGTTTAGGCTATAAGGTTGAGGGTATATGGTATATTGATGAGGGTTGAGGGTGTGGGGTTTATGGATTAAGGTATATGGTTGAGTGTTTAGGGTTGAGGTATTAGGTCTTAAGTATAGGGTTGAGGGTTTGGGTATTAAAGCATATGGATTGGTAGTGTGGGAGGGAGAGAGAGAGAAGGGGGGAGATAGGGAGTGGTAGGGTGGGAGGAATAGAGAGAAAGAAGGAGATAGATATTGGTAGGGAGGGAAGGAGAGAGAGGAGATAGGGATTGGTAGGGTGGGAGAGAGAGACATAGGAGATAGGGATTAGTAGGGTGGGAGAGAGAGAGAGAAGGAGATAGGTATTGGTAGGGTGGGAGGGAGAGAGAAGGAGATAGGGATTGTAAGGGTATAGGGTATAGGGATGGGGGTTGAGGGTGTAGGGTTTAGGGCTTACAGTATAGGGTTAAGGATTGAGGGATAGTGTTCAGGGATGAGGGTATAAGGTTAAGTGTATCTAGGGTATATGTATTGAGGGTAGAAGGCATAGGGTGAAGGGTGGAGAATGTATGGTTTATAGTTGAAGTATAGTGTTGAGGGACAATGTTTAGTGTTTAGTGTATAAGGTCAAGGGTATAGGATATATAGATGAGGGTTGATGGTGTAGGATTTAGTGTTTAAGGTATAAGGTTGAGAGTTGAGGGTGTAGGGTTTAAGTATAGGGTTGAGGGTATATGGTATAGGGTATAGGGTTAAGGTTTATAGTTGAGGGATAATGTTTAGGGTTGAGTGTATAAGATTATGTGTTTAGTGTATAGTTACTAGGGTTTATGATATTACGTATAGGGTTTACGATATGGGTTTTTGGTATAATACATAAGGTTAAGGTTTTAGAGTGTAAGGTTTAGGGTTTAAGTATAGGGTTGGGGGTTGAGGGTTGAGGGGAAATGTTGAAGGTTTAGGGTATAAGGTTGAGGGTATTTGGTATAAGGATAAGGGTTAAGTGTGTAGGGTTTGGGGTTTAAGGTATCGGGTTAAGGGTTGAGGGATTAGGTCTTAAGTATAGGGTTTATAATACAATGTTCAAGGTTTATGCTATAAGGTTAAGGGTATAGGGTATATGGATGAGGGTTGATGGTGTAGGGTTTAGGGATTAAGGTATATGGTTGAGTGTTAAGGGTTGAGGGATTAGGGCTTAAGTAGAGGATTGAGGGTTTAGGGATCAAGGTATATGAATTGTTAGGGTGAGAGGGAGAGAGAGAGGGAAAGGGGAAGATAGGGAGTGGTGGGGTAGGTATATGGTATAGGGTTGAGGTTGAGGGTATAAAGTATATAATGAAGGGTTGAGAGTGTATGGTTTAGGGTCTAAGTATAGTGTTGAGGGACAATGTTCAGGGTTTAGGGTATAAGTTTGAGGGTTTTTGGAAATGAATTCAAACCTTCTATAGTATTCACTTGCCTACCTCAATGTGCCCATATTGCCCATTCGTCAAAATTACTAAAAAAATAACTCTTTTTGCATTTTTTGCTCTTAAGGCACTTTAGAGACTACCTCAAAAAGAGCACCCCAGAATGATCGGGTGACATTGGAAATGAAAAGAGACCTTCCCTAGTACTTACCTACCTACCTTGACATGACCACGCTGCCCATTTTTCAAAAATACTAAAAATTTAACAATTTTGCATTGTTGGCTCTTACAACACTTTTAAGACTGCCCCAAATTAGTGCACTTCAGAATCATGGGGGGACTTGGACAACAAATGGAGGCATTTTTTAGCATTATAATTCCTATCTTGACATGTTAGTACAGTTGGTTTCACTCCATTATGCACAAAACAAAAAAAAATGCTTCTTTCCATTTTTTACACTACTTTCCATTGACATTTTTTGCAAAAATGTATTTGACACTGAAACACACAAATGGTGTTGAGTTGACCCAAACCAAGAGAGGTTGGTTTGAATGGATTTGATATCCACCTGTAGGTATAGACATAGCATTCCTACGTTCCACGAGCTCTTAGAACGACTTTGTCAATTTTTGACAATTTTTGGCTTTTAGGGCTCTTGAGAGACTACCTTGAAAAGAGCACCTCAAAATAATCAAGTGACTTAGGAAACAAACAGAGGCCTTCCCTAGTATTTTCCTATTTATTTTTACGTGTACACACTACCCCTTTGTCAAAATTACTAAAAATCTTACATTTTTTTCATTTTCCAATATTCATGTTTAGTTTTAACGATTGTTCAGTCAATAGTAGATTCAAGATTATGTTTCTTAACATTCTTAACAGATGTAGGTCATTTTGATGGACAATACTATTGCATCAAGAAGCGATTCAAAACAAAAGTTATAACATTTTGCTTCAACATTGAGGACACGTTCAATATAATTTATAAGGAGGTATCTTATTCATGTACTTTAATCTCTTGATTTATAATTTTACATTTGATTTCAAAGAATGACTAGTTTACTTTGTTTTTCATGTTGTTTATAATCCATACTTTTCTAATATTTATATGTAGGAATATACCAACACAAGCTTTGAGTAGGATGTGACTGTGAGGTTCGATGGCAATGCATTCATCATTGGAGTTCTTGTTGCTTTCATTGTTCAATTACTTTTACACATTGTTTTTTTTATTTTTTAACATTTTTTGTAATATTGCAATGCAGGTGTATGTGAGAGTAGCGATGATTTGAGATGTGTTATGGAGCGAGGATATTAGGGGCACATATTAGTTGTGTATCTATGATGGCTTGATAGCAAGATGCATCAATGTATTTCTACATGAGGTCATCGATAACATTATATGGCATTGTTGTCAATGGGCCCTTGGTTTGTTGGTGAAGTTGAAAGGTTCTAAATGATCCCACCAAGGATCAAGTCTTACTAAGTGTAAGGCCTCGATGCCTAAAAAGGGTTGGGGTCAGGATCATTCCCTGGGTAGATTTTGGCACAATGGATACCCCTCAGACCTTGGCTCTAAGCTAAAGGGGACCCCCTTAGGGGTATCTCCAATAAAAAAAATTATATGGCATTATTAGTTGTATTGATGATTATGATGGTTAAAAAATGGTATGAGATGTATTCGTACATGAGAACATGAAAAATATGATATACCAGCATTATTGGTTATATTGATGGTAGAACGTGTATGTTGTGTTATGATGATTATGAATTTCATGTGTATGTTGAAAAATTCCATATGTTTGTGTAATCATGAATGTCACATGTATATATTTTTACATCAAGATTTTGCACATGTATTTTAGATAAAATTATCTCTCATCAACCCTTAGGACAACAACAATAGTTTATTCCTTTTCATGATCTTCTAACTAATTTTTCATATCCTTTACTTTAAGATTTGTAGTTGTTGCTCCCTCATCAGTTCTTAGGACAACAAGATCCATTTTCTTGGATAGAGTTTTAAGCTTTTAGGTATAGAAGTAAGGAAATGAACTATTTGATAAAATGCTTTGGTAGACATGTATGAAAAATGTGGTAGCATAGACAAGGAAGTGAACTGTTTGAAAAATGCCTCAAAGAAATTTGGTCTCATGGTGATGCAATGACATGACAATCCATAGCAATTTGCTTGTCATGGAATTCCATCACCATCATGGAATTCCATCACTACCTTTTTCAAACAGTTCACTGCCTTGTATATCATCACATTTCTTACAAATATGTAATGTGAAGTAATTCTTTGAGTTTGAAAGATGTGCAATGCAATAAAATCAGCAATATGAATATAAACTGTTTGATAAAATGCTTTGGTAGACATGTATGAAAAATGTGATAGCATAGAAAAGGAAATGAACTATTTGAAAAAATGCCTTAAAGAAATGTGGTCTCATGGAATGCCATAAAAATAAAATAAAATTGGAAGTTGCTCCTAGTTATTAGTTATGCATTGTGAAGTAATTGCATACTTGCTTAGGTTGACTTTGTAAAAACTATATAGTAATTGAAAATTTGTCATATATCACCATCTAGTTATTAGTTATCTAATGTGAAGTAATACTTTGAGTTTGAAAGATGCACAATGCAATGTAATCAGCAATATGAATATAAACTACAAAAAAATATTACTATTTTTTAAGGAAATGTAATGTAATATTTCTTACTAATATGCTTTGATATATTTTTTCCAAGCATCCATAGCTTGTTTGGAAGCACCTATTTTAGGATTTTAGCAAAAGCAGCAAGGTGGTGAACTATTTGATAAAATGCTTTGGTAGACATGTATGAAAAATATGGTAGCATAGAAAAGGAAATGAACTGTTTGAAAAAATTCCTCAAGGAAATGTGGTCTCATGGCTATTGCTTGTCATGGAATTCATCACCATGAGACCACATTTCTTTGAGGTATTTTTTCAAACAGTTCGCTACCTTGTCTATGTTATTGCTTACTATTATGCTTTGATAGATTTTTTCCAAGCATCCATAGCTTGTTCGTAAGCACCTATTTTAGGCTTTTAGCAATATCAGTAAGGCAATGAACTATTTGATAAAATGCTTTAGTAGACATGTATGAAAATGTTGCAACATAGACAATGTAGTGAACTATTTGAAAAAAATCCTCAAAGAAATGTGGTCTCATCATGATGGAATGCCATGACAAGCCATCACCATGAGATCACATTTCTTTGAGACATTTTTTCAATAGTTCATTGCATTTTCTATGTTATTTCTTACTATTATGCTTTGATATATTTTTTCCAAGCATCCATAGCTTGTTTGAAAGCACCTATTTTAGGCTTTTAGCCATAGTAGCAAGGTAGTAAACTATTTGATAAAATGCTTTGGTAGACATGTATGAAAAATGTGGTAGTATAGAAAAGGTAGTGAACTATTTGAAAAAATGCCTCAAATTTGGTGAAGTTTCCCAAGGCAACCAAATTTAATAGTACTATAGCATGAGTAAAAATGATCTATGTAATTCATAAACTATTAAAGTGCAAGATTGCAAGAAATCATATCTATATAACATGTTATCCATCATATCCCAACCATTATAAAGTGATTATACATTCAAACTTTAAAATTTAAAATAGGAAACCATGTAGACAATGAACAAAATATGTCGAATATTGATTTATATATATATAAGTGTAAAGTAATTGTGTATCTACATATACAAATTTTCCATATATGCCAACTCAAAACAATATTTACAAAATGTGGCATATGCCATCTCATGGTATATATATATATATGTATATGTCAAATGGCTATGCCATGTCAACAAAATCCTAATCTTCTGGCGAATTACCAAAACGTGGCCTCTTCGCGCTACCTAATGGATGAGAAGATGTCTGCAAAAAAAAAAATTGAGCCAAAAATTAGATTAATTAGCTCTCAATGGTAAATAACTTAAACTACTAAATAGGAAGTTATCTAATATTTTTTATAAGTTTCAAAATAGCATCTAATCACTATATTAAAGTGTAATTCAATTATTCATTACCTCAAGTATTTTTTTTTTTGGCTACCATACTTTGAGCAAATGATGGTCCCTTAGGATGCTCAGGAGTCATGCCATATTGTCTCAGTCCTAGATCCATGAACGTGGATGGTGGAATACTCTACAAGAAGAAAAATAAAAATGGCAAAATTCATATATAATTGTTGACAAAAAATATAAACTAACATATATCTACAAACTTATATAGATCTACTAGATATTAAAAACCATATACCTAAATAGTTGATGCAACTAAGATAATTGATTGAGAGGAACTCATTATGGTAAAAGGCATGGCATCGGTCACATCTGGAGTGTTAGAACTATGAAATTCTGAATAATTTCACAAGCTTTTCATATCCCTAAGTTTCCAATCGAGTCCTCATCATATGCTCAGGGCCTCTCTTCATAATATTTTGCTCACATTTTGCCCATTTTTATCCCATAAAATCCATCTAGGTCTAAGTATTTCACATAACAGTTCATATCAACATGAGATTATCAAGGTCTCCCCGACCCATAATGCATTCTTGTTAATATACGTCTATTTTTTCCTATCGGCAAGACCTCAGGGGTGTCACAGGGATTAGAATTCACATGTAGGTACCCATCGGCAGGACACTTTTATTGTTTCAGCGACTAAGGGTTTCCCATCGGCAGGAGATTCTTCTTCGGCATGGGTCTTGGAAAGATCTTATTGTCTCATCGACCGGCGATAGAAAGAACACATCGTTGGGATTCTTCTTCGGGATGAGGTCTTAGCGAATTCATAATGTCTCACCGAATAGCGATGGAAGGAGCATATCGGTGAGAGATTTTTCATCAGGGTATGTCATAGTGAATCCTATATGTCTCACCGACTAGCATGCAGAATGAGCAAACATTTCCGCTAGACTAAAGGTGCATCGGTGTAAGGTCTCGTTGAGTACCTCCGGTCTCACTGACATGCGCAGGGGTTTCATCAAAAGGCTATCAGGAGGAAGTCACGTAGTCTTGTCGACTCAAATGTCACACCAAAAAAGATATGCATCGGCAAGAGAAAGGATCATCGGCATGAGTTTCACCAAAATTTGAAAGTTACACCGATAGAATACTTCAAGGAGAGTCTCACCAAATAGAGTAATATGGAGGAACGGGTTTGGTGAGACATTTGGCATCAGTATGAGTCTTTTCAAAGATTCATAGTCTTGCCGATGAAATTTATTTCATCGGTAAGATCAACTTCATCGGCGAAAGGGTGGTCATGTTTCAGTGACATGAATGTACCACAAGGTATTTAGGTATGACGCAGGGTGTTCTATGAAACCTCTTCCCAACTCAAAATTGTCTTAGCGACACACAAGATGGTAGGACGACTTTTGGTAAGACAAAGTATAGTCTACGAAACATCTCCCCAACTCTGAAAGGTCACGACGAAGTGAATGAGACGAAAGGATTTTCCTCCGTGGGACATCAAATGTCAATATGACGACATGACATCATAGCGATGAACAACAGGATGACTGTCGGTGTAACATTGAGGATCGATATGACTATAGTATGTCTCAGTGGTTGTTAATTGATGCCTGAATACTGTTGGCCGACATTTGGAATGCGAAGCAATGTGTCTTTTCAGATGCAGATGTATAAATATTCATTCTCAATTGTAAAATGGGAATTATTGAATGATATTAGATACAGTAGATAGATTAGAAATGGATACAGTAGAATAAATTTTTAGATCAGAGACTATAATGCATGATTTCAAATGGAGATTTCAATGAAAATATGTTGATGTGGTGATTCATTTCTAGTGTCAATTGTTTGTTGTGCTTATTGAAAGTATTATTAAAGTTGTCTCCAGGGTTGGCTTTTCTGGTTATTTAAATTGGTACAACAAGTTCATATTCAGTTTATCAGTGCACATTTGATGTATCTGTGTGGTTAATGAACTGGTTCTTTCAAGGAGGGATTAAATCCTTTTGATTAATCACAGTAATCAGGGAAATTCATCTGGATCATTAAGAAGAGCTTAGTAATCACATCTTGCATGTTTATACAAGTTATAAACAAAACATATGCCAAAAAATTTGAGTGTTTTCCAGAAAGAGGTTGCCCATTGCTATTTCATTTGACTCTGCATACCCAATAAGGCACTAGTCTCTACATTTCTCACCATTTAGATTCATTCATTTTCTTTACATATGTTAATTAAACATATTAGGTTTTGGTTTTAATATTGTATACAATTTATACCAAATTTAGTTTTATTTGTCCACCTCCATCTGCCACCGTGGACAAATCATTGCAAGAGAGAAGATCAAAAGTCAAGTCTTCCCAATTCATATAGGTACACCCACCTAGGTCTAGTAGAACCTAAAGAGTAGAAGGTATAAAGCATCTGACCTTGTCTGTTACCCTAAAACATATCAAGAGTTTGGCAGCCTCTTGAGGCATTCTGCCTGCATTTTTGAGAGCTAACAAATTGGCGACTCTACTGGGGAATTAACTCAGAATCTGCATCTTAATCATAGAGTTAGGAAATCTGTACATACTCCACTGGGAATAAGAAATGTCAAATAATTTCTCACTTTTGAAAAAAGTGAGTGGCAACTCTGGCAGAAACATTGGATTTGTTCAAACATGAATGGAAGAAGATCTCAATACAGGGAACTAGAATGCAAACAAAGAATGGAGGGTAACCAAAGTGAGCCTACTAATCATGAAACTCCTCAAGATGATTATGAATCTTTAACTTATGAAGAAGTTAAAGCATGGTTTGAATCTCAAAGAAAAGAAAGAGAAGAATAGGAGAAAGCCCAAATGATACAATCATTGAGAGAATCCAAATTGCAGAAAGCTCATAACATTACTCAAACAACTGGTTGCCCAAAGTATGTACCACCTCATAAGTAGGGTAATCATGGTGCAGGGCCTTCTGATCCACCAAAGGTTCCTCACAATCAGATAGGGAATCAATACAGACAGCCAAACCATCCACCGCATATTCCCTCACAATATACAAATATTCAGCCACCTCATGGTCAGCATTATATGCCACAGCATAAAACACAATACAATAACCCTATGTACCAATATCAGCATTCACCTAACCCTCCCCCCATCAATACATAACAATGATCAAACAATTCAACCTGACAGGGTTTCAACGGTACCGTTACCCTATGGATAGCAGCTGGAGAAGTCTGGTTCCTAAGTTTACAGGGAGTAGTGCAATTTCTGTTGAAGATCATTTGGGGAGTTTCAATGCTTTCATCGAGGACTTGGATGTGCCATATGAAGATTTACATATGAGGCTATTCATGATGTCACTCATTCATGAAGCGAGGGATTGGTTCAACAGCTTACCAATAGCTTCTATTGATTCTCTCCAAGGATTTCAAGATCAATTTCTTGAGAAATATGGAAATCTGTCTGCACCAAATTGGGCTTCTCATGGGTTATTAGAGATTCAAGAAAATCAGAACTTGCAGCAATATGTATGCCAGAATCAACAATTTGAAGAAGAAGAAGATGAGTATGTATATACTCAAGGTCAGGACTCCATCATAGAATCAGGATGCAGAATTTCCCCCTTGGATGCATTTCTCAACATAAGGAGACATGAAGGAGAAAATAAAAGTTCTTTATACAACAGGATGATAAATATCTATATGCAATTACCTCCTAATTGTAGGCCTACAAGGGCCATGTTTGTTGAGCAGTTCGTAAGATCATGGGAGCTTGAATCAGTTTATTGGCCAGAAAAGCAGCGTACCTTTGATCTAGTGAATAAATTCATTGATGTCATGGAGCGGATGAGGTATGAGAATACTATCAACATTGAAACCAATAGTTGTATTTCTGATGAGTATAGAGAAATTGATCAAACAATGTAACCAATAGAAGATGAGACATGTGCAGGTCAATATGGTTCATATGATAGCTTGCATGAGAAATATGAAGATACAAGAGGTCTCTCTTGCATAACAAATTGTAATAGGGAAAGCAGTGTATGTTATGAGGGATCTAATGAATATTCAGATTATGAAGATGAAGCTATGGATTATGATTTACAGCAAGATGATTCTTGCAGTTCTTGGGGTAATCCAGAGGAAGAAGCAATAGAGAATGTGGATCCATTTGATAATGAACAAGTAACACTTCCTACTATAGATGAGAACCATGATACATTTGATGATGAAGAGGAGAGTACGCCAACATGTGAAGACAATAAATATAATGATCTTGAAAATTGCCATATTGATGAATTGGAAAATGAAATGGAAGGATTGTGTATCATGTCACAATGAGGAAGAGTTTGAGGGCAGTCATGTGAATCTTGATTTTCAACAAGGAGATATTTTCAGCTCTTGTGGAGATCAAGAAGAGGGAGAAATAATGGAAGATATGGAAGAAGAGACATATTCACTCAGTAATGAGCAAATTTCAGATTTGCTAACTCTTGAATATCAGAGATGTGTACACAAGGATGATTCTGAAGTTTTGTGTCCAATTTACATTTGTCTTGATAGTGAAAGTTCTTTGTGTAATGATTCATATGACTCCCAGTGCATTTCTCGAATTGATGGAGAAACCTTTGCAGTTGATCAAAAATCTATGTCCATTCAAGATGAGGTATGTGATTTTGAAATTTCTAACGCATGTGGAGAAAACATTTATTTGCATACCAATGATGATAAAAGTCTAGCATTGATTGGTGCATACATGCATGATATTGAGGATATGAGTCATAATCTAGTGTCACTTCCAAACGGCGATATGGAGGAGGTACAAAAGGTTTTAGACTTGTTTGTCTCAAACAGTGTTGATATGACAAAAAAATTTGTTTCTCATGAGAAGCACTTTGATGGTGAATTTTCAATACAGCTAGGAGAATGTTTTATAATTCATAATAGTGAGAAAGATAATGAGAAATTTTGCATTGAATATGCATGTACTTTGTATGTTGAAGATAACAGAAATTTGTCCCATAATGATGGAGAATTTGAATTACAGAATGATGAAGGGAATTTGGGCCAAGCTAAGCATGGTGATTCTCTAAGAACTTTCAACAACCGTGATAGGGAAGAATGCATGAATATATTCAAGAAGAATCTGATGAACTTAAGGCAAAACCAGGTTTTTGATAGAGGAAAGTATGGGCCTTTCTTTTGGATGGATTTGAGCCATCATTTATGGTTTGAGTTTCAGACCGTAACAGTTCAAAACTAATGAAGTTGTAACATAGAGGATTAAGGGTTGCCAATGCATGGACAACTCTTGATAATCCTCTTAAAAATTATTTTCCATGCACAGTAGTTTAGGTTTTTGTTCATCTCCATTTTGCATTCTTTTCCATTCCCATTTTGTTCGCTAATTCATCATCTTGAATCTAGTCTGCTCACCCAGAGATCTGGATCCTTGCAATGATCTCACAATCATTCATCCCCAGATGGAGCCACTGTTAGAACTGTGAAATTCTAAATAATTTCACAAGCTTTTCATATCCCTAAGTTTCCAATCGAGTCCTCATCATATGCTTAGGGCCTCTCTTCATAATATTTTTCTCACATTCTGCCCATTTTTATCCCATAAAATCCATCTAGGTCTGAGTATTTCACATAACAGTTCATATCGGCATGAGATTATCAAGGTCTCCTTGACCCATAATGCATTCTTGTTAATATACGTCTATTTTTTCCTATCGGCAAGACCTCAGGGGTGTCACAACGATTAGAATTCACATGCAGGTACCCATCGGCAAGACACTTTTATTGTTTCAGCGACTAAGGGTTTCCCATCGGCAGGAGATTCTTCTTTGGCATGGGTCTTGGAGAGATCTTATTGTCTCACCGACCGGTGACAGAAAGAACACATTGGTGGGAGTCTTCTTCGGGATGAGGTCTTAGCAAATTCATAATGTCTCACCGACCGGCGACAGAAGGAGCATATCGGTGAGATATTTTTCATCAGAGTATGTCATAGCGAACCCTATATGTCTCACTGACTAGCACGCGAAATGAGCAAACATTTCGGCCAGACTAAAGGTGCATTGGTGTAAGGTCTCGGCGAGTACCTCCGATCTCACCGACATGCGCATGGGTTTCATCAAAAGGCTATCGGGAGGAAGTCATGTAGTCTTGCCGACTCAAATGTCACACTGAAAAAGATATGCATCAGCAAGAGAAAGGATCATCGGCATGAGTTTCACGGAAATTTGAAAGTTACACCAATAGAATACTTCGGGGAGAGTCTCACCGAATAGAGTAATCTGGAGGAATGGGTTCGGCGAGACATTTGGCATCAGTATGAGTCTTTTCAAAGATTCATAGTCTTGCCGATGAAATTTATTTCATTGGTAAGATCAACTTCATCGACAAAAGGGTGGTCATGTTTCACGACCTAAATGTACCACGGGGTATTTCGGTATGACACAGGGTGTTCTATGAAACCTCTTCCTGACTCAGAATTGTCTCAACGACACACAAGATGGTAAGATGACTTTCGGTAAGACAAAGTATAGTCTGTGAAACATCTCCCCGACTCTGAAAGGTCATGGCGAGGCGAATGAGACGAAAGGATTTTCCTTGGTGGGACATCAAATGTCGATATGACGACATGACATCATAGCGATGAACAACAGGATGACTGTCGGTGTAACATTGAGGATCGGTATGACTACAGTATGTCTTAGCAGTTGTTAATTGATGCCCGAATACTGTTGGCCGACATTTGGAATGCGAAGCGATGCGTCTTTTCAGATGCAGATGTATAAATATTCATTCTCAATTGTAAAAGGGGAATTATTGAATGAGATTAGATACAGTAGATAGATTAGAAATGGATACAGTAGAATAAAATTTTCAGATTAGAGACTATAATGCATGATTTCAAATGGAGATTTCAATGAAAATCAGTTGATGTGGTGATTCATTTCTGGTGTCAATTATCTGTTGTGCTTATTGAAAGTATTATTAAAGTTGTCTCCAGGGTTGGATTTTCTGGTTATTTAAATTGGTATAAGTTCATATTTAATTTATCAGTGCACATTTGTTGTATCTGTGTGGTTAATTAACTAGTTCTTTCAAGGAGGGATTAAATCCTTTTGATTAATCATAGTAATCAGGGAAATTCATCTGGATCATTAAGAAGAGCTTAGTAATCACAGTCTTGCATGTTTATACAAGTTATAAACAAAACATATGCCAAAAAATTTGAGTGTTTTCCAGAAAGAGGTTGCCCATTGCTATTTCATTTGACTCTGCATACCCAATAAGGCACTAGTCTCTGCATTTCTCACCATTTAGATTCATTCATTTTCTTTACATCTGTTAACTGAACATATTAGGTTTTTGTTTTAATACTGTATACAATTTATACCAAATTTAGTTTTATTTGTCCACCTCCATCTGCCATCATGGAAAAATCACTACAAGAGAGAAGATCAAAAGTCAAGTCTTCCAATTCATATAGGTACACCCACCTAGGTCTAGTAGCACCTGAAGAGTAGAAGGTCTAAAGCATCTGACCTTGTCTGTTACCCTAAAATGTATCAAGAGTTTGGCAACCTCTTGAGGCATTCTACCTGTGTTTTTGAGAGCTAACATGGAGTACACTGTAAAATTAAAAATAAGATCAAGATATAAATTAGTATGTATTTAATTAATCATGATTTAAAGGATATGCAAACAATAAAAAAGTTTTACATGCAGAGAAAATTATACCAATTTGTTTAGGCCAAATTCAATGGCCGAAAGAGTGCCATGTTGCACATCTCTAATTTGTTCCTCCGTCATCAACTGTTCAAACCCACTTAAATATACATTAGTAACATGTACTATTTGTTATAATAATTTTAAATGAAATGCAGTATGAAATAAATTTAAGTTTTACCTATACAAAAGATTGATGTTGTTGCTCCTCATTTGTATCGGTGGAAGGTACTGCACCTATTCCTACCTCACACGTCTTTTCTGCACCTATAGTATGCATTGGTGCCTCATCTCCTCCAAGTGACACATCATGCACCTCATACTCATATGTGTCTAAGGGAGGCTCATCTATATACCTTGTAGTATCTAGACATGTATGCCTACATGTAGTACATTGATGAGGCACACAAATGATGTTGCACTAGTATTAACTGAAGCACAAGGAGCGCCACCCTCTAGAAGTTGAGCGAACTGTGATGAAGTTGTGTAATCAAATGACTAGTCAAAGAGTGTATGGCCAAGAGACTATGTTGGGTTGCATCAACAAAAAGGTTTAGATGGGGTGTTGGAGGTAGGGGAGGAAGACGAGAAGGGGGAACATAGGAACCTTGCATAATATGCACTACACTAGGTTTATGTTGGGGCATACCCATACCCACTCCCTAAAAATGCCTGAAATCAAAATAGTTGACATGTCTTCCTAAAAAAAATTATGCATATAATTTGCAGAGAAAGTATAGAGGAACATAAATATTGTTGTTGGGTGGTTTATCAAAAACCATCCACCAATGATCCCAAAAGTTTGCAACTATGCCTTGATGGGTGCACCATTTTATGGAAAAATTTGGTTTGTGTAAACCAACATTTTTTCCTATTCCTCGGTCCACAAAAGTTGGGCTAAATTGGCTTTAGATATTTCTATTTTTTTAATGTCATCATACCCCAAACCATTTGCATAGTCTAGCCTCTTCTAATCTCTCCATTCTTGAAATGAAACATGATTCCTAGTAATATCCCTACCATGATTGATTATGGCCTCTATATTCGATGTGACTGATCGCAAATACTCATGGGTATGGTATCTCTCAACATTGTTTCTCAATTTAGTGATATTAATTTCAATTAGGTCCTGAATTGAAGGAGGGTTTGTTGGAGGAGGGTTTGCTAAATCTTGTGCCATTTAAACCGAATTGTACATTACAAATTTATAAATTAACATATTTTTCAACTAATTGCTAAAATTTCAACAAAAAAATATAAAACAATCAAAATAATCCAAATAAACACATTTTAACTTACCTTTTTGATGGTTTTTGGTGAAAAATCGATGGGAATCAGTCGAAATTGCTTGAGGTTGCTTGAAATTCCTCGAAAACAAATATTAGTTATTTATAATATTTATTTTTTGCTCCTCTACCATGAACAATCACTGTTAAATGGCAGTTCACAACCCTTTTTCTTTTACTTATAACTCAAAAAATGGATATCCGTTTCTAAGAGCTTTGTTAAGCTCTCCAAAATGGATATCCATTTTGAAGAGCACTTTAATTTTTTTAAATATGACATATATTAATATTTACTATATATTAATATATTAATATATAAATGATATATTAATAATATATATTAATATATAAATCATATATTAATAATGATATGTCATAGTAATATGTAAATGGTATTACTATGTCATAATAATATATATAATATTAATATATATTAATGATATTAATAATATATTAATAATATTAATATATATTAATGATATATTAATATATATTAATATCATTAATATATTAATATATATTAATATCATTAATATATTAATATATATTAATATCATTAATATATTAATGATATATATTTTTTAATTTATAGTGACAAAAATGGATATCCATTTTTGAGAGGATTGTAAAGCTCTTTGAAACAAATATTCATTTTTTAGAGCTTTATTAAGCTCTCCAAAATGGATATCTGTTATGGAGAGTAGTTTAATGTTTTAATATATGACATGATAGTTAATATTAATATATATTAATCATATATTAATATATTAATAATATATATTAATATGACATTAATAATATTAATATATTTATAATATATTAATAATATAATATATATAGTATTATATAATATATAATATTATACAATATCTATAATAATATATTATTATATTATATTATATGCATGTACTCGGTATCAAAAAAGTGTAAGTTTCCAATAACGAATATATGTTATTGAAGCCAATTAATTAATATCCGTTATTTATATATCGGATATCCATTATTAACAAATATCAATTTTTTTAAAAGCAGATATTCGTTAATAACAAATATCTATTTTGCTTTGGTCTTTACCTTAGAAAAATGTAATTTTTTCTAACCCAACCAAAAAGTCAAATGTGATTTCCATGCTTTTCACTTCCTCATGTCGTAATTTTTTTGTTGCACTTCCACTATTTGGCCCCCCATGATCTTGCACAGACCCAATTACAAACTCCAAAATTTACATTTGTGGTTTATAAATTATGATTTAAAAGTCTTAGGGTTTTTATTTTAACTAACATAAACAAAAATTTAAATGCATAAATTGATTGTTTTTTAAAAAAGACATAAAAATATGAAAATAGGAAGGCCGCCTACTTGGGAATGTATCAAATTGAATCTCATAGAGGGAGGAGGTGAAAAATACTTTATCAAGGTTTCCTAATGTAAGTACCCATTTTGGAGTGATTTTTCTAGTTGTCCTCGTTGTGTGAACAAAGGTGAAAATGAACTCACATGGAGGAAAAATGTTAATAGATTTATGAAATGCCTAATTGTTTTGAAGTGGGTACATATTTTTAATGGGTACCCATTTAGGAACATGATCCTTAACCATAATGAGCACCCATTCCAAATGGGTATGATTTTACATTCAAGATCCCGTTCGTAAATGGGTACTCATTTTTTATGAAATGGGTACCATTCCTATTGAGATTTTTACTACCCCAACACTTCCATTAAAAGTGGACTCATTAAATTTCTTTTACCTAGGCATAATCATACTATAACTAGAACTAACTACTTTACAAAATTGATTGAGGCCATGCCTCTCTCTTCAATTTTTAGATTGGTTATCAAGAAATTTGTGCTTAATTGAATCTTTTGTGGATTTGGTGTTTCACATTTTTATAATTACAAATAATTTATCTTTATTTATGAATATTGAAATGAATGAGTTTTGTGAGAAATTTCATCACTCATAGTTTTGTATTTGTATTTTACTCACAAATAAAATTCTTAAGTTTGTTCTTTTCAAACCTACATTAGATTCTAATAGAGACTAGCACCGATAACTTTATCTAACCTTATGGGCTTATAATATGAGAATTTGCACTCCCATGGAGGTAACCTTGTTCTCCATTATTTAAGTTTCCCATGTAGTTCCTCTAGAAGTTGAGCTTCTAAGTATTCATGTGTCATTACAAGGTTCATAGGATCATAAAGAGTATAGGGTTACCCATTTATTGGAACTAGAAATTTTGGATAAAAAATGGCTCAAAGTGTCCTAGGTTAAAGAAACATATGTTGTGAATCTAGTGCATACATTAGACAGCTTGATCAATAAGAGAGTCAGAGAAGGATGGAAGTTTATATCTTGTCGGATAGGATTATTTCATGTAGTAGAAGATCTAGGTATTAGTGCCTTTTTATGCATAATGGAAGTTAAGGAATTTTCTAAATTTATAAATTCCTTCCATTTAAAATCTAAAATTTAGAATTATTATGGATTTTGTATTAGCATATCATCTCAATTTTCCATGACATATTTTTCCTGGATTGCATCCCCTCCAACTCGTATATTGATATATATTATTTCTTTCTTATCCTCATATATGTATTATCCTACATTGAGTGAAAGTTTCATGAATGAATCCATGTTTGATATTGTCCACCTTCCTTGTTCCACCCAATATCACTTGTTCATTCTATAGGATACTAGGAAAAGCCTTCCAATTTTTACCTCATCAGGAGTTGATCCTAAAGTGTTGAATAAGACAACTGAGAGGGGGGGGGGAATCAATTGTAACAAATTTAACCTTTAAATCATTCACCAAAACAAATTCTTAAAATTGCTTAAAATGATTAAACATTAGGTGCAAGCGCAGAAACTGAAAACCATCACACAAACACAACAACACCAAATTTACGTGGAAAAGCAAATACGGGAAAAACCACAGTGAGGATTAATTCACAGTATAGATAATATCAAAACCAATTACAAAGGCTCACTGCCAAAACAAGGACTCACTATCCAGATTAGGACTCACTTTCCAATAGGGCTAACCACCCAGAGGGCTCACTTCCACAGAGATACAAAGAAGATAGAAGAGATATGTTACAAAGAGAAGACAATCTCAATGCAATAGATATTTCCACCATAATTTTCTCAACCGCTTGTAGACATGCATGAATGATAGAGTACAATTTCAGCTCACTGCATCCAAAAACTCAACATTTAGATTTTGTACTAATCTACCACACTTTCATCACACACACCCACCGATTCACATCTATTTTGCATCTATTTGCTCTATTTCTTTGCACTTATCTCTTGTCCTCTTTCACCACTAACTCATCCTCTATTTATACCATCTTCAAATTTGAAACATATCCAAATTAGGTTGGTGCCAAAACATCCTAGGGTGGAATTAGAATGAGGGAAACCCAAACATAGGCTTGATGAGGACCCAAATAGGTCCAACACGCTTCATCAACTTCAAAGATAGTGTGCAACACAAGGTCATCCAAACCAGTGTAAAACACAAAGAACAATCAAGCACAATCCTTCCAAATAACGAAATTATCTTCAAACCTATCATAACAACTTAACTCTAGAACCACAAGTCATAAGACTTAACCAAAGAGAAATCCGGACCAACAAAATTTCTCTTGGACCTCAGCCAGATACACAAAAAACCATAGTTCACAATTGGTGAGCACAACTTGCATTGTACAATGAATCAAAAGCCATGAATCTAGATATAATAGCTTCCAAGAAACATGATCAACATATATGAACCAAACAAACATAGGAGAAAATCTCAGAGAAAAACTCGGAGCAACCACTGAACACCTGTAACCTTTCTTCAATACAATTTTCTCAATATCCTCGACATGAACAACCAATAACCTACATCCATGACATCAATGACAACAGTAACCAGTTGACATCAATGACAACACCTTCATTCTTGCAACAATCTCCCCCTTTGTCATTGATGGCAACACATGGTGTGAAAAACCATCAAAGACAACATACTAGCTCTGAATACACTTCTCAAGATTTTTCTCCCTATTTCTCCCCCTTAGTAAATAATCTTTTTCACAATCTTCCTCTCCTCTTTTTCACAATCTTCCTCTCCCCCTTTGACATCAATGGAAAAGAAAAAAGATATTTTATATTGATTTCCCCTTTGACATTAAAAAAAGAATACTCTAACAATGACAACACATGACACTACCTACTCCCCCTGAGAGGTAGCCACCAAAACATCAGTCCAAAAGAAAGATAAATCCATTCAAGAAATGATACCTAATAGATATGCATATAGTTCAAGAAAGGAGGGGCAATGACCCCTAACTTCTCTTGGAGATACTCAAAAGTATCTTTAGGAAGAGCCTTCATAAATATATCATCAATTTGATCCTTCATCGAAACATACTCAAGCTTCACTTCATTCTCCATGACCTTCTCTCTCAAGAAATGATACCTGATAGATATATGCTTTGTCCTCGAGTGCTTCACTGGATTCTTTGAAATGTTAATTGGACTTGTATTATCACAAAAGATAGAAATAGGATCATCATATACCACTATGATATCTTTCAATGTTTGTTTCATCCATAGAACTTGTGTATAGCAAGATGCAACAACAATATGCTCAGCTTCAGCAATAGACAAGGAAATTGAATCTTTCTTTTTACTCAACCATGCCACCAATCTGCAACCAAGAAAGAATGCACCACCACTTGTACTCTTTCTGTCATCTACACATCTAGTCCAATCTGTATATGTATAAGAACTTACTGTAAAGTCAGTATCCCTAGGATACCATAACCCATAATCTGGAGTGCCATTCAAATATATGAATATTATTTTAACAGTAGAAACATGTGTTTCCTTAGGATCTTCTTGAAATCTATCCACAAGACAGACAACATGCATAATATCCAATCTAGTACCAATCAAATACAATATTCCAAAAATCATATATTTATATTTTCTCTGATTATCCTTAGGTGAATCATCATCTTTACCTAATTTGCAACCAGTCACCATACGAGTGCATACCAGTTTGGAACCATCCATCCCAAACTTCTTCAACATCTCTTTCACATACTTAGACTGTGAAATAAAAATTCCTTTCTCTGTTTGATTAATTTGCAGCCCAAGAAAGAAATTCATTTCTCCAAACATGGACATTTTTTAAAAAAATTGCATCTCTTCTGCAAACATCTTACACATAGTCTCATTTCCTCCAAAAATAATGTCATCAACATATACAACTCCAATCAATATTTTATCATTTTCAATTTTAAAATATAGTTTACTATTTGTCATACTTTTGTTGAAACCTTGTTGAATCAAATACCTTTCTAACCTTGCATACCAAGCTATAGGAGCTTGCTTCAATCCATAAAAATATTTCTTTAATTTGTACACCATATCCGGTTGATCTGACAACTGAAATCCTTTTGTTTGTTCCATGTAGACCTCTTCTTCTAGCTCACCATTCAAAAATTCAAACTTGACATCCATCTAATAAACCTTGAAATATTTATGAGAATCAAATTCTAAGAACATCCTTATAGCTTCGATTCTTACCAATAGAGAAAAATTCTCCTAAAAATATATTCCTTCTACTTGTGAGTAACCTTTACACACAAGCCTTTCTTTGTTTCTAACCACTTCTCCATTCTCATTCAACTTATTTATGAATACCCACTTTGATCCAATAATGTTTTTGTCTACCAATCTTGGGACCAATTCCCAAGTTTGATTCTTCTAAATCTGCATAAGTTCTTATTTTATAGCTTCCATCCAATGTTCATCTTTACATGCTTCACTTACATTCTTCAGTTCAATCTCAAAAATTAAACATAGATTTACCTCACCAGCAGCAACTCTACTTCTTGTCAATACTCCTTTTGTCTTGTCTCTAATGATATGACTTTATGAATGATTCTTATGCACATATTTATGTGTCTTAAGGAACACCATTGGAGCTTCTTCTTCTCTTTCATTTTCTTCATTCTACTTCTATTGCTCATTTGTTTCTTGTTCTTCCACAATTTCTTCAATTCTTACACAATCAGGTTCATCAAATACATATCCATCCACATCAATTGAATTTTTCATTGCTTCATCAACATTGACATTTGCACTTTCTACAATCTTTCTCAGTCTTTTATTGAAACATCTGTAAGCTTTTCTTTTAGTTGAATATCCAAGAAAAATTCCTTCATCACTTATTGCATCAAACTTTCCTAAAGTTTCTTCATCTCTTCTAATATAACATTTGCTTCCAGATACCTTGAAGTACTTAACAATAGGAATTATTCCACACCATAGCTCATAGGGGGTCTTTGTATTTTTTTCTCTTGCTTGAACTCGATTGAATACATAAACAGAAGTATGAATAGCATCTCTCCAGTAAACTTCCAGTAAACCAGCCTCAACAATCATTGATCTAGCAGCCTCTTGAATTGTTTTGTTCTTTCTTTCAACAATTCCATTCTGTTGAGGAGTTCTCAGAGCAGATAATTGTCTTTTTATTCCATGCACTTCACAAAACATATTAAACTCATGGGAGGTGAATTCTCCACCTTTGTTAGACCTTAAGCATTTTATCCTCAAATTTATTTCATTTTCAACCATAGCTTTGAATGTCTTGAATCTATCTAATGCATCAAAATTCTCTCTAAGAAATGTAACCCATGTATATCTAGAATAATCATCAATCAAAAGCATAAAGTACATTTCACCTTGTATACTTCTCACTCTTGTAGGACCATAGAAGTATGTATGAATTAAATCCAATAGTCTAGTAGTAGATTGTTCCTTTGATCTGTAATGGCTTTTTGCTTGCTTTCTAAACTGAAAATTCCTGCAAATAACATTAACCGACTTTGTAATCCTTGGTAAATATCTCATGGCTTGAACTGCACTAATCCTTTCCAAGTTATCAAAATTCATGTGACACATTCTTTGACGCCACAACCAACTATCATTAATCTAATTCATAAAGCATCGTCCATCATCACCCTTAAGTTGATAGATATTTCGTTCAGATTTCTTTCCTACAACAATCATTGATTCAAATCATTTCCTGATCTCACATCTATCATCCTCAAATACAAGATTATATCCTTTATTGCACATCTTTTCAACACTCAAGAGATTATGCCTTAAACCCTTAACATAGTAGACATCATCAGTATTATGCTTTCCATCAAAACTTACTAAATCTATCCCATAAATTTTAGCACTAGTATCATCTCCAAACATAACCAATCCTCCATCATATTTTTCAAGTTTAACAAATTTACTCTCATAACCAATCATGTGATGTGAACAACCACTGTCAACAACCTAATAGTTCTTTTCCTATTTAGCATGTAGGGCAAAGATTACACGACCTTCATTTTTCTCCTTTTTCAGAGGGAATTCCTTCACCTATTTTTTAGAATTAGCAGAAGTAGGTTCACCTTTTACAGCCAAGAACAAGCATTCATTGTCATCAAGGTCTCCATAATCAGATTCCTCATCAAATTTACTAGCATCCTCATTCACATAATATGCTATGTTGATCTTCTTACCTTTCTTTTCTTTCTCATATCTTTTTTTATTCATCTTAGCTCTTTTCAGACACTTTGCAATGTAATGACCTATTCTTCCACAACTAAAGCATTTAAAGGGTAACTTACCTTCATACTTGTCGAATCCTTTCCTCATCCTTCTCGAAAAGTTAGCTTCTACATCATCAATATTTTCTTCATTCGGATCTTCAGATTTTGTAGCATTAAAAGCAATCTTTGATTTGAATGCATTTCTCAAATTCCACTTTCTCATCTCAAAAGATGTCAAATATCCCAACAACTGATCTTTAGTGTAAGTCTTGTACTCTATATTTTGTTCAATAGCACATAACTTTTCACTGTAATCATCAGGGAGAGTTCTAAGAATCTTCTTTACAATCCTGGTTTCATCTATAGTAGCACCAAGTCCTCACATTCCAGCTACTACCTCATCCAATCTTTGTACATAAGCTTTAACATTCTCATCTTCAGACATATGTAGGAGCTCAAACTGTGTCTCCAAATTCTATAATTTTGCCTCTTTGACCCTTTCATCACCTTCATGCACCTTTTCCAAATCATCCCAAACTTCCTTAGCAGTCTTCAGATTCTAGACTTTAATCAAGTCAAAATGTACAAGACTATTCTTGAAAATGTACTTCACCTTAATGTTCGCTTCATGTGCCTTGATCTCATTAGTCGTACTTAGACCATTAGCAAGAGGAGTGTAAGGATTCTTGTAAGCTTTCTCCACATCATATCCACAATACTCTAGATATTCTTCCATCAGTATTTTCTAGATAGCATAATTAGTTCCATTGAACCTCATATAATCATGAGTAACTTTTCCAGCCATCCCAAACCTTCCTTAAGTGGTTAAGCTCTTCTCCAAGGAACCAAGCTCTGATACCAATTGTTGAATAAGATAACTGGGAGGGGGGGAATCATTTGTAACAAATTTAACCTTTAAATCATTCACTGGAACAAATCCTTAACACTGCTTAAAATGATTAAACATTAGGTGCAAGTGTAGAAATTGAAAGCCATCACACAAACACAACACCAGATTTACATGGAAAACCCAATAAGGGAAAAACCATGGTGAGGATTAACTCACACTATACATAATATCAAAACTAATTACAAAGGCTAACTTCCTGAGAAACAAAGCTCACTACCAAAACAAGGACTCACTATCCGAATCAAGACTCATTGTCCAATAGGGCTAACCACTCGATGGGCTCACTGCTACAGAGATACAAAGAAGATAGAAGAGATATGTTACAGAGATAAGACAATCTCAATGCAACAAATATTTCCACCACAATTCACTCAACCACTTGTAGACATGCATGAATGATAGAGTACACCTTCAGCTCAATGCATCCAGAAACTCAACATTTTGACTTCGTACTGATTTTCCACACTCTCATCACACACACCCACTGATTCACATCTATCTGCTCTATTTCTTTGCACTTATCTCTTGTCCTATTTCACCACTAACTCATCCTATATTTATACCATATTCAAGTTTGAAACATATCCAAATTTGACCATCCATCAATAAATTCAAATTAGGTCGACGCCAAAACATCCTAGGGTGGAATTAGAATGAGGGTGACCCAAATAGGTCCAACACGCTTCATCAACTTCGAAGATAGTGTTTAACACAAGGTTGGACAAACCAATGTAAAACACAGAAAAATTAAGCATAATCCTTCCAGATATCAAAATTATCTTCAAAATGATCATAACAACTTAACTCTAGAACTGCAAGTCATAAAACTTAACCAAAGAGAAATACATACCAACAACATTTCTCCTGGACCTTAGCCAGGTACATAGAAAACCACAGTTCACAACTGGTGAGCACAAATCGCACTGTACAATTAATCAGAAGCCAAGAATTTGGATATAGTAGCTTCCAAAAAACATGATCAACATATCTAAACCACACAAACATAGGAGCAAATCTTGGAGAAAAACTCAGAGCAACCACTAAACACCTGCAACCTTTCTTCAATACAATTTTCTCAATATCCTTGACATGAACAACCAATAACCTGCATCCATGACATCAATGAAAATAGCAACCAGTTGATAACCAATTGAATAGTTGACATCAATGACAACACCTTTATTCTTGCAACATAAATATTATAGCATAAAATGATTCATGTTGACAAAAGAAACATAATAAGCCATGCAAGTTAAAAATATAAAAAATTCTATTGCATTTTCTATCCTTTTGTGATTATACCTCACATCTTAAGCTATTTGCATGGGGGTAGAGAAAGGTAGATTGAGAAAAAATCATAGTAATCCAATATTTAAAAGCATAAAAAATCTCAAAGAAAGTGGAATATTATTGGAATTTTGATTTTTCATTTCCAAGACAACATAAAATAGAACTATTAGTTTTTGAAAATGGATATGCATATATGACCCAATCACCCATCTCATGACACTATGTGGAATGAAAACATAAGTATAACTCATTTCCAATCAATTTTTCCTTTGTGGAAGTGTTTAGTGAGATTCCTAGGACCTCCTTTATGTTTCCCTTTGGTAGTTAAGTTGTTTACTAAGTGGATGCAACTTTCCACTATTGTGAAACTTATTTTTTTATTCAAGTTATGTATTTTCCTTTTTACTTTAGTTCACCCAAGTGAAATCCACCTCAATGAGTATTCAAAATGTCTTGTAAATAGGTGTCCACCCTTGTGAATGAATTATTGTTGGAAGGGGTGAACACTTGTTTAAAATTACCTTTCATAAGCCTTTGTGTACACTTAAAATAAATTTAGTTATGCTATTTTTTCTTGAGTTGGTGATTTTTTAGCTAAGTTATCTTTATTTTAATTGTTGTACTCTCTTCCAATTCTTAAATTTGAAAATCATTCTTTGTTATTTTGATGATCCAACTTCTTATGAATTTTATCAAAACTCCTTTGTAAACTCTTGTGAAATTTTTCCAACAACTTCAAGGATTTTACATATTTTTAAATAGATTATACTTCATTTTTTAAGTCATCTATAGCCTCTAGGATCTTCACAAAAAGTAAAATTAGTTAGTTCTTAATGTAGTATAACTTTCATGCTTCTTGTAAACAACATTGCATATAGTTACAACTTATCCTTTATTTTAGTCTAGTTTATTTTTTGTCTTCCCCTTTCCTTTCACAAAAGAAGAATTCACCCATAGTTGAAGGAGAGGAGGATAGAAAATCAACTAGGCCTTTGAGGACAACTACCTATCTCCAGCTTACTCCAAGCCTAGGATATTGTTGATCCCAAGTGTGGGATTCCATTAAATTTGATTCAATAAGAGTTGTAGACATGTAAAATTGACCTAACACTTATCACACACTTTAAATGAAATTTTAGCATCATCGACATCATTATCATCTAATATCACTGCATCTCACATCAAAAGCATCAAAAGTCCTAAAAACCATAATTTCCTCTATTAATTGAATAAAATGACATTATTTAATTAATTCATTTTTTCATCATTTTCAACCAATTAAATGAATTTTATTTATTTAATAAAGTCTTAATCTAACTTTATTTCCTCTTGATTAATTAAATAACATCAATTATTTGATTATGTCACTAGTTCACTTTATTCCCCTAAGTCAATTAAATTATTAAAACATAATAATTTAATTAAATAACTTTTCCCTAAATTTGAATAATCAAATTTAATCATTCAAAACATCATCAAAAATCAAATAAAAAAATACAACTTTGTTTACAAAAGTCAAACTTGATTTGCACATTCAACTCAAAAAAAATAATTAATTATTCTCACCCACTTTCATGATTGAGTAAATTACAAACAACCAATTGCTCATTCTGATTGCCTGACTAATCCATCTATTTCCTAAAAGATCAATCTATTCTTCAATCCCATAGATTATTCAATCTATTTCTTCAATCACACTAATTATGTAATCAATTTGCACAGATTATTCCCATCTAAATCCTCTCAACATCTTTCAACCGCTGATCAATATATTTTACTACGTGATCCAAAGCGTTCATTTTGAAACACAAAATCTATATAACAACCATCTTTCTTCTAAAAAATGATTGGAGAATCAACCTATTTTATACAACGAAGTAATGCCAAGATCTTAATCGACATTGGACAAAGCTTCAACACACATCTTTTATCAACAAATGCACGTTCTTCAAGCTTTTGCAAGCAACAATGGAGACTTCACATTAATACGAAAAACCCAACATCTTTGCGAACACACTCTGACACTGGATGGTAAAGCTATTTCAATTTGAATTCATTGTTTTTACTTTTTGTCAATTTTGTTCTTGAATTCTTAATATTGTAGTTTCATTTCGTGAGTAACGGGCATTAATCATTAATTTATTTATTTTTATATTAGTTTTTATCCATCAATTTGATTGCATTCACATGATCCTAATTTAACCCTTACACATTTTGGCACGCTCGGTGGGACCACGGTCCTTAGCACTAATCATTCTATGAGAAAATTTTGAAGTTGCGGGTTTTGAAAGCGCACTAGAGAAATCTTCATGCACAGGTTCTAGAAGATTTTTGCACTTGACTCCATGGTTTTAGCACACTTGACATGTTTTTTGGTGCTTATGACTTTTATCGTGCTTTTGCAAAAATGTAGGGGCACAATTGACTTTTTAGGCCACTTTTGCTTAAAAACAAAGGCCACTTTTGAATTTTTCTTGTGTTGTTGCTTTCTGATAGAAGCTACTTTTGAATTTTTCTTTTGCTTTTTCCCTGTTAAGCTTTGTCTAAAAAGCTAAAAGTTAATTCTCAATTTTCTAAGGCTAATGGGTACTTGATTTTGTTTGACAGGTGCTAATTTTTTTTATACAGGATTTGCAGAGGTATGAAAAAAATAATTAACACATTTATTGTAGAGAAGGTGAATGGTTGAAGATTTTAAATTTTCAAAGATTTCATAGTTAGAAAACTTTAAAATTGGTGCATAAAAATAACCCCACAAATGAACATTTCAATTGGTGATCTAAAATTAATTTCTCAAAGCTTTCTAGAATAGAAAATGCTTTCAATTGGTGCATAAAAAGAACCCCACAAACAAACATTTCAATTGGTGCTCTAAAATTGATTTCTCAAAGCTTTCTAGAATAGAAAATGTTTTCAATTGGTGCATAAAAAGTACCCCAAAAATGAACATTTCATTTTGGCGCTCTAAAGGGATTTTCCAAAGCTTTTTAGTTTAGAACAAATGATTCTTTTTGGTGCTCTAAAAACATGTTTGATTTTTATTGACCAAAATGCTTTTATTTTTTGTTGAAAAATGCACAATTTATTTTGTTGACCCTTAAGACGAGGTTTAGAACAAACACTTTGGTTGGTGCTTAAAAATGAAAAAATCAAATTCTTGTTTTGCAAATTGTGATATCCTTGTCTGAAATCTAGAACATTTCAATTTGGTGAACATAAAAAGAACCATTGCTATCTTGTACACTCTTCTAAATTTCATTTTACTTTTCTTTTTCCACTTTTTGAACTTAAAGAACATTGCGATGAAGTGTATTCTATGTATTCCGTGTTTGGAAAACTAGGTGACTATCCTCTCCCCTCGTGCCTTTTCGACAATCTTGGGTGACAAAAATCATCTTGAGTTTCACACATTGTTTTACTTCAAAACATACCTTTAGAGGGCCTACCTCCCAACTTGTGAGAGGAAACGACCCAAGCGGTACTTTTTTTTCGTTTTCTATATAAATTATTGTGGCTGTGAGGAAATTTCATCACCCACCTGGTGCAGATGCTCTATACCGATGAATGTCTCCCTCAGTATCTGTGTGATACGTAAAAACCTGCAAGGATGGGAGGCCTCTTAATTGAGTGAATCACCACATGTATATACACTATTTATCCCAAAACATGACTAAGAACCAATGTTTGTAGAATCCACCCCTTTTGTCCAAAGCATTCTCTGAAGTGGTGCATCAAAACTTTGATTATGAGAAGTTACTTACCAAGTCTAACTTATGGTTGAGCCTAAAAACCTCTCCATTTGTTGCATGTAAAATCATCCCTTCAGGGCATGAGGTAAGCCCATCTAGGAGGAAGTGTCTATCCCTAGGGTGTACTTTGTCTTCACAAAATTGCCAAAGATCCATTCAGATACTTGTAAACATCAAACTTTGTCTTGGATTAAAAAATGAACACATCAAAACAACCACTTAACATGGTTCTAAAATGGTAAACCCTTTTGACTTGGTGTGAATCCTTTGAAAAGAGCCATCTATTTACACTCCTAAAAGATATCTTAAAACAATATCTTTTGAAGGTTTCCGGATATTTAGGCTCACATTTCAAGTCGCATTAAGAAAAAAAAAACATTGGAAACTATAACTTTAGTATTTCTACTGCTATGAACTTTGAGTTTTCATGGAGGTAAACCTGCTTAAAAGTATAGACATTTAGGTCACATAAGTTTTGATTGTTGTGTCACATGATATCACTTGCCAAATCTTGAAATAGATCAAACAAAATCATCCAAAACTACAAAAAACATCCAAGTTGTTGCCAAATATTGAAACTAGAAAACAAAATTGAATAGAGCCTACTTTTGCTACTATTTTTGTCGCACTTGACCAAAAATTAGTCGCACTTGCCAAAAACAACTCAATTTTTCTCTCTATCTTATGACTACTGATGAGAATTTGTCACTTTTAAAAAACTTAGCACACTTGCTACAAAACTGGCCACACTTGATCTTTTTTCTCCACATTTGACAAAATTTTCCTAACACACTTGCCAAAAATCTAGCCACATTTTCCAAAACAACTCACTTTTGATGGTGTAATTCACCACATTGAGAAAGCTACACATAGAGGCCACACTTGAAATTTCCATTCGCACATGCTTTTCAAAACTTAGCGCACTTGACAAAAACTTGGTCGCAGTTGACAAAATTTGTCACTTTTTCTCAAAACTAGCCACTTTTTCCTCAAGGCTTATCGCTTTTGCTCTGTGTCCTGCTGAAAATAAAATAAAAAACATCCAAAACTGGTTACAAGATCCTTGTTGGAACGAAACAATTGGAATCCCCAAGATATGTCATATAAAGTTCTGTTATACCCCCTCTGTTTTGCTTTTTGGCTGGACAGTTTGTCCTTGTTTGCTTTGATGTGCTTTCTGGTTATTGAGATACTTTATCATGTGTGTGTTATTTGATCACTATTTATAGAGCGATAGTCTATTTGTGTGATGTGATGTATCTTATCTGATGCTTTATTTGACATGTTTTAATTGGTGTAATGAGGATTAGTTATTGTAACATGTTATTGCATGAGATTTGTTTATGATGGAACTGTCAGTCTATGATGAGTTTATTGGCAAAGGGGATGAGATTGCATCACTCACTTGCGAGTGCCCTACAATTCCATGATTTCCTCTTCACAGTGTGTTTAATATGTTATATATATGCATGTTCGATATACTCTTTGTTCGCAGGTCGACAGGTACAGGACATCGACTCCACCTGGTTTCACAGGTTTGAGCGTGTCCATTGGCCAACGGTATTCAATTGGGAGATAGTAGCTAGGTTTTACGTGTCAAGTCATCACCCTAGTCATAGTGTGTCGTTGGGTTTTAGTCGAGATTAAGTTGCTTCTTTGTTGTTCATCTCTCCTCAATTTTATTTAATTGCAAGTTAGAAAAGGTAAATAAATGGCTTCATGTATTTAAGTTGTTTATTAAATAAATCTAGTGATAATGTTAGAAATGTTATTTAATTTATTAATTAATTTAATTTAATTAATAAAATAATCTAATCTTGGATTAGATTTATTTTATTGATTAATTAAATTAATTGTGTTGAATTGATTAATTAAATTTAGTTGTGGAGTAAATAAATTAATCTATTAATTCATTAAGTGAATAGTTTAATTGTATTTGAAAAGTGCAAAGTGAATGATTTAAATCTATATTTGAAATTTAAATTTTGTTTTAAAGTATTAAAATGCAAATATCTTGTAAATTCTTGAATTAAAAGAATTAAATTTATTTGAAAAGGAATTTTGTTTTAAATTATTAAAAGTAAGATATTTTGTAAAATGTTGACTAAGTGTGGAGAATAGGAATGAAGATATGATTTTTTATTTTGAAAAAAAAAAGAAAATATCTGGGATATTTTTTTGGGGAAGGTTGACTAAATTTGGGGAAGTTTTTCATTTTTGAAAAAAAATTGTTGTTCAAAGGAAAAAGGAAGGTATTCTTGTTTGGATTATGCATTATTGGAATTTAGGTGAGGATTTTGGAAAAGCTTTGGAAAAATCACCTTGCAGGGAAGCTCAACTTGCTTCTTCAAACTCTCCTTCAAGCTTCAAATTATAGGTTCCCCTTGTTTATTGTTTTGGAAATTTGCATTTTCAATTCGAAAACTTGTTTGGAAACATTTTTGAAAAATCCTGTTGAAATCTTGAAGAAATTTAGATGTTTGTAGAAAAACAAAAACTTACAACTGAAATTCTCAAGTTTAACAATAGAAAATATAGAGAGGAACAAAAGAAATCTTTTTGAAAACTTCTGTGTTTAGATTCAGAAATTCTTCTGTGTTTAGGTTTTGAAATTATTCAGAAATTTAGAATCAAGAAATTTTTTTTTTTTTAAATTTTTGTAGGAAAAATTTGTCCAATCTGTCTGTTAAATGAAATTTTTGTGTGTATCTATATACATATATATATACAACTCCTGTGTATTTTTATTTGGGAAACTTTTCCCTGTTGGAAGGAAAATTTCTATCAAAATTGTGGTTTCTAGAAAAAAACCAGAAACAAAGTATGTATGTGTGTCTGTTTTTTCTTTGTTTGAGATAAAAGCAAATAAAAAAAATATAAATAAATTAAATTTTATTTATTTATTAAGTGTGGCAAGGGAGGGGGCAGCCATGGCTGCGCACAACCCACGCCCCAGTGAAGGGGCGTTGCTGTGGCAGCGCTCCCCACACCCTGTGTGGGGGAAGCACTGCCATAGGCAACGCTGACCTCCACAGGGGAGGCTGGGCACAGCCTATGGCTGCATCCCCTCTCCCTTTGGGGGCCCATGGGGCCATCAATAATTCATTTTTTTAAAATTTAAATTTTGTTTTTTTATTATTATTTTATTTTATTTTATATTATATATATTATATATAATATTTTATATATTATATATATATTATACATAATAAACATGTATTATATACATAAAATATATATATTATATATTTTAAATAATTGGGAGTTATTTCAATTAGTAGGAATATAAAATGTTTTTTAAAAAAATATATATTTAAATGATATTTAAATATTTAAATATATGGATTTTAAGATGATTATTCTATTATCATAGATTGAAATGAAATTTATTTTTATAATAATTTTTTTTATTTAAAAAGTTGATTTTTATTATTTTGTGTAATTGGAGAAAATAGAATTAGATTATTAGTTTAAGTTCCTTAACGTTGCCAATGTAATTTTAATTACTGTTGAGTAGTTGCAAATAATGTTGATTATTTTTATTTGATTACATGCAATATGTTATAGCCTTGCTTGGATTTAAGAAATCCTAAAGTAGGTTATTGAATTGTCAGTTGTCCTTTCATCATGATCTCTCTCTCATTCTTGATGTTGGGCAAAAGGAATTAATAGTTTTTTGAAATGATTTATCTTGAAAAGAAGAAATGGTTATTATTATTATTATTATTATTATTTGAAAAGAAGAAATGATTTATTGATTTGTTCTGAATAGAAGAAGTAACTGTTTTATTTTATTATTATTTAAAAGCAATTAAGGAATTGAACATATGGTTTAAATTTCATCTTTTGTCTGAAAGAGACATTATTAAGTCAGTTTTATTAAGGCAATAAATTATTGAATGTTAATGAAGGAAGTGGATTTAGGAAATCCAAATATAGATTTAATTCCTATTTTATTTCCGTTCTTGAATGTACACTTCTTCTGTTTTCACTTTGGGGAAGTTGATTAGAAGGGTTGTTAAGTCTTCCAGAAGGGGTTTAACTTTTGGGGTTGTTGTATTTTGTTAGTCAACCTTTGTATTGTCTTGGGTAGTGCTTATAGTTGTATCCTGATGTTTTACCTGGTTTTCACGAACGAGATTGGTTTATGTGATTTGTGTCTCCTTTGGATTAGGAGTGGTTTATGTGGTTGTGCCTCCTTTGGAAGGAGTGGATTATGTGTTTTGTTGCCTCCAGTGCTTGGAGAGGGGTTTGAATTTTGTTGCCTCCAGTGTTTGGAGTGAGTTTTCATTTTATGTTCCTTCTAGAGTTGGAGTGATTGTTTATCTAGTTTGTATGCACTTGGGATTCCCTTGGTGATTGATTTTTTTTGGTATGTTGTCAAGTAGAAGAGTGGCTTTTGTTAGGCACCAGAGCCCAAAGATCTAAATTGGGTAACCTTCAGAGGTGGTTTAATCAAGTGATAACTAAAACAATGTACTTAGAATTTTGAGTAGTATTTCACATTAATCAAGATAATTTAGCCTCACTCATAGACGCAAGTGCTCGTATAGACTTGGGATGAGTGGGAAGGCCTGGAATGGCAAGGTCATCTATCTTGTCTTTACGAGAGGTATTTGATTCCACATGAGTGAGTATGGGGGCCGGGATTTGGTAGAGGCCACCAAGACAACTCATAGTGGGGGACGAAGCCTATGAAGATTCTGAGAGGATATCCCATGTTGAGCTGTGTGATGACACTCTTTCTACGACAATAGTTGGTATTTGGTTATATGTGTATGGTCTTCTTAACATACTCGAACTGTTTTATTTCTGGAAGCAATGTGACTTATGTCAGTGATGTTAGATTTGTACTTGTGGTAATTCTTATGGTTGTGTGGTTCATGTGATTGGTTGTGTCAGTGTGAGTTAGCCTGTGTCTAGAGGTTGATGGTATTGTATAGGATTCCTTGTTACTGTCTCCTAGCACAGGGGGTGAGCCTTCGGGTAACACGTGGTTGGGTGGAACGTGCACCTTAATCTGTTGGATCTTCTTCTTGTTCGTGTGGATGAGATTTCCAGTTGGAGAGCACGTGGAATCCAGATTCTTTTCATGCTTTATTCATTTCAGTTGATAGTGTATTTTATTACCCCTCATTTGTTATCGAGGTGGAATTGTGTAATATGTAATCATGTTGATTGGATTTACCTCATTCGGGGAATGAGAGTTGTAATCTTATTGTTAAAATATTGTTATTTGGAAATATGTGGTATCTCTTATGCTTGAATGTAATTTATCATGTATGGAATTTATGTGTTTCTTAATTCATTAAGTAATTAAATGTTATGGTTTCAATTCATGTTTCTTGTTTGGGTTTTAAGTAATCTCAGTCTCGTAACCTTAGAGGTTGTTGGCAATGGGTAGTGAACTTGCATGTTATTTGTTCTTAAACAAAAAAAAAAATTAGCATGCTTGAGTAGTTAATTGCAACATCCTCTAGGGTTGCGTGGTGGGGCGTTACAAGTTCTTCATCCATTTTCAACACTCCATCCTACTTTTGGAAATCAAAATCAAAACAAAAAAACTTGGATTATTTCCTCACCCACACTTCTAAGATATCAATAGTTTCTTGAACCTCAAGGCTAGTTCAAGTAAGCTTTTTCGCAGCATATCCTCGAGAAGAAGAATTGAAATATCAATCCAATCCTTTCAACATTTTGAGTTTCGAGAATAGTTTCATCTTAAAAAATTGCTCAAACCTTAGGGTCTTGAGAATCACAACAACCATATCAAAAACACCAAAACTTTCACCTTATGACCATTTGGCATCTAGTTGCTCCAGTTTAACAAACAAACCTTACACCAGCTATCAGACAACAAAACTTTGAGTTGATTGAAGGAGAAAAAATAGACATAGTCAGTAGTTTTAGGAGCTTCATATTTGAGACAAAGGAAATACCAAACCAATGGAGAAACATAGCCAACATCCTAGATAAATAAGAAGAGAAAGAGGATCTCATGACTAGGAGACCTATATTACCACCTCCTACATGGCAATAGGTATCCATCCTTCATGATCTTTGGAAAGAAAAAAATCCTCAAATGAAAATCCATATTCTTCCTTTTAAAGAGGCACCATAGTTCAACATATATCAAGAGATGCACCTTGAAGATTTACCACAACCGAGACACCTTGGTAAGAAATTTTTATGCTCGCTTTTTAAGGAGTGAACCAAATAGGCATATCCAATTTGAGCCTGTATTTCCACCTCTCGCATTGCAATAGACACCACCTTTCAAAAATAGAAAATCCCAAAAAACAAATGTGATTTCATTTTCCTTAAAATAGAAAATCCAAAAACAAAAGCATTCTTTCTTTCCATAGTTAGGAGTCGCAAAATGTTCACAAAAGCTTAGCAATTATTTATGACAATTACGATATCACAACATAAAAAGAACATGGAAGTAAACAAAAGCAACACCAACATACCCCAAACAAACACCAAAAACAACAAAAGTGTCCCATGTGGCTATAGGCCAAGTGACCTTGAAACACCTCAAAAGAGACCCACATTCAATGCAACACCTAGTGAGGAAGACATAATTTGTAGACAACAAAAAGCAATAGAAAGAGAAAACAAGAACCCAAAGGATATGGTTATAGAGGAAGTGGATAGTGAGGAAGAAATAAACGATGAAGAACTATTTCAATATTCAAACAATCTCTCCTCAAGTTGATGGAAACTACTAAGAAAGGATCCAAATGCTTGCTTCTTCAAGTTAGCACAAAGTGGTGCTAAATTTCCAATAGAATTTAACATGGAAGCTCTTAAATATCCTCATCTCATTCCCTTAGGAGATAACTCAGACATGAGACAAATACCTAAGACATTGGAGATTCCAAACATGCCACCAATCTTCTCAGAAGGAAATGATCAACCAGTGGAAAACCCCTTGTATAGAAAACAACTCAAATCAAACAAGTGACAATTGCCCAACAATATCAAGGAGGTCCATCCCAATATGTACCACAAAGAAACAATTCACCACCAGGACAATATGTGCCTTAAAACACCTCATTTATTGATCCTTCCAAAAATGTACCAAATCAGCAAGGGAAATTTCCACAACAATACCATCAACAAGGTGGGTAATATGGTCCCCTTCCCAACCAACAGTACCAACAACAAGGTGTGCCATAGGGTACCATTTCCCATCAACAAGGTGGATCATATGGTCCCCTTCCCAAACAATAGTACCAACAAAAAGGTGTGTCATAGGGTAGCCTTTCCAATCAAAAAGGTGGGCCACATGGTCCCCTTCCCAATCAATAGTACCAACAACAAGGTGTGTAGCAAGGTACCCTTTCCAATCAACAAGGTGGGCCACATGGTCCCCTTCCTAATCAACAATACCAACAACAAGGTGTGCCACATGGTACCCTTCCCAATTTGTCCCATCAACAATTTATCCTGCCAATGCACTATCAGGGTGGCCTTCAAAAAAATTCTCCCAACAATAAGGTGTGCCACAAGGTACCCTTCCCAATTCATCCCATCAATAAGGTATCCCACCAACGCACTATCAGGGTAGCCTTTAGAACAATTCGCCCCAACAACAAGGTGTGCCATAGGGTACCCTTCCCAATTTGTCCCATTAACAAGGTAACCCACCAACGCACCACCAGGGTAACCTTCAGTACAGCTCACCCCAATAATAGGGTATACCGCTAACACACTACCAAGGTACCCCTCCTCAACAACAACAAGGAGCTAACCCTCCTTACATTCAACAAGGAGATAACCCTCCTTACATCCTACAAGGAGATAACCCTCCTTACATTCAACAAGGATTTAACTCTCCTTCCACCCATCATGGTTACCAAGGTCCCTTACATTCACAATACCCAATCTATGACCAAAACATGGTAGGATAACAAGGTCACTACACGCAGGATTCCCAAGAAAACATACCAAAAAAAAAAATGGAAATACAACTACAAGCATGAATAAAAGAATATTAGACATGTAGGTAGGGAAACCAAAGAAGACTTATACCCTTCAAGATATATGTGTATTTCCTTTTGATCGTTCCATCACTATGCTTCCCTTTCTGAAGAAATTTGAAATACCAAAGTTTGAAAAATATAAAGCAAAAGAAGATCTAGTAGAACATGTGAGAGATTTCTTTGTAGCATGCATGGAGGTTCAAAACAATTATTCCTACCTAATGAGGCTCTTCCCATGTAGTCTTACTGGTCACACCATGGAATGGCTCACCCATCTACCACCATGAATTAAAAGCTTTGATGAATTGACTACCAAATTCATAACCCACTTCTCATTCAATATAGAACAAGACATCACCATCACAGATCTATAAAAGATTAAGAAGAGTCAAGGAGAATCTGTTACCTTCTACCTATAGAGATGGAGACATAAGGCTAGTAGGTGCAAGTGGCCTATTCCTGACAAGGAGTTGGTAGACATATTCATTTCCAATCTCCAAGTAGAACCAACTTACCATGCTATGTACTACAAGATTTGAAGAGGCCATTGAGAAGGGATTTCACATAGAAAGGGCCCTCATGGCAAGAGGAGTGATCAAGATAAACAACCCAAGAGACAATTCTTCTAATTCAAATGAGAAACCTAAAATTTGGGCCAAGAACAAAAATGTTACAAACAATGGGGTAGTGGATGCTAGAGTAGTATGGAATATACAAAATCCTAATGTACCTCGAAAACAACCTCAAGTGGCACAAACAAGCTATACTCCTAATAATGCATAAAACAATCAACTTACTTGTCCCCAAAACAATTAAGTAGTCAATCAATAAACAAATTAGGGAGGGTAACAGAGGCAATACAATTAACTAGAAAGGAAGTTAATTGTATTAGGAGAGTCACTTGAGATCGTCATGTGTAAACTAGTGCAACAAAACCTCATCAAGGTCAATGATCACCCAAACTATGAGGAGCCAAGCTTCAAAACACCATGGTACAATAAGAAGGATTTATGCGACTTCCATAAAATCAAAGGACATACCAAAAACAACTGCATGAGACTCAAGCACATCATACAAAACTTGATAGACAAGGGAGAAATGGATGTCGAACATCAACTTGGAAAAAAAGACCTCCAGATATACACAAATCCAATTTTGAACCATACTAGGAAGAATGACAAAGGAAAGGACCAAGACTATCACAATGCTAACTACACTTATGGTGACATAGTTCTGGGTACCCTCTCTCAAGCAGATGACACTAGGGTAGATATAGTGACTATACAGGGTGGAGACAATGACTATAACATAACAACCCATCAATGGAGAGTTATAATAGAGGAAGCCCCACCTAAGCCCACGACCAAGTCATCAAATGACTACAACATTGTGGAACAACTAAAGAAGACTGTTGCCTTGATCTCAATCCTAGAATTGCTAAAACTATCACCCAGACATAGGGAGATACTAGAAAAAGCATTAGAAGCATCAGTCCCTAACAACCTCAATCCAGATCAGTTCAAAGTCATGGTTGGAAAAATCACAACCAATCACCATTTAGTCTTTTCCAAGAAAGACCTTCCACAAAAGTCATTCCACAACCAATCTCTCTACATAGAAGTTGGTGTCCATAAAAACATGGTCAAACGAGTGTTGATAGATAATGGTGCAAGTCTAAACATCTGTACCTTGAAATTTGTGAAACAGTTGGGATATTATGACAATGTGATAGAAAAAGAAAAGAGCATTAGTATAAGGGCCTATGATGACCTTGAAAGGAATTTAGAAGGAACAGTCAAGCTACCAATGCAGATAGGACCAGCCACCACAGAAACCAAATGTCAGGTACTTGACCTTGCGTTACCTTATAACCTCCTCCTAGGATACCCTTGGATTCATGCATTACAAGTAGTTCCTTCAACCTTTCACCAATGTCTAAAGTTTCCTCACGGAGGAAAGGAGGTGGCATTATATGTCGATCCTAAACCCTTCCACTTTTGTGCAAAATTGGAGAAGTATAATAAATCCAACATATACCTAGCAATGACATATCCTTTCATTCATTCTCATATGTTGACCCTTCCACACTACCAATCAACCTCAATCAAACTAGCACCAATTGAGCAACCAAAGACAGAAACCAAGGTTCAAGTACTTGACAAGGGTAATGTGAATTATCACCTCAACCAAGCATTTTGCATTGGCATGCTTCCACCAACACCCAAGGTTTATGGAGGCCTGAAGGAGATCAAATATGTTCAAATAGTACAAATAATAGCCAAACCCACAATTTTCACTAAGTGGGGAGATATGAAGGATGAAGAGATATTAAAAGAATATTTGCCATCAATGATCTACAAAGAGGACCAAAAGGAGCTAAAATAGCCACAAGCCCTTCTAATTGACCCTAATAGTAAAGGCTATCAGTTAGCTAAAAAAATGGGAAATAGTAGAATAGGAGGCCTTGGACTACACAAACAAGGAAGATGGGAGCTTATCATAGTGGATCAGAGAAAGAAAAATATGGGACTAGGTTATGATTCAAAAGATGTGGTTACTCCAAAAACTGGGCGTACCTCTTTTACGAAATTAGTGCCTTCTACTAGCATTAAGACATTGGATACATACTGTATATGCATAAAAGTTGTCATATCATTTAATCCTGGCATTTAATTAAATATTTATTATTTAATTAATTTCTTTCTTAATTCCTCTACATATAAATAAATTTAATTTATTTATTTATATCGTTCACCTACTTTATTCTTCCACTTTAATTAAATAAATTCATTTTATTTAATTACCACTTTCTTAAGTCCACTTAATTAAAAAAATAAATATCATTGTTTTTTTAAATTAATTATCACATTTAAGTTTAATTAAATCTTTAATTTAATTGAATTTAATTCCCTTTCTTCTAAAATTAATTAAATATGCTTATTTAATTAATTTCACATGTCACTTTCCAAATCTTAATTAAATATTTTATTTAATTAAGAAAATCTTCCATGTCACCAATAAATGAATAATGAATTTAATAAATTCATTATTTATCTTCAAAATATTTTCTCAATCTCACAAAAAGATGATTTTTACAATTCATCTTTATCATCTCTCATGAAAGAGGAAACAAATCCTGCTTTCTATTTTTCTTCTATTTTTCTCTCCAGTCTTCTCCATCTTCGACCGTTCAATCTACCAAGATTATCACAGTCGTTGATCACATCAGCCAATCAGAATCTTTTGAAAACTCTATAAATACCCCTGCAAATCCAAGCATTGGTTACACACACACATACATGCATTAGAGACAGACGATTATCATTTTAGCATTATTATTATCAACTTTAGCATTCATAATTTCATAATTTTATATTCTAGCAATCATGTTTAGTTTAAGCATGTTAATCATATCTTAGCATGGCATGCATTCATCTTTAATCTCATTCTCTAGGACGACTATTTGTTGAGCCTAGCACATGATCTGAGAGTAAGCTAGAATCAACAAAAACACTGGAGATAGAGGACAATAGGATGTCATTGAAGAAACTGTTGTTATTAAGAGCTTTCTTCAATTTTTAATTAGTTTTCTTCAATATAATGTCTTATTGGTGTGTTTGATTTGTTTTTAATCTACATTTGATACACTTAATTTCAACCACACATTTTTGGTACCCGCCGTGGGGCCTTCGCCCCATTTTTGACATCTACTTGCAGGTTTTTTGACAAGATTTCACATTCTGGAGTTCGTCTTTTCAAAAAAATTCGTGTTTTAGCACATTCGTGGGTTTCCTTAGCGCATACAGGGTTTCTTTCAACGCTTCTATAGGTCTTTCGGCGCATCCAAAAACTGTTTCAGCGCATTCGACAATTTTTTTAGCACATCTAGGGAACAGAATAGCGCATCCATTTAGCTAATTTCATTTAAAATTGTCTAAACTTATTTTTTTTGCATTCTTAGATTAGCACATTTAGGATTTCTTTTAGCGCATTTAAGGTTTTCTGCAGCGCTTATGGGGTATGTTTTAGCACATTAACTATTTGTTTTAGCGCATATGTGTGACCTTTTAGCGCATGGAGGTTGTAACTAAAACAGGGTTCTGAGTCTGACGCCTTCCACAGACAAGATCTTTTCTGGCTTAAAAAGAAGAAACCCTAGGGTAGACACATCAATTTAAAATGAACCAATCCTAGGATAGACATGGAATTTAAAAAGAAGCAATCCTAGGGTAGTCACCACACATTTATTTTGTGGTTAAAATGAATTCAATGCTTGTTGTGAAGCAACATCTTCACATAGATTAAATCATTGTCATTTGGGCTCTAAAAAGAACACTATCTGCTTTGTCTGTGGAAATAGGTCTATGCTCTCCCCTTAACTGGGTGATTAGAATACTAGACTTGCCTTTTCAATTTGTGCAATTTTAATGCTTTATTACATCCTTTAGAGGGCCTGCTCTTGTGGGAAAAAGTACTCACCCAACAGGAACGACCCAAGTGGGTTCAAACCAAAGCCAGGTTATTCCACCCCACTATAAAATTTAAAGCAAATCTGGGGAAACCCACTTTTTCCAATAGTGTGCAAGATAACCATCCCCAAAGCCTTTGTTCTAAAGGTTGGGAGGTCTCCTGAGGGAGTTTATTATTTCCGCACCAAACGGAAACCCTTACTATGAACCCAGTGTAGTAGCCAATTGTGTCAGTTTCCGAACATCCTAATAATCACAGTGCAAGGGGAGGGAAGAATCTACCCCCAAGACACTCACCATATAACTGCCAAGGACCATTTGCTCAGGGGATCCGGTATCCACTTCTGTCACTTTGAGTACACGCCTAGAAAAGACAAAAACATGGGCGCCCCTTCAGGGGTGACATGGCTATGTGAGTCGATGCAGTTCTAAGATGTGGGTTGTGGTTATTATGATGACCTACTTGAGTACTAAGAGTGAGTCTACCTGAATTGTCTATTATGTGCCAAAACCTGTGAAAACAATTTTTGAAAACATTTTTGAACATACACTTGATGTTTAGTATAGGGCTTAAAATCAACTATTTTCAGAATTTTTGTTGTGTTTTCCATCACATTAATTCAAATAAAAGATCATCCAAAATGAGCATGCAAAAATTCAACTGAAACTATTCAAAACTGTTCATAAAACTGCATCAGAAAACTATTTTAGCGCATATAGGACACAAAGTAGCACATTTGACTCTTTCTTTAGCACATATGCCTATTTCTTTAATGCATATAGGGCACAAAGTAGCGCATCTGTCACTTTCTAGAATTGTTACTTTTGACAGATCTAAGTTTATAACATCCTTCGTCCAGTAGCATTTTGACATTTCTCTCATGCTTAGAGAGTGGAAATCAACCAAATTTGTTAGGAAATTGATTTCCAATAGGATTAAGAAACCTAAGAAACATTTAGGTTACAAGAAAACCTTGCAACGTAGAAATTTTTTGTATAAAATTAAAAATGTCTTGCTCCATTACCGTGAGTTTCTCCATAGGTACCAATATTTTTCTAGGGGATTTACTGATGAGTATGTTGTAGAGCCTTTATATTCACGAGCCTATTTCTAGAGAAGAGCTCTATCACAACGACACAATCACAATCAACCTCTCAAGTTTGATTATCTACCACAACCTTCAATTGAATATCCAACACATCCCAGTCAACTCCTTCAATGAGTTTAATTAGGCTATTTGATATACTTATCATTCTTCAAAAACAACGATCAAATCTTAAAAGTGCATCTTTCAAGAAAATTTATGATTATTGATTCAACTTCCCCAACAAGATTCTGATATCCTTCATCATTGGAAGCCACAATCAAGAATTAGGAACGTCTTTGATCATATCATAAGATTTTCATCTTATCGGATCAAAACATCATCATTTTTGCACTTATCAAACTATGATCTAAGTTTAGAAGAACATTTTGAAATCATATGCCTATTTTTACAAGATCTCAATACAATAAGTTGAAAGAGGATATTCAACAAGAAGATCATACCCGAAGAACTCAAGAAGAAGGTGAGAGTAGCAATCCCCTTTATAGTGTGAGTCATAATCCCCTTTTCAACAACAACATGGATAAAATATTAAAAAATTTGTTCCCCTTCAACAGAGACATGAGCAGAACTCCTGTAGATAGTGATGATGAATGAGATGAAGAATGTGACCTTAGAGAGGTCGAGCAAGATCCCAAATTTCACAAGGCCTTAGAAAATATTTTAGAGCTCAACAAAGAAAGATATTTCTTGTATTTGGTTGACAAAGGAGCTAAATTTCCTCATGATTTTGATACTGAGAACTTAAAGAGAAGTCTTGATGAAACACCCTTGTCTGATCTTAGTGCCTTGTCTCAACAGATTGAAGCACTACAAGGAAAAATTAAAGCAAGGGGGGACCACAACAAAGACATATGCTCTAGATGATATCTGTCCTTATCCTTTTGACTGATGTCTCAACATGATCCCATTTCCCAAACATTGTGAAGTTCCAAAGTTTGATCGTTATAATGGGAAATCAGATCCAATCGATCATATTAGAGATTTATGAAATATGACTTTAGAGTTTGCTCATGAGGACACATACTTGATGCGTTTGTTTCCTAGGATTCTTGGAGGCCAATCTATGGAATGGATATCGAAAATCACACCGCCTGTCAAGACATTTGAGGAATTGATTGACGAGTTCATATCACAATATTCCTACAACATACAACATCAAATAACCATGATTGATCTCTGCAAGGCTAAACAAAAACCTAGTGAACCATTCATTACATTTCTTCAGAGATGGAGAAGATTGTTTGCTAGATACCCACATCATATTCCTAAAAAGGAAAAGATAACCACTTTCATAAATAGCCTAGATCAAGAGATGAGCTATCGCCTTAATCTTCATTTTCCTCCCTCTTTTTAGAAATTGATTGAAAATTACATCACCATTGAAGGTGCCTTAATCCAGAGAGGGATAATAAAACTTGATAAGGACAATCCTAGCTCTTCAATTCACCACAATGACAAATCCAAGTTTTGGACTCGCAACAAAAATGTGGTGAATGATGGTGTTGTAGATGAAAATTATGTCTTGACTAAGCCATTTGTTCTTAGTGCTCCAAGTGCTCCTCACAACAATAACTATAACAATGTCAACTTGGTCACAAATCAAGGAAACAATCCTCCTCCTCTGAGGAAAAATGTGAATCATATTTTTAATCCCAATCAAGGGAATTCCAACAACCAAGGTTACCGCAGAAACAATCACAACAATTCCTTAGGAAATTCCTCGAACCCAAATCCGCAACGATATTCATTCTTCTCTAGCAGAAGAACTTTTACTCCACTAGGTCAATGTTTAGAATCTACATTCAACGAGTTGATGGCTAAAAATGTCCTTACTTTGCCACCTCAATGCACCTTCGAACCCAGTGTGAAGCCTCCATCATGGAATGATGCATACTATTGTGATTATCATCGGTGCAAGGGCCATCACACGAATAATTGTCAAGCCCTGAAAAATGTCATCCAAGACTTAATCGAAAATGACACCATCATAATAGAGGGACACAAACAATCAAACGAAGAACGCCAAACATTTTGCAACCCTTTTCCCAACTATCAAAAGGGTGATTCTTCTAGAAAAAGTGTGAATCATATCAACGATAATATAATCAACCATATCTACATTGACAATGAGCAGGTCAATGTTTTAAAAGTTAAGGAAAAGATGGAATATAGACAAGTCAACACAACAACAAGGGCACAAGATAAAGTTGTCTTAAAGGGTGCTTCTTCAAAATCCATTGTGCCCCTGCCTCAACATCAATATGACTTAGTCAATCAACTTGGAAAAACTCCTGCTCAAATTTCTATCTTAGAACTCCTGAAGATTTCCCCAGCACACAAGGAAATTCTAGAAAAGGCCCTTGTTGAAACAACTGTATCCACTGATCTGGATGTGGACCAATTTCAAGCCATGGTGGGACACTTCTCCTCACCCACATGCCTCTCATTCTTTGAGAAAGATGACGTTTCCATGACACATCCCCATAACTCATTGCTATACTTAGAAGTCATGATCCACAAGTTTTGTGTCAGACGTGTCCTAATAGATGGAGGCACTGGTTTGAACATTTGTACCATGAAGTTAGTTCAGGCTTTAGGATTTTCTAAGGACTCCATTGATCCCAAAAGAAAGATTACTATTAAATCCTATGATGATGAGGAAAGAGTGTCCAAGGGTTTAATCATGCTGTCGATTAGAGTGGGACATGTTATCAAGAATACTTTCTGTCAAGTATTAGACTGTGATCTTGCATATAACATCTTATTGGGTCGTCCATGGATCCATGAAATGCAAGATTTCCCATCCACATATCATCAATGTCTTAAGTTTCCTTATGACGAATAGGAGATCACAATACCATCTGATAATTCAAATAGTCAGACTTGTGCCAACATCAAAGCTAGTCAAGATACTTTGGTTCCCAACAATTGAGAAGCTCTTATTAGTACTTCTCCCAAATTTGATACACAAATCATTCAGTTAACCAAAATCTTTGGCAGGCAACTATGATTCAAGGAAAATGGAGTTGGGGAGTACTCTCTCTATCTTGCTAACCTACCTACATCGCTTCAGTCACATGGGCAACCTTCTATCACACAACATCAGATATTCATAGCATCAACATCAACGCAACCACCAACATAGCCAAGTACAAAATTTAATAGATGATTTATCAAAAAAAAATTCCCCATGGAAGATCCTAAGGATAGAGAAGTTCTAAAGTGGCTCTATAAAGATGAAGATGAAATAGTTCTCAATGTCAAGATACCAACTGACCAATATGGTAAAGGGTATTCAATCATGCAAAAGATGGGCTATGATGGCAATGGTCCTATTGGGAAAAGAAAAGAAGGAGTAGTTGAGCCTATTCACCTTCCAGGACTTTCCGCAAAAGATAAAACAGGACTAGGCTATGATACTAACTCAAAGGAAAGAGCATCCAAGTAGTTGCATGATACTGTCCTCATAATGCAAGAAGGTTCTAATACAAGAGAAGCATGTTTTCCAACAATTCATAATTTCGTGGATAATAACTCTGACACAGACTCTGGTGAATATGAATGGGACACCATCTACAATGATGAGTTCTGGAAAGACAAAAAGGTTGATGTGGTACACAAGTACACCCCAACTCTAACTGAAGGTGAAGGGTTAGGGTCCCAACCGCAAGGATCTGAATTACAAGGTAACTATGATTCTAGTGATACTGAGTCAGATTTAATCGAACAAGACTATTGTGAGAACAATATCATCATTGATCTGCCCCATACCTCAGATCCTACAGACAACTCCATTATGACCATAACCATAGCTGATTTCACGTAGCCTAATGACCCGCTACCTCTAATCCATCTCGATCTCATTGATTGGGATCTATCTGAACCTAGTGATATACCTATGTTTCCAAGCGATGAATCTATCATAAAATTCCTTTCCGCAAATGACACAAATGATTTATCCACTAGTGATTTTTGGCACAGAGTCTTTAATCAGGAGAGTGTCAAGTCTCCTAGCTACAAAAATAAAAATAAAAAAGAAAGATCTAATGGTGAAAACCAGAATCTGGCAGTGTTAGATCAAACAAAAGATAAAACAAAGAGTGTATCAGATGGTGAAAACCTTTTTAAGGCACTAGATGATGGGATACTTGACACTCTCCCAGAGCACTATCATGAGTGATCACCTATCTTGATTGAGCCTACAAAAGAGGTTAATCTTGAAACTACAGAAAAACCAAGAATTCTACAGTTAGCTGCATCAATGACAGATAAAGAGGTACCTGAGTTCATGGAATTTCTAAGAGAAAATCAAGTCAACTTTTCTTGGTCTTATGCAGACATGCCAGGTCTGATCCCAATCTTATAATGCATCACTTGTCCATCAAACCAGGAGTTAAGCCTGTGAAACAAAAACTTAGAAAGATGAATCCTCATGTTGCACTACTGGTTGAAGAAGAGCTTAGAAAACTCCTTGATGTGGGATTTATAAGATCATTCGACTATACAAAATGGATCTCCAACATTGTTCTTGTATCCAAACTAGACAGAAGTATTAGAGTGTGCACATATTTTAGAGATCCTAATAAAGCATGTCCTAAGGATGACTTCCCACTTCCCAACATCGATACTATAGTTGATCTGAAAGTTGGCCATGTCATGTATTCACTAATGGATGGTTTTTCTGGTTACAAAAATCAAGATTGCACCTAAAGACCAGGACAAAACAACTTTCACATTTCCATGGGGGACTTATTGTTGGAACATCATGCCTTTCGGTCTAAAGAACGTTGGGGCTACATATCAAAGGGCTATGACTACAATTTTTCATGACATGATGAACACATTCATGGAAGATTATGTAGATGATATATTGGAAAAGTCATACACAAGAGAAGAACATCTTGAAGTGTTATCCAAAATCTTTACAAGGTTAGAAAAGTTCAAAGTTCACCTCAACCCTAAGAAATGTGTTTTTGGGGTCACATCTGGAAAACTCTTGGGATACATAGTGTCAGAAAAGGGAATTGAAGTAGATCCTACCAAGGTACAAGCAATCATGGAAATTCCTCCACCAAGGAATATCAATCAGTTGATTTCATTATAGGGACAACTTCAATCTATACGAAGGTTCATCGCACAACTGGTAGATAAAAGTCTACCTTTCACACATTTATTACATAAGAATGTTCCTTTCAAATGGGATGACAAGTGTGAAATGGAATTTCAATAGATCAAGTAGTACCTAATGAATCCACCAGTTCTAGTACCACCAAATTCGGACAAACCACTAATCTTATATATTTCTGCAACAGAGACATCTTTGGGGGAATTATTAGCATAGGAGGAATCTACAGGAAAGGAACGTGCAATTTATTACATCAGTTGAATGCTAACAAGTCATTAAATTAACTAAAATTTCATCGAGAAGGCTTGTCTAGCAGTAGTCTTTGCCTCACAGAAATTTCAACACTACATGTTAACTCATACAATCAATCTTGTTGCAAAGATTGATCCACTCAAGTATCTGCTAAGCAAGGCTACATTGATAGGAAGGTTAGAAAAATGGGTTATGATCCTGAGTGAGTTTGACATCCATTATGTTGATCGAAAATCAATAAAAGGACAAGTTATCACTGATCAACTGGCTGAAGCACTACTACAAGCAGAGCATCCCATGCACATTGAATTTCCATATGATGATGTCTTCACTATAGAATCAAAACAACCATGGTCAAAACAACCATGATCATTATACTTTGATGGTTCTTTCACTCAACATGGATCGGGGGCAAGCATACTCTTTGTCACCCCTCAAGGACATACCATTCCTCGGTCATATAGGCTAATGTTTCCATGCACCAACAACATAGCCGAATATGAATCTTTAATCACTAGACTCAAGATAGCATTGGAATGAAGGATCACAAAACTACAAGTCTATGGTGACTCATAGTTAGTCATTAATCAGATCAATGATGATTATCAAACCAAAGATGAATTTTTTTTGCCAATTAAGAAGATGGTTGATGATTTCAAGAAGTACTTCATAGATATCAAGTTCATACAGATTCCAAGACTTGATAACAAGGCAGCTGACGCCATGGCCATGATCGTATCATTGTTGCAACTCCCAGAAAATCAGGCTCACTATGAATTTCTGGTGGAACAATCATTTACACCTACCTATGACACACCTGAAAGCCAAATCATTTTCCACTTAGTAGGATCCAATTCACCTTGGTATGGCAAGATTTATTCCTACCTAAAAGATGACATCTTACCACCTGACTTATCTCATAACCAAAAGTGCAACTTTATTTGCCAATCCTCTTGCTATACTCTTATTGCTAACACCCTTTATCGCCATGGTCTTGATGGTACTTTACTTCGATGTCTTGAATGTGACAAATCTAACAAGGATTTACAAGAAGTTCATGGTGGCATTTGTGGTACTCATTCAAGTGGACTGACCTTATCCAATAAAGTGATTAGAATGAGGTACTATTGGCCTACAATGGAAAGAGAATCGTTCACTTTTGTGAAGAAGTGCTCAAAATGTCAGATTCATGGGAATATCATTCATGCTCCTACATAAGAACTTCAACCATTCACGCCGACTTGGCCATTCTCTTAATGGGGGTTAGATCTAGTTGGAAAGATTCATCCTTCATCATCAAATGAACACAAGTTCATCATCACAACAACATAGTACTTTACCAAGTGGATTGAGGCAATACCTCTCACTAAGGTTACAGACGAACAAATTTCATCGTTCATACTCAACTATATCATTTGTTGATATGGCATTCCCAACTCCATCATCAAAGATAATGGATGACCCTTCAAGAATCAAGATGTTGATGAACTTTGTGAGAGATTCCATATCCAACATAGATATTCAACACTGTACCATCCACAAGGGAATGGCCAAGTAGAGGCCTCAAACAAGACTATATTGAAAATTTTGAAGAAGACTGTGAATGATGCAGGGAAAGATTGGCACGTTCAACTCAATCCCGCATTATGGGCCTATAGAACTAGCATCAGAACGCTAATAGGAGCAACACTGTATTCTCTTGTCTATGGAGCAGAAGCCATATTACCTCTAGAGGTTGAGATTCCATCACTGAGGGTATCATTGAAGAGTCTCACAACAAATGATGAATACAAAGTTTCCCGACTACAAGAGCTGGAACTCCTCGATGAGAAGAGACAACGAGCAGCTGATCATTAGAAAGAATATCAACATATGATGTCTCACAACTATAATCACAGAGTCAGGCCACGTACCTTTCAGGTTGGTGATCTTGTTTTGAAGGAAAACCCACGAAATTAGCAAGATAGAGAGAAGAAAGGAAAGTTTGAACCAAATTGGTTGGGTCTATATGTGGTCATAGCAGTATACGGTTCAGGAGCATACAAACTGTCAACGCCAGAAGGGGGCATGTTTGATGAACCCATCAACAATAGCACCTAAAGAAGTATTATGTTTGAAGCAGTTATCATCATCCATAAAAATTCCTTAAAAAAATAACAAAAAAAAACATAAAAAGTCCTAAAAAAAATAACAAAAACAACATAAAAAGTCCTGAAAAAATCCACAAAAATTTAAAAAAACCCATAAAAATCTGAAAAATTCCTGAAAAATTCCATAAAAATCAGAAAAAGTCTTGAGATTTTTTTTTTGAGAAATTAGAAAAATGCAATAAAAAACATATAGTGAAAATCTGGCAAACAGACCCTATTTGTGGCTCTCCATCTATTAATTTATGTTCTGCACTTAGCTTCTCAACCTTCATTTCATGCATCATCCTAGGGTCATATCAACATCATAATGCCATCATTTTCCTAGAGCGATAATGTCTTACCATGGCTTGATTGTTGTACATATTCATTTTAGTAAGTTGTGCCAATACTGGGGGAAAACATTGACATACTGGGAACAATCAATTTTTAGAGTTTACCAAAACAGCTAGACAATGACATAAAATCCAATCAAACGAACAAACAATAAAATCCTATGAACAACTATCCAATCATTGATCCATATCACAGTTTTCAGCAAATTGCATATCATGACTCATATCTAGATGATCTAAAATCTGAATAATGTTTGGAATAGCGGTATTATATTTTGAATAATGGTTGTTTGATTTCGATATCATCCCTCTAGAGCACACTCGATGATGTACTGAACTAGAGTGGCGACGAAAGAGAATGATTTTTCTTTGTCTGTTGTCTTGAGATTGACTATCAATCTAGTGCAAATATGTCACGAGACATGATTTTCAAAGCGTATCATTGATGACAGTTCCAAATTTGCATAAGAAAGTGGTTAATCTTTGTCTGTTTATGCAAGAAATGCTCAGGTCATCTTGGTTCAATTATACCTTGATGCTTGTGTTCACTTGCTATATCAAAAATCATGAAAGTTGTACTCAGGTCATCATTGGTGCTAATTTCCCCTTTGATGTTTGTACATACTTCCAACATTTTAAAATGCTCTATGATGATTCAAGAAAGCTAACAAAGGGCTCAAAAAATGGTTGGTTTTGTTTCGTTGTATTTCATTTAGATCATTATATATATCTGGATACTGGATTTGCATCAGAGTTTTGAAAGGCCGAACAAAAACATCAACGGCTTTCATGTTCCTTTAGACTATTTGTAGAGGACATTCAGACATTTGTTTCATTATCATCTTTCATCTTCATCATCATTTCATTAATCATTATCATTTCATCTAGGTCCTCTCCATATCATATAGTTTGTCATTTATTCTCGTATCATTTAGATCCTTTATCATTTCATATCATTCATTTATCCATTAGGTATTTCATATCACTTTCATTTTCGTATTATCTATCGTCTTCATCTCATTAACATCTTATCATTTTTATATCCATTTCATTTTCATTCTACACAGTTGCATACCATTTTTCATCTTCATTACCATTTCATTTTCATATTTTATCATCTTATCATTCATCTCATTATCATTTATCATTATCATTTCATCATCATCAACATTTCATTACATGTCATTTATCATCTTATCATACATCTCATTATCATTTCCTCATCATTTCATTACATGTCATTTATCATCTTATCATGCATCTCATTATTATTAATCATGTTCATTTCATCCCATTATTTATCATTTGTCACATTACATTCATATCATATCTTTAAATCATCTATCATTTTCATATCATTTATATATCATGTCATTTTTCCCATAACATTTGACCCATTTCACATATCATTTCAAATCTTTTCCTAAATCATATACATACTACACATTCATGATGCATCTCATAAACATAAACATCCATTTTCCATCACATCATCATTATTTCTTGCATTTGAAAAATCCAAAAACAAACATTCCATGCATACATTACATTTCCACATCATTTTTCATAAACATATCATATATCCCATTGCACACTTTCATAATCAACATCCTAGGTCATCCACCTGCATGACATCATTAGTACGCATCACAAATCTCCATCATATCATGAATCATCCTACATATCATGTTAGTCATCAAATCAATAAAATTCATATCAAAATCCATACTAAGTCAGGCAGAAATTCATGCATATCACATCATCACATAAAAAACACACATCATCAAAACTCATCGCCGTTGTATATCATCACTCATCAAAAATACATACAAATGTCTAATGTCCAATGAAACTAAAAAGTATAGAGAGATACATGAGATATGATAAAAAACAATGTACATGCTCCAAAAATGATATACATGTGTGAAGTACATCAATACAAATCACATCTCATGGCTGACTAGTAGAACCCCCTGATGGAGCTAGTCTCGAAGATGGTGGCTTTCCACTACCCTCTACATTGGGATCTTGTCGAGGCCCTGTGACCCCTTTGTTGTGTTTCCTAGTCTATGATATGCTCCTAGATCTATTGTGGGACCGAGGGTAAGGCTCTCTGCGGTCAGGAGGGCACAACTCCTCATATCTAATCTGATAATGCTCAGCCTTCCTGGAAATATTGAATCCCTCTGCAATGGCCTCTCGCAAAGATGCACTCTCAACAGTGTCCATGAGTCTTTGAGACACCCTCTACCTCTACTACCCTCTGTCTGAAGGAATATCTCTCTGCTATCAACTGGGCCACCTATGGGTCTAGGGTAGGAGGAGGTGTCTGTGCCTGCACCTGTGTCTGTGTAAGTTGTGCCTGTAACTGCACTTCCAACCTCTGAGCCTGAGCCAACTGGCTCTGCATCTGCACCTACTACCTCTGGAGCATCTGTACCTGGGCCTGTAGAGTAGCTATCTATGCCTACTTCATTGTAGAAGAGACCCTGATCACTGTCCGTCATCCCATACCACTCCTCGACCTCTGCATGATCTGAGCACTGCCCAAGATATCTATCCTCTGCCTCACTGGCCTCTGCTCATCCCCTCCACCATCTCCGTTGTCATCCCCACCACCATCATCTGAGCTCTCCCCATCTCCAATCTCCTCCTCATCTCCACTATCCTCCTCCTCATCCCCTCCACCCATCGCCTACTCTCCCCCTGCCACATCCTCCTGTCTCCTATCCCCTAGCCAATGTGCCATCAAAATGGGTGTGTGTGGAAATAAGCAAAGTACTCATCTGACATCCCTGCATCAGTAATATCCAGCCTGTAAACCCATGACTTGGGCTGTAAACTGGTATACTCTATATACACCACCTGATATGAAATGCATGGCCCCCATCCAGGATCATCCTTGCACCACCCATAGTGCACAACACCTTGAGGCATCCCCTACATATAGCCATAATGCCTTTGCACTCGCAATGCCAAAAGTATCTCTATAATAAATGAGGTCCAACCTATCAGATATCAGGGCATACATACAAATGGCGTCTCTAGATGATCAGTATCCCACGCCTCACAATTCGTGTATGGCCTCCATATTACTGAATCAACATCATCAAGAGTCTGTCGCCAGTACTCCAACTTTCCCAGCTTGGGAAGGACAAGTGCAATAGAATATGCATACACATATGGCCTACTTGGTGGCCTAACTCTAGGACAAAGTGGTCTCGTAATAGAAATATGTTCCCATGCCTAGATCTAGAATAGAGTAACACCACAAGACAAACTGGACGATCCGTTGTATACTACCTTATGTAAGTCATGGTATAAATGAGCTAACATGCAGCTCCCCAGGCATATCTTCGCTGCTGACCTATCATCAGCTCAATGATCCTCCCCCACCCAACTGATAATCCCTTTGACCGACAGTCTATACAAAGGAAGCCTCCAATAAATGCACCCAAAATGGCAGGTACGGCCGGATATCCCCTAAAATCTACCCATGGCACCCAATACCCTGCTATCTAAGCATCCCCAAACACCCTCCTGAGTGCATTTCTACCACCTAGCTCCTTGTGGTCATAAACCACAAGAGAACCTACCACTGGAATCCCCAATTTGGGGTCACAGTCATCTCACCCGTTGGAAAATGAAAGGTGTTATGCTCTGAATGCCACCTCTCTGCTAGTACGGTCAATAGTCCCCTATTGATTTGAATCAATGGCATAGACAATAAGGATCCCAACCCACATCCCACTATCAACTATACATCTACAGGTGTCAGATCTTGTATCTGATCCCAATCTACAGGGAAGCACTCTCTAATCTAGAGTTTTTTGAAACCCTCCTATTTTTTTGGTCATCACAAGGACAATCAATCAGACTCATATCAACGTGATCTATCTACTTCACATCATACAAATCAATCAAACTCATATCTATCTATCAGTGACCCATATCAGTGAACCATATCAAGTGACTCCTATCAAGTGAACCATATCATGTGTTCTATCTAAGTGACTCATATCATGAAATCAATGCTATCTAAATCTCAAATCAAACTACTTTATCATCATTTACTATTTGTTTTCTTTTTCAAGAGAGAAAATTTATCAACAATCAAATCATTTATCCTATTTGTACTTTAGTCACGAATACAAATATGTTTAAATCACATCATCTACTATTTTTTTTCTATTGCAAAAAGAAAATTTATTAGAAGTCATAGCAATCATCTACTCTTTGTTTTCTACAGCAAAGTTATCAGACAATCCATCAATCATTTTACTCTTTTTTTTTCATTCAATGGAAACAAAGTTATCAACTATCTACTCTTTGTTTTCTATTTTGGGAAACAAATTTATCAATTAATCATCATATTTTCTATCATTTTTATCCATATCAGCATGATGACAAGACAATTTATCTATCTATTGACCAAAGAAGCAATCTACATCATCATTTTCATCAAACAATGCATTCTGCCCAAATTTCCTAGATGCGCTAATCTACGGCCTCTATGCACTAATACCCCAAATGCGCTAAAGTTTCCACCCGATGCACTAAATCACCCTATGCACCATTTTGTGCCTTAAAAGCACTGAAGTTTTTCTCCTAAGCGCTACTTCCTTGTATGCGCTAAAGCCCTACGCGTATGCGCCATTTCATCCACCTAATGCACTGAAACCCTACATGCGCTATTCTATTTCCTATATGCGCTACAATCTCAATTTCCTATAGGCATCCTATATGCGCTATTTCACCTATTGAATGCGCTAAACTACCTTTTTCCTCAAAGTGTTATTCTACACCCTATATGCGCTAAAAGAAACTTTGAAAGCGCTAAAACTCCTACTCTATGCGCTAAAACAGAATGTTCAACCCTAAATCCACACTAAAATGTATCAAACTTCAATTAAAATCACAAATTTTCAACACATAGAGGGTTGAATCAACTCACTAGTGGTCCATACGTGGCTAGTCTCTGGTATTGGCGGGCCCGCTCGAATCTATGCCTGTGATAAGGAATCTCCATCTCACCAAGTCAACATCAGAGCACAAAATCACTAAAGTCAAAAGGTGAAAATGACTTGCCCTTTTTACCCCTTTTACCTTTTAAAGGTCAACGAAGGTGGGTTTTTGTGGCATTTTATTTTTATTTTTATCTTTTTTCTCAAACTCTGACCTTATTTTTTAAACTGGGGCATCTTTTTATCAATTATTGGGAGCTAAATCACTGCATCCCTCTCATCATCCGAATTTCATCATCAACTCAACATTTTTTTCATCATCAGTGATTTACCTCCTGAGGGGGCATCATTAATATCAGCAACATCTTTCAATCAGAAACATATCAGAGTCAAATCAAAAGGCATATCAGGCACCTTTTTTTTTTTAATCAGGGGCATAACAATTAAAATTTTCTGACCAGGGGCAAAATTAAACACAACAAATTTCAAAAGAAGGAATATTTTCTTTGAAGCAAAGCGTTTCACACATCACTTCAAAGAGGGGCAACATGTATATGCATAAAAATGGTCATATCATTTAATTAAATATTTATTATTTAATTAATTTCTTTCTTAATTCCTCTACATATAAATAAATTTAATTTATTTATTTATATCGTTCACTTACTTTATTCTTCCACTTTAATTAAACAAATTCATTTTATTTAATTACCACTTTCTTAAGTTCACTTAATTAATTAAATAAATAGCATTGTTTATTTAAATTAATTATCACATTTAAGTTTAATTAAATCTTTGATTTAATTGAATTTAATTCCCATTCTTCTAAAATTAATTAAATATGCTTATTTAATTAATTCCACATGTCACTTTCCAAATCTTAATTAAATATTTTATTTAATTAAGAAAATCTTACATGTCACCAATAAATGAATAATGAATTTAATAAATTCATTATTTATCTTCAAAATCTTTTCTCAATCTCACAAAAAGATGATTTTTACAATTCATCTTTATCATCTCTCATGAAAGAGGAAACAAATCCTGCTTTTTGTTTTTCTTCTATTTTTCTCTCCAGTCTTCTCCATCTTTGACCGTTCGATTTACCAGGATTATCACAGTCATTTATCACATCAGCCAATCAGAATCTTTCGAAAACTCTATAAATACCCCTGCGAATCCAAGCATTGGTTACACACACACATACATGCATTAGAGACAGGTGATTATCATTTTAGCATTATTATTATCAACTTTAGCATTCATAATTTCATAATTCTATATTCTTGCAATCATGTTTAGTTTAAGCATGTTAATCATATCTTAGCATGACATGCATTCATCTTTAATCTCGTTCTCTAGGAAGACTATTTTTTGAGCCTAGCACACGATCTAAGAGCAAGCAGGAATCGACAAAAACACTGGAGATAGAGGACAATAGGATGTCATTGAAGAAACTATTGTTATTAAGAGTTTGCTTTAATTTTTAATTAGTTTTCTTCAATATAATGTCTTATTGGTGTGTTTGATTTGTTTTTAATCTACATTTGATACACTTAATTTCAACCACACACATACCATCATATAGACAACAATTTACCCATCAAGGACTTGTTTTAAAGCTTTAGCATAAGCATAGCCCCTATCCAACTTATCAAAACTATTCCCAATGACTTATTATTTCAAAATAGACTCTAACGAGTACAATTGGGATTCTCCCTCCTTTGTCACCTCAAGTGATGATGACCTAGACACCCAATGGGAGAATGATACTAGAGACGTAATGACCCTCTCAATAGCTTCTATAATTTTTGTGGATAATGATGATAGCCTGCCCCTTTGTTACCCACAATTGATAGATTGGGACCAACAACAACATACACCTATTCTAGATCAATTCCAAAACAATAAAGCAATCACAAAGTTTATGGGACTGCAAACTAACATACCAGTAGGAGATCACAAAGCAAGGTTTGTCATGGAACTCGAACATGATGCGTACTTTGGTGGGGAGATTGTATCTTCTAGTCACAAAAGTGAAAAAAATAATATAAAGCTCAAAACGAGATCCCCTAGAGAAAACCACAATGTGGATCTATCATATCCTAAAAAGAATAAAATAAAGGACAAATCTGAGGGTGAAAACCTCACCAAGGCACCCAAAGATGGAGGGTTCAATCTCCCATATCTAAATATCAAGAAAATTCAACGCTCCTAGTAGAAGAAGTAAAATCCATCAATGTTGGCACAACAGAGAACCCAGAGATCACATACCATGCGGTGTCACTTGATCTTGAAGAGAAATCAAACTTCACAACATTCATCAACGACAAAAAGATAAACTTTGCATCAACTTATGCTGACATGCTTGGACTAGATCCAACATTATTTATACATCATTTGATTGTAGTCCCCGAAGAAAAACATATCAAGTAGAAACTAAGGAAAATGCATCCTCAAATAGCACTGTTGGTAAAGGTAGAATTAAAGAAATTACTAGATGTGGATTTTATCAAACCCATCGATTATCCAGAATGGATATCAAATCTAGTACTAGTGTAAAATCCCACTGGGGGCATAAGATCTACACAGACTTCTAAGACCTAAACAAAGCCTGCCCAAAGGATGAATTTTCACTTCCAAGTATTGACATGATAGTGGATCTAACAACATGACATGAGATGCTATCATTAATGGATGGTTTCTTTGGGTATAATTAGATAAAAATATCCCCTGATGATCAATAAAAAATGACATTCACTTGTGCTTGGAGGACCTTTTGCTGGAATGTCATGCCATTTGGGCTAAAGAACACAAGAGCAACATATCAAAGAGCAATGATGAACATCTTCCATGATATGTTACATACAATCATGGAAGACTACGTGGATGAAATTCTAGTGAAGTCTGTCAAAAGGGAAGATCACTTGACCAATCTTTCAAAGGTGTTTGATAGGCTAGAACAGTAGAACTTGAGACTCAACTTGAAAAAGTGTGTTTGAAGTAACATCCGAAAAACTACTAGGGTACATAGTGTCAAGAAGGGGCATTGAAGTAGATCCTACAAAAGTGAATGCCATATTAGAAATTTCTCCACCAAAGACATTAAAACAATTGAGAAGTTTACAAGGGAATTCACAATTCGTTAGGCTATTTATCACGCAACTAGGAGAAAAATATCACCCATTCACCCATCTCCTACACAAGGACATCACATTCAAGTGGGACTGGAGATGTGACCAAGCATTCTAGAAAGTCAAGGAGTGCCTACTCACTCATCCAGTCTTGATGCCACCTATTCTAGACAAAGAAATGATATTCTATGTGTCTACAACATAATCAACATTGGGAGTTCTCCTAGCACAACTAGATGATAATAACAAAGAAAGAGTGGTTTACTAAATCAACCAAACACTAGTGGGCTACGAGTTGAACTACTCACCCATAAAAAGAGCATGTCTCTCAGTCGTATTTGTGACACAAAAGCTAAGACAATATATCTTAAACAAAAAAGTAAAGTTGATTTCAAAGGTAGACTCGCTAAAATACCTACTAGCAAAAGCAACCTTAACAAGTAGAATTGCTAAATGGGTAATGATTATGCGTGAGTTCGACATGGAGTATGTGGATAGAAGAACCATCAAGGGACAAATCATAGCAAACCAACTAGCAGAGGGACCGATGGAGGATCATAAGCCTCTCACGATAGACTTCCTAGACAAGAGTATATTGCTAACAGAACAGACAAGCCATTGGACCTTGTATTTTGATGGGCCCCACACTCAACATGGCTCTAGAGCAGGTAACCTATTTCTCACACCATAGGAAGATAGTATACCCAAGGAATACAGAATTGCATTCCCATGCACAAACAATATCTCAGAGTATGAAGCTCTAATCAAAAGCCTCAAGATGGCTATTAAATGGAGGATAAAAGAATTGTAGGTATTTAGAGATTCTCAACTGGCGATCAAACAAGTGAATGGTGAATACTAAAAAGAAGATGATAAGATAATGTCGTATAAAAGAATGGTGGATAGCTTCAAGGAATATTTTGTCACAATAAATTTTGAACAAATTCCTTAGATCAACAATAGAGTAGCCGATGCCATGACAACAATAGGCTCCCTTCTTGATATCCTACAAAACATTCCCAAGTATGAGTTCCTTATGGCACAACTGCTCGTACCAACATTCAACATCCCAGAATCAAAACTAGTGTGTGTTGTTGTTGGCCCTAACTCACCATGGTACCAAGACACATTTGATTACATCCATCATGGTATCATACCACTTGACCTAAAAACCACCCAAAAGAAGACCTTTACCCATAGGAATTCCCGATTTATGATCCTAGGAGATACTTTGTATCGTTGCAATCTAGATGGTATGTTACTCTGATGTCTTAATGCGGAAGAAGCAAAAACTGCCTTACAAGATGTACATGAAGGTGTTTATGGGTCCCACTCTAGCAAACCTAACCTTGTACAAAAGTTGCTGAGAACAGGGTACTACTGGCCCTCCATGGAACAAGATTATATTCAATATTCCTAAAAATACCATCAATGCCAGCAGCATAGTGACCGCATTCATGCACCAACATAGGATTTGAGACCCATAACAACACCATGGCCTTTTTCGTAATGGGGATTAGACTCGGTATGTAAGATTTCTCCTACTTCCTCTAATGGGCATAAATTTATTATTACGGAAATTGAGTACTTCACCAAATGGATAGAAGCAATTCAATTGACCTACATCATCAGAAAAATGATATCAAAATTCATTATGAATTATCTGATTTATAGGTATGGAATTCCCCAAACAATAGTAATAGATAATGGAACCCCATTCAAGAAACAAGACATCCAAGAACTTTGTTCCAAATTCTCTATATCCACCACAGATTCTCCATGCCCTACTACCCCCAAGGAAATGGTCAAGCTAAAGCATCTAATAAAACCATCCTAAAAATACTAAAGAAGACTGTTAATGAAGTTAGTCATGATTGGAATTTACAACTGAACCCAACTCTATGGGCTTAACGAATCAGTATCTGAACACCTGTAAGTGCCACACCTTTCTCCTTGGTCTATGGATTTAAATTTGTCTTACCTATCGAGGTTGAAATCCCTTCATTGCAAATCTCACTAAAAGGCATGGTCAACAACGAAGAGTATCAGGTATCCAGATTAAATGAGTTGGAACTCCTAGACTAAAGGCATTTGAGTGTGTTAAACCATCTTCAAGTTTATCAAAATTGGCTCAAACAAAGCTATGACAAAAGGATCAAGGACAAAAAATTTCAGGTTGGTGACTTGGTACTCAAAGAGAATCAAAAGGTACAACTGAATTAAGATGGAAAAGGAAAATTTGAACCTAATTGGTTAGGCCCATTTATCATCACAACAAGCTATATCTAGGGAGCTTATCAATTGGCTACTCTTGAAGGAGAACCCTTAGCCGAATTGTTGAACAACATCCACCTCAAGAAGTTCTATACTTGAAAACACATCAGAATACATGAGGCAAAAGGGTAAAAATCCAAAAAAAAACTAAAAAGATAAAAAGCAAAAAAATCAAAAAGCAAGAAAAATAGTAAAGAGAAATAAAACGTTCTTTTAGTGAAAACCACTTTGTGGTGCTCCTAGAATAGGCACCATAGTGATAACCTAGAAAACGGATGTTATTTTTTAATAAGACTTATATTTTTATCTATTGGTACTATCTAACACATCCACCCATTCATCCTATAATAAAACATGTGTCCAACCATGGCTTGGTAACTGATTAAGTATTGAACCTTGTTGCACCATCAACGTCAATCTCTTAGAGAAGGTAGTCTTGTCTTGAGTTGGGGGAAACTTCTCGAAACTGATTGTAGATTAGAACCTTGTACGTCCCATCATATTCAAAAACAACAAAATCAAAAACATTTGAAAAACAACAAAATGAAAACAACTTTGGATTATTCCTTCACTCAAAATTCTAAGATATCAAAATTTGCTTGAACCTCATGGCTAGTTCAATTAGATTTCCCACAACATATCCTCTAGAAATAGAAGTGGAACATCAATCCAAGTTATCAAGGTTGTTGGAATTCCAAAAACATGTTATGCTTTGAGTCAAAATGGTCAAACTACATGGTCTCTACATGTGTAATGTAAGCAAGGATTATCAACCCCTGAGGCCTTAGGTCATTCCCCTTAGGTATTTATCATGCTTTCTTTCAACTTATTCAAAAAATACAAAATCCAAAAACATTCGCAAATTCAAAATCCAAAAACATTCAAAAAGAAAAAAAATAAAAAACATGTTCTTTTCAAACCAAGCGAACTACGAGCCTTTGCATGTACAATGTAGGAAAGGCTTATCTTTGATGAGCCCCTGAGGCCCTAGGTTAGTCCCCTGAAAATTAAAAAAACATCATAAGAAAATTAAAAATTCTTAACTCCATCACAATCCACAATAAACTTTTCATCCATAATAAAAAAATCATCTTCACCCTTTGAAAAAACAAACAAACAAATAGAGCAAACATCAAAAGCTAGAACTTTCAAGCAAACATTCAAAAAGATTTGATTAAAAATAGACAAAAACAAATGCCAAAGTATTAACTACCTATCTTTTGACAAATTCACCAACAACATCCTGAGTTATGCCTTAACATATCTATTCCTACGATAGGCATGATCAACACTAGATAATAGCCCCAACCCAAAAAGATATGGCAAGTGATATTGCAACTTTGTTTTATCTTTTTATAGTCTTATCTTTATGATTTATTTTATTGACTCATTCCCAAGATCTCTCGAGGATGTCCATAAGGATTTAGAGAAGAAGGAATGGGGGAAATTGAGCATCATTTCAATTTGTTGTTTGTAAGATATTTTTTGTGAAATACCACGAAATATACTTGCTTTATTGACTATATGGAATTTTTTTTAAGACATTTTATGTAGCAGTTGCATGTGAGGTATTTTATACCTCTCCGTGTAACTGGTCTAAAAATTTTTAACACAACCCAAAGTTTTTGTATGTCTGTTATGAGCAAGAATATTCTTTATATATTGAGTCAAATTCCACACAATGGATACAAAGTCACCTTAGTTTCTATATGTTTGGTATGAGCAAGAATATTCTTTATATATTGATTCAAATTTCACACAATGGATACAAAGTCACCTTAGTTATTAATACCCTGGTGCATCGTATATATTTGCTACATCAAAAAGGATTGTTAAAAATGTGAAGTCTCCAAGCAAAGCGAAATAAAATCATCAAATTTCTATCAATCATCAAAAATTTCTTCTAACTAACATCCATCCTGCATCCACAATGTCATCAATGCATATCATGATGATAATAAAGCAATGAAAACATCATGTATCATGTATCATGTATAAGGAATACATCCATCATATATCAAATAAAACATCATATATCAAATAAAACATCATATGAAATAAAATATGATCAATCCATCCATCCACATCATATGCATACATCAAAAAAGTACAAAAAACATACAAAAATCGTCATCCATAATCATCACATAACACATAATGAAGCTTAATCAAAGCATGTATATCTCATATATATCATCATAAAAAATGAGAATTTCATAGTACATCATCATCAATGAAACATGTGTGATAGGATAATACAAAAAAATACATATATACGAGGCCTCAATTGGGCCGATGAATATATATACAAAATTGTTTATGCAATATAAGTCTCTAAATAGTAATCATAAAGATCAAGTAGAAATAAATTGTTTCCCAGCCGAAGGGGGATGATCAGGCTATGGATCACGCTGATCAAGTCGTCTAACTAAGTTTCCACTTGACTCGACACCCATAGCAACACTCGGCTCTCCAAACCATGGATTTTGTTGTGATCTAGAAATAGAGGCCTCATATAGGGTTTGATAATATGTCACCTTTTGTAGCAACTAATCTCACTCAACATAGAGACTATCACACTTTGTCCTAAGACTATCTCTCTTAGTGGTAATAGCCTACAACTATGTCTCAACAACTAGGCAGTGCTTAATCTTAGTGTCTCTCTTCGTCCTAAAGCCCTCTCTCTCTCCTGTCGAGTTGTGTCTCGCTCTGTAGTGAGTGTAACAATTTTTGCCTCTATAGCTTGTCACCATAGTATCTGGGAATCCCTCGTAGCTATCATCTGCGCTAGTTGTACACCTCCATCTCCATGTGGTGGTGGACTTGGAACCTGTCCTTGATCCCCCTACATCGGATCATCCTGTGCACCATCCTACCTCGCCCCAGCAAGCTACTCCACAACGATCTCTGCATGCTGCCTCTCTCCATGATGACTTGTAATTATTTCTCTACCCACTATAGGAACATCGGTAGGATATGTAAATATCAAAGGAAGGTGTTGTGCCCACCACTAATCAAAATCAGGAGTAGTACCCAGATCTGCTAAGCCCATTGGAAAACCCCGTCTGAATGGGGGAATAGCTTTGAACGCAGCAACGACAACATCACATTCCACCCGTAGGCCCCAAACATGGACCTCTTTGGTGGTCCAACTAAACCGAGCCTCATAGGCATCTGAGAATCAACCATGTCTCTCTCCAAACTTCCTTCAAACCTTTTCTAGTAGATATCTCTCCAAAAGAAAGTACACGCGACCGATCAACCATCTAGTCTGTCAAAAATATACCAACTACTCCTAATCATCAGGCCACATCTCACAATCCATATATGATCTCCATACAAAACCTGACATGTTATCGAAAAAATGGCACCATTAGGGAAGTTTTCCAAGCAAAGTATAGTGCATAAAATCTCTATAAGGATAAGAATATGGATCCCCAATAGTATGATCTAGTATACGATCAGGTTGAGTAATTGAGATGTGCTCCCAGGCCCATACATGTAGAAGAGAAACACTAAAAGAAATATATTTCCCACCACGATATGCAACCTTATGCATATCTCTATATAGGTGGGAAAGGAGACATGGACCCCATGTGTATCTAGTCATGTGCTCGAACATCTGCTCGATACACACACCCCAACCAACAAGAAACTATTAACCCTGCCTATCAGGAACAATGAGCTCCATAACCAAACCACAAAGAACAAGTGAAATAGGATCAACACTGCCCACAAAATCTAATAAATCTATCTATGTCTATCGAACCTCCAGACATCTCACTCCAAGAACGTGACACATAGCACATGTACCCTATCAAACAAAATATGTAACAAGATCTCCATGAATGGTTATGCGGAGGATCCTCCACACATCCTCTAGGGTAACAATGGCCTCCCTATTAAGTAAATGTAAGGATGAGGTCTCTGAATGCCACCTCTGCATGAGCGCAGTCATCATCGCGCTATGACATATGATGGTGGGCATGTAGCAAATGTGCCACAACCTAACAACATCTAAAATATCTCACTCTAAAACATCAAAACCAGTGATCAAATCAAACAGATCACGTGGTCGTTGCTCCCTCAACTAGAGAAGATTAAGAACCACCAGCAACCATTCAACCCACAATATTAAGGATTTTCTACGAAAACATAAAATGAACCTATGACAACAAACAAACTGACTTCAAATTCAAAAAAATTCAAAAGCGAAACATTTTTGTCAAAAGCAATAATTTTCTTAGCAAAGTGATAAAAATAGGCAAAAGCAATAGAAAATTTCAAATGTGAAAATTCAAAAGCAATTTTTTTTTCCAAAAGCGCAAATTTACAAGTGTGCACAAAACGAAGGAAAAAAGACAAAAGCACAAAAATCAGTCAAAGGCAAAAACAAAAGTGCAAGTTTAGCTCAAAAGAAAATTTTTATAGCAACTACGCACAGACATATCAAATGCAGCCTATTTACAAAAGCATAAGCAAAAAAACTAATGCAGAAGTGAGAAAAAACACAAGATTCACGCATTCGCCTACTTGGTCTTCATGCATTAATTACATAAACATGAAAAGAAAAAAAGAAAAAATGAAAGGGTGCAACCAGGGCACCAACACCTACATGTCCTCCAAACTCATGAACCGTGTCTGTGTGATGTGGGGCTCCCTGAATCCTCGCCATAGCTCCTTGACAAATGACAAAACAAGAAAACTAGAGGCAAGAATTTCCTATAGACTCAAAGTGCAAATGAGGTAATTTCAACCCTAATTACCTATTTTAATCCACCAAAACCCTAATTTTTACTTAGGAAAACCTTCATAGGTTAAAATTAGGAGCTCCCGAGAATATTTGAATGAGCAATGAAAGAACTATAGGATTAATTTTTCGCCCTCTATACATCTAAACTAAAATGAAATAGTGTTGTGAGTCTGACCTCAAAAATTGATATTTTTGGCCAACCTCTCAAGGGGGCAGCCCGAAGTCCTACCATCATTCCGCTGACCGTTGGGGCATAGTGGGGCATATAATTTTTTTAAAATATTGATCTTAACATCAAAATCTTCGAAATAAAGCAACCAATACTTTATCTCAAAGAGGGGCAAAATGTAGACATGTAAAATTGACCATACACTTATCCCACACTTTAAATGACATTTTTGCATCATCGACATCATTATCATCAAATATCATTGCATCTCACATCAAAAGCATAAAAATTCCTAAAAAACCCTAATTTCCTCTATTAATTGAATAAAACGACATTATTTAATTAATTCACTTTTTCATCATTTTCAACCAATTAAATGAATTTCATTTATTTAATAAAGTCCCAAACTAACTTTATTTCCTCTTGATTAATTAAATAACATCAATTATTTAATTATGTCGCTAATTCATTTTATTCCCCTAAGTCAATTAAATTATTAAAACATAATTTAATTAAATCATTTTCCCCTAAATTTGAATAATCGAATTTAATTATTCAAAACATCATCAAAAATTAAATCAAACAAATACAACTTTGTTTACAAAAGTCAAACTTAATTTGCACATTCAACTCAAAAAGATTAATTAATTAAATAAATTAATTAATTATCCTCACCCACTTTCATGATTGAGTAAATTACGAACCATCGATTGCTCATTCTGATTGCTTGACTAATCCATCTATTTCCTAATAGATCAATCTATTCTTCAATCCCACAGATTATTCAATCTATTTCTTCAATCCCACTGAACACTCAAAATGATTTCTTCAATCACACTAATTACGTAATTAGGGTTGAAATTACCTCATTTGCACTTTGAAATTACCTCATTTGCCCATCTAAATCCTCTCAACATCTTTCAACCGGCAATCAAGATATTCTACTACATTATCTAAAGCATTCATTTCGAAACACAAAATCTATAAAACAACCATCTTTCTTCTCAAAAATGATTGAAGAATCAACCTATTTAATACAATGAAGCAATGCCAAGATCTTAATCGACATTGGACAAAGCTTCAACACATGCACATTCTTCAAGCTTTTGCACACAACAATGGAGACTTTGCATTGATACAAACAACCCAACATCTTCATGAACACACTCCGACACAGGATGGTAAAGCTATTTCATTTTGAACTCATTGTTATTAATTTTTTCAATTTCATTCTTGAATTCTTAATATTGTAGTTTCATTTCGTGAGTAATGGGCATGAATCATTAATGTTTTGTTGTTTAGATTAGTTTCTATTCATCAATTTGATTGCATTCGCATGATCCCGATTTCCCCCTTACACGAGTATTTTTTTTATCGATTATTTTTAGTTCTTAAATTTATATTAGTTTTATATTCCCAATCTACTCTAGATATATGTTACTTTTTGTCTTAGGTGTGGATTGAGATTGAATATATTTGTTTTCAAAATTGGTTGTTTTTCTTTCAAAAATTGCAAACCAGAAGAAAAATAAGAATAAAAATGCAAATCAACAAATTAAAAAATTTATTTCAATCAAGAACGAGGATTAAAACTTCATGCCAATAGTGGCATGGTGTGATGGTTAAGTTGTTGTGTTATTGTTCTTGCAATCAAGGTTCAAACCCCATTGGGGTGTAATTGTTGAGTGCTTATGTTGGGGATGAGGTCCCTTGTTTGTGACCTCACCGGTTCATAGCTCTGAGTCAAAAGTGTTTGCCCCTCTTTTAAAAAAGAAAGGATTAAAACTTGATTTTACCTTCAAAACCAATAAAGAAGTAAGAAAAAAAAACACTCATACAAAACCCAAAAAATTGTAAACTCATTGTTGAAAATAGAATATATTTTATTGCTTACATGGTTTGCTTTCTTATTTCTTTCTTGACTTGAAACTGTTTATGAAAAGAAGAGAAATATAAGTCATTTGCTTAGTTTTTATTAGATTGAATTAGTGAAAGATCTCCATTTCAACAACAATTTCAATATTATATTAATTGCATGCATCTATAAACTTTAAATAAAAAAACAAAAAAACATTCATCTACATTAATTCTAGCATACTAGCATAGATTAATTAATCTATTTTAGTATTGTTTAAACATTCCAAAAAGACCAAAAAAAAAATACAAAACTCATAAAGATAATTAGTTCTGATTCAATTGAGCTTAGAAATTAATTTGTAATTTTCAAACATTAAACATTCCAAAACATCTAAATATTAAAAAAAATTTGGAAGGGTTGTGTCTTGGTAGGTTCAACTATGTAGTATGGAATATCATCCTTGGAATTTCAAGGTGTCGATGAAGGTGCAAGCTTGGGAGCGTCGTTTTTAAGCTTCTTAAGTCAATCGAGTTTAGAGGTGATGTTTATGCTTGATTTTCCTAGCATTGAGGAATGTGTGTGTGTTGTGTTGGGTGTTGAAGTTACCAGTCCCCAAGCACCCCGTCTGCTCTTTCCATCTCAGGTACTCTCAATTTTCCTTTCGAATGCCCTAGAAATCTTGCAATATTACCCTTCACTGGAGCATATTGTGAACAAGATTGTAAAACCCCAGTTTTTTTCTAAGAATGCTTTGCTTGAGGGGGTCCAACAATATGATTTTTTTAAAGGAAAAGGGCATGTTGGTGGCATATTTCCAAGGAAATTTTTGAAACAGAGAAGGCCGTTTGTGGAAATTTATAATGCAATGAAAGTATCGCTTGAAAGGAACAATGAACAAACTCTATTAAGAACCCTTCAAAGGAATGCAAATGATATTTGTTTGGAGATGGACGCAAGGTTTAAACATAATTTTTTTTGTAGTAAAATTTCTACTCGAGCATGCAAGTCATGGCAATGTGCACACAAGAGCTCCCATTCCACATATTTTTCTGTCGTTGGTGCATGTGGAAGAATCTTTTGAACAAGTTGGTGAGAATTCAATGGCTTCTACGCGCATGGAGGAGTAAAGCTACAACTTCTTGGGAATGTTTTACTTGTGAAATACCTAAGTTTGTGCCCTGTGAAAAAAAATTGTATTTGCCTATGGTCTGTAGTTTTTTTTATATATGGCTTCATGTCAAAATTCTATGAAATCTGCTACAAGTCATTCATGTATGTAATTATGTTGCAATGATAGATAGAATCTATATTCGAAAGGACCTATTATAATGGTCTAATACTCTACTCTGGTGATATAATACTAGCTTTTGTAACTCAAGCTTTTTATATAAATATATTATATATAGGCTTCGACCTTTTTCCAAAAAAAAAAAAGCCAATATTTAAACAAAGAATATTTACAAGCACATTTGAACACTTTAAGATTAATTTAAACCGAAGACATCAAAGTATTCCCAAACTATCATCCTTACCCTCTTCAATCATGTTTGGTATTTTACACCTATATGTCCAAGAGTGAGGCAAGATTTAGTAGATATATCTCTAAGAAAGATAAGAAAAATCTTGGGCACAATTACTAGGTGGATTGTCAATCAAGCAAAGAGAAATAATAGAGAAATAATTCAAAATTTAAATAAAAGAAGAAAGAGATAGGCATGGCAAGGCTATAAATATCATTATTAAAGGTTTGCATGACTATGTCAAGAAGGAGAAAACTAAAATTTTAGGAAGAGACTTCCTTAAAGTCCACTATAGTGGATGAGTTATATTCATGAAGAAAGTAGGATTGAACAAATATGAGGAGGAAGAGATGGGCATGAAAGAGTTGTCATGAGAATCATGTAAGAAAATAACACAATTTTAAAGAACAAAGGGTTTCTTAGAGACACATACATATACCTAGATGAAGACTTAACCATAGCCCATCAAGAAGAATGAAAGAATAAATGGGAGAAAATGGAAGAACCAAGAGATACAAGAGAATGAACATGGTTTAAGAATGGGAAAACCCAAATCAATGACCAATTGTCACACAAAAAATAAAACTCAAGCCCTCTAGTGAGTACCTACACATGGTATGTTGGAAATATAGAGGTTACTTATGGAGGAGATGACTTGGGTTGGGGTTCACAAAAAATAGAAAACATATCACCATTTTTTAATTAAAACACATGAATATGATGGTTGCAAAGTTCCAAGTTTTGAAGGGTATAAAAAAATCTGTTTGGAATGAAGTGACTGAATTTGGTAAAGGGCATGGGAGGGTTACAATGCTAATAAGAGAAATATGGTGTGGAATTGTGAAAGTGGAAAAAGAAGACCCACCTAACAAATAAATGTGGTTAAAAATAGAAAAAAATAAGGTAACAATTAAGTTAGCTACTTGCTACTTTGTATTGAGAGGTTTTAAGACTTCTAAGAAAAGAAAATTAGACAATGAAACCTATCTACTTCACTATAAAAGGGCATTTAAGTTTTTAACACCTTGGGGAATATATTGTTAATAAGGAACTTTAATGCAAAGACAATAAGAAAATCAAGCTCTTCATTTAAGTAGTGAAGAGAGAGGGGAAACAATCCATTATGAGTAGAAAAAGAAGGTCAACTTTGGGAAAGAACATCACAACATAGAAATGGGGGTGTTATGTACTTTTGGGTGGAATTTTAAGGGTTATATAGGTAGTACAACATATTTATGCAACACAGTGCGAGTTACCAAGTTTAAGTGGTATCACTTGTAAAATATACAATGGTCAAAGTGTGGTGGACTATTTTATTTACTTTTTAAGCTCTATTTCAAGGTTGATGAAGTTAGATATTGGGGTTTTCCTTATTGAGTTGAGATTTGATTATAACCCATTATTTCTTAATCTTGGAATTCTCGCAAAGAACCAATAAAGAGAAAATTCCCACCATAAGAAAAAAGTCCATATATAGGGAAAAATCCTCATGAATCGATAAAATTGGAAAATCCTCGCATTAGCCCTTGATCATCTTTAGGAAGAAAACAATAACATAAAAAATAGTGTAGCATGTGAGGAAAGTGACTATGTAAGTAACAATGTGTTGATACCATTAATCCTCAAGGCCTTAAGTGCATGCATAATATTTTATCCTTAGAGGGGATATACTAGTATTTTTCAAGCAAACCCAAGGTATCATGGATAATAAAGGACTACAATTTTAACCTTTGAAAAGAAGTGGGATGAGCAAAAAAAGGATTACATTCCTAATAACAAAGTCAACATATGCATCAATCTCCCAATCACCCCAATCTTCCATAGTTATGCTACTACAAACCATTCATTTGAGATTCCATTTCTCAAAAAAAATTGTGCTCTCTATAATTTCAAATTTCTGTAGACTTTCAAGGGTTTGTCTAATGTATCGGTCAAGTGGGGGCCCCTACAGGCTCCCCCATCCAAAAATGATGTCTCCAAAGTTGGTACTATTTTTGGGTTCATGGTGTCTTCTTTTGTGGGGATTGTTTCACGTACCCCTAGGAAGACCCCTATGTCTCCATCTTATGACTTGGATTCTTTTTCTCAGAGGAGGATCCTATTTCTTATGTTGATAAATTGGTAGGGGATAGTTCCCTTTCCATGGCTAAGTTGAATGTGGGAAATTTCTCCTACTCAATGGAGGATCTGGAAGTGGAGGTACCTAAGGAGCTCATGCATGATGTGATTGAGGATCTTAAGCTTTAATTGGTGGGAAAGTTCTTGGTGTTCCGCCCAAACATTGACTAGGTAAGGAAGTGGGTTGATTCTATCTAGATTTTAAAAGGCATTGTCACCATTAGTGCTATGGGTAAAGGTCTTTTTCTCTTTAGCTTTGTAATACAAGAGGATTTGATTAAGGTGCTTACAGGGGGGTCTTGGGAATTTGACAATAGGTTTAAGAATTTCCTTTTGCTTTGTAAATGGAAGCCATGATTTGACCCTTTTGTGGATCTAGGTATAGTTTCCCCTACCTAGGTTCACCTTCCTAGGCTTCCCTTATAATTTTGGAATCATTGTATTTTTAAAGGAATTATTGATTCCTTTGGTCATTTGCTTATTGTGGATAAGGTCACCCAACAAAATTCAAGATTGGTATTTGCTAGGATCTGTGTTAATGTGGTGGTGAACTTGGTTAGCCCTACTTCTGTTGCACTAAAGTTGAAATATAGAAAATGGATTCAACCTCTTAAGTATGAAAATGCAAAATCATACTATAAAATATATAAAAAAATCGGTCATTTCTAGGAAACCTACTTAAGGAGAGCTCATGACAGTAAAAAAGAGGATTTGGGCTCAAAGAAAACTACTGCTTCTGAGCGTAAAGATAAATTTGTTTCTCTGAATGCCTCTCAGAATCCTCAAGAAAGTGCTCCTAAGGATTTGTTTGCAAAGCAATAGCTTTCAAAAGGGAAGTGGTCTATTAAGGATGCCTTTGGAGGGGTACCAACTAAGGATGCTTTTGGAGGGGTTGGTGCAAAGGTTGTTTCCTTAGAAGACCAAAATAAAAACTCCCAAGAGGATTCCCAGGGAGTGCATCTTGTGGCTCTAGGTGGGGATGGGGATGGTGTTGAGGTTGTTTCCTTAACTAATCAAAATCAAAAGATCCAAGAGGATTCCAAAGGAGTGAATCTTGAGGCTCTTGGTGGGAATAGGGCAATTGATTTTCTTCTAATGAATTAAATTAGAAAGCTCTAGAGGTGCCCCAGACAATGACTAGAAATGCAAAAGAGGGAATTGTTAAGTGTTTTAATAACAAACACAAGGAGGACAATCTCAAGGAGTCTGAATCAAGGATAGAATCGACAAGAAATATTAAGAACCACACTAAGGATAAATTAAAGTTTCTAGAGGAGGGAGAAACTAATTCTCAAATAGATCAAAGAAAAAATTCCTTTTCTCTTGTTTCCACTCCTAGGAAGCAGTCTACAAATGGAAATAACTTGTTGCCATTAAGTCAAAAGGAAGGATTTTTTTTAAAGGAGTCTATGGCCCTATTAGGATTTACCTCATCTCCTAATTAAGGAGTTTTTGATGATAAATGGATTCAAGTTAATAGTAAATATAAAAGGAAGAAGAAACTTGATGTAGGGGGAGGAAATAAAGTTGGTAGACCCTCTCAGAAGAAGACCAAGAATAAAGACATTGTCAGAGATGTTACTTCAGGGAAGCAAAAGACACTTGATTATCTCTTGATCCCTAAGTCTAAGAAGAAGTAAGGGGGAAAAGGTTCCTCTTTATCACAAAATAAAGGTGGTGTTGCTCTTTGTGTTTTTTTTGTTATGAAGATGATCTCTTGGAACATTAGGTGCCTTAATAGTCCCTATAAACATCTACTTAAGACTTGCTTGGCTGATTATAAATTTGATATCTTGTTGATGCAAGAAACTAAAATGAAGGACGATACCTTTTTCAATATTGTTAATAATATTTGGCCTAGCACCAATTATGTTGTTAGTGATGTTGAAGGTGCATCTGGGGGTATTGCCACTCTATGGAACTCCTCCAGATTTAAGGAATCTATTGGTTTTTTCTGTATGAATTGTTTGATGGTCTCAATGGAAGATCTAATAACCTCAAAAAATGGAACTTCATAAATATTTATGCTCCCAATTATCATCTTGATAGAGCTACCCTACAGAAACATATTGGTAATAACACTAGGAATTTTTGGATGCTTGCTAGAGATTTTAATTCTGCGTTGTTTCCGTCTAAAAATCTTGGAGATCTAGAGGATTTTTTGATAGCATGATGGATGTTGGCTTTCTGAAATTTGTTGGTCTCATAGATGCTCCCTACAAGGCTCCTTGTTTACTTGGTCAAATAGGAGACATGGTAACCATCTTATCCAAGTTAAGCTTGATCATTTTCTTATTTCATCTAATTGGAATATTCTCCCTAATATCACTTTGTCTGATCTCCCTAGAACAAACTCAGATCATAATGCCCTTTTTCTCAATCATGAATATATTGTTGTTAAATGACCTTTTTTGTTCAGATATGAAATTATGTGGACTCATCATCCTAATTTTAAAGTCCTTGTCACCAATTGGTGGAATGAACCTTGTGCCAAAACTCCTATGTGCTATTTTGATAGCAAATTAAAAAATTTAAAGACAAAGTTAAAGGCTAGAACAAGTTTTCTTTTGGGAATTATTTTCACACCAAGTCTATTGGAAACAACATAAAAGAGGTGCAAAAAATGATGGAGGAAGGTGTAGTGGATGAGGCTATATGTAATAAGGAACGAGACCTTAGAGCTCAATGGTTCAAAGTTACCAAGTAGGAAGAGACCTTATGGAAATGGAAATCTAGAATTCAATGGCTCACTAAAGGCGATAGAAACATGAATTTTTTCCATCAATCTACCATGCAAAATAGAAGCAAGAAAAAAATAAGATATTTGATTAAAGAATATGGTACTACTCTTCATTTAGAAGATGAAATTGCTAAAGAGGCAGTCTCTTTCTTTTCAAATCTTTAGAATGGTTCTGATTGTGCCCTGGAGGAGTTTTAGGACCTCCTACAAGTGATCCCCAATGTGATTACTAATCAAGATCTCAAAGAGTTGTCTAAGTCTATTTCTATCCATGAAGTTAAGGCTGTTGTTTTTTCCTTTGGTGCTTATAAAGCCCCAGGGCCTAATGGGTTCCCTCCTAATTTTTTTTAGGAATTTTGGGATGTTGTCTCTGTTGACCTCTTGAATGCGGCCTAGGATTTCTTTCACTCAGGTAGACTCCTTAATAAACTTAACTCTAATTTTATTTCTCTAATACCCAAGAAGGATGATGTCTCATCGATGCAAGACTTTAGGCCAATAAGTCTTTGTAACAAAAATTATAAGATATTTTCTAAGATCATAGTAAACAAGCTAAAATTTATTTTAAACAAAATGATTTCAAGAATCAAAAAGGTTTTGTTAAAGGGGGACACATTTTGGATGTTTCTATTTCAACTCATGAGGTTTTTCATTCTATGGAGCACACTAAGAAACTAGGGATGGCTTTGAAGTTGGACATTTATAAAGCTTATGAAAAATTTTCTTGGCCTTTCCTTATTGTTCTACTCAAACAGTATGGTTTCAAAGGAAGGTTCCTTAAACTTATTACCTCTTGTTTTACTACACCTAAGTGTGCTATCTTGGTGAATGGTGTCCCTAAGGGGTTTTTTCTTGTGTTCGTGGTTTAAGACAAGGGGAACCTCTTTCTCCCTATCTATTCATAATTGTAGTTGAATTTTTAGGGAGAAACATTCAAAATATTTTGGATCAAAAGCTATTGAAAGGGTTTAAGGTTGCCTCCTATCTTCCTCTTGCTACTCACCAATAGTTTGTTGATGATACCATCCTTTTTGGAGAAGCCTCAGACATTCAAAATTCATTTTGAATGACTATGCTAAGGCTTCAAGTCAATATATTAATTACATCAAAAGTAAAACATATTTCTTTAATTCGAAACAAATTGTGAAAGATAGAGTGATGTGAATATTGGGTTGTTAGGATTTTGTTCTTCATGTTACCTATCTAGGCCTTCCTTTAATCTCTAAGAAACCTAACAACAACTAATGGAATTACATTATTGAAAGATTCTAAAAAAAGTTGGTGGGGTGGAAAGGAAAACTACTCAATCAAGCTGGGAAATTGTAGCCGCTCAAAAGCTTCATTATACAACATTCTGGTTTACTACCTCTCTCTTTTCAATATTCCTACTTTTATTGTTGAAAAGATAGAATAGATTCAAAGGATATTCTTGTGGAAAAGTACTAAGGAGCGTAAAAAAATAGCTTTAGTGGGTTGGGAGAAAGTGTGTGCTCCCAAATATGTTGGAGGCCTTGGCATAAGGAGATTGAAATTTTTTAACAAAGCTCTTGTTGCTAAAATGGGTCAGTGCCTTCTTGGAGGTGCTAAAGACTAGGTAAAAATTCTAAGGGCTAAATATTTAAGAAATAGGGAGCAAGGAAGCTTTCTAAGTTCCTCGGATCTACCATATGATTATGTGTTTTGGAACAACCTTCTCAAAATAAGAAGTGTGCTAAAACAGGGGTTAGAAATAAAATAGGAAATTGAAAATATACCAATTTTTGGGAGGATGTCTAGTTTGATGGTGCCCCTCTTTCCTCCTTTAATCATCTACTCCAACTAAATCAAATGCTTATCATATTTAATGGGAAGTAGGTTGATGGGTATATAAACTAGGCTAGTATGGAGCCTAAATGGAATAATTTTAGAAATCAATTAAGTGATGATATATTAAGAAGGGGAAGACAACAGAATTGGGATGTTGCTTTGCAAATCTTACATCAAAAGATAGGTTTTTTTTCCTTCATCTTAAATGATAGAAAGGATGAGTGGATATGGAATAAATGCTCCTCAAGATGCATATCGGTGAAGTCTTCCTATGAGGTTATGGAAAAACCTTTGATTCCTTAAAATGAATTTCTTTGGAATCATGTTTGGATAAAAAACTTGATCCCTAAAGTGAATTGCTTTTGGTGGGTTGTTGTTCATGGGAACATCCTCGCCATTGATAATCTTAGAAAAAGGGGTTTTCAATTTGTGAATAGGTGTAGTTGCAAATCTTACATCAAAATATAGGTTTTGTTTCCTTCTTAAACGATAGAAGGGATGAGTGGATATGGAATAAATGCTCCTCAGGATGCATATCGGTGAAGTTTGCCTATGAGGTTATGGAAAAACCTTTGATTCCTCAAAATGAATTTCTTTGGAATCATGTTTGGATAAAAAACTCGATCCCTAAAGTGAATTGATTTTGGTGGGTTGTTGTTCATGGGAACATCCTCGCCATTGATAATCTTAACAAAAGGGGTTTTCAATTTGTGAATAGGTGTACCCTTTGTAATGAAGATCTGGAGACTATAATGAATCTATTTTTCAGTATTCGTACTTTAGAGAGGTATGGTCCCATTTTATTCTTATGCTCATGACTGATTGGGTTTTTCCTTCCTCAATAAAGCAGTTTCTTGATGGCTAGAATGTTTGTCCTTATTCTCATAATGTAATTGTGGACCTCTGGAGACACGTTTCTCCATTTATAGCATGGGGGTTATGGAAGGAGAGGAATAACAAGATCTTTCGAGAGTCTTCAAGAAACAACAAAGATTTGTGTATGACTATTAAATTCTAAATATAGGAAAATATTAATGTGGGGATCTATGCTTCCTCAAAATTATGTCATCTTATAAAGAGATCATAATCAAACAAATATGGGGGCTTAAATAGGATCTAATCAAAGTTAACTGGCTCAAACACATCATAAGAAAAAACATTGTTTGGTCTCCTCTTGAGACTAATTGGGTATAATGTAATTTCAATGGTTGCTCGAAGGGGAATCCTAGTTTAGCAGGAGCAGGGGTATCATAAGAAACCATCATGGGAACCTAATTGAAGGTTATGGTAAAAATATAGGATTATGTTCTAATAATGTGGTGGAGGCTATGGCTGTTTGGGGAGGGATAAAACATATGGAGGAGCTTGTTTTTTCCAAGGTTATTATTGAAGGGGATTCCAAACTTATAATTGATATTTTGAAAGGGGAGGTTGTTGTTTTTTTAGAGATCCAAGATATTATGGATAATAACAAATGAATTATGAGAACCTTCCTTTGATATAAAGTTCAACATGTGTATAGAGAAGGGAATGGCGTTGTTGATGCAACTGCCAATGAAGCTCTTAATTATCAAAATTGGATGCACTGGGAGTTTTTGTTGTTTCCAAGTTAGATAAAAGATATTATATTTAAAGAGAAATATGAATTTTCATATAATAGTATGTCAAGTGACATGAGGTGTTTTAGGGATAATAGGTTACTTTAGGATGGTTGCTAAATTGAAGAGCTTTCAAGGCAATTTTAGTGGGGATTATTTTGAGAACATGATGGAAAGTTGTGTTGATTTTATTATTGATGATGGTATTAATGAAGGTATTATTATTCAGGGTCCATATCAAAATTTCACTTTGAATTGTGATGTAGTATTCTTTTCTTGCATTGTTATCATATCTCATGTGTCCACCATCCTTTCTATCTATTTATTTGAGGAGAGGCTCGCCACTTCTAAATCAACTGTAGGTAATAAGGTTATGGATAATCATTATTCGATCACCCTTGGGTTTGTTTGTGGTGTTATAATTTCTTTGCAGTTGGTTAGTTCTTTTCACATAAACTACATTTTACTTCTGGTGAACAACGGTGATATTGTCTATAATTTATGGGTGAACAATGGTGAAATTGCTATCTATATGATCACTAGGGTGTTAGGTCTATGTGTGAAGCATGTTAAGAGGAAGAAGGGTAATAAAAACTTGCATTCTACTAAAATGGGAGGCCCTAGAAAGAGGATGAAGCCTATGAACTATGATAGTCTAAAACAAAATGAGGATTTATGGAGGCTTTTCGAAAACGTTGGGCTAGTTTCCATTTTTCAAGCTATGTGTGGCTATAATGAGACTTTGACATTAAAACTTACTAATTCATGGAAGGGAGGTCATGTTTCTATAGGTTTTATCAAGATTTTAGCTATGACTCAGTTGATTGCAAAGGCCATGAGCCTCATAAATGAAGGCATGAAAATTGTCAAGAAGAGTAATAGGGAGTACCAAAGATTTGTGGATAGGTTCTTTGCAAAAGATGAGAAGCTTGAAATATTTTAGAATGGTTATGTTATCTTTCTCCACCGTTTGTAATGGTTAGCCTATATGTTATGTCCTACTTCATGCTTGAGGGTAGATACATGACTTTGCATGCATATCATTTTCTAATTCTTAATCATATAAGGTAGAATGAGAAGATCAATGTTCCTTTCTATCTTTTATCCTTTATGCAACTAAACATAAAAAATGGTGCTTCCCCTCCCTTGCACCAAGGGCTCATAATGGCCTTCTATAAATTTGTGCTTGCTAATAACCAACATGGAAACCCTCCTAGGTTCGGTAATGTTATCCATCCCAAGAATGTTTCTATGAAAATTGTTAACCCTTCTGGCTAAAATCTTAGGAAGTCCTCTATAAGGATAGAGCCTATTGATGCCAGCCCCTCACCCCTTGTTAAAAACCAAGCTTCTGAAAACACAAAAATGTTGCAAGGTGTGCACCCTTGGTATCCTTGTTATGTGCAACACAATACTTAGGTTCGTGACATGGATTAACTACCTCTTGCGGATTCATTAACT